>CM035165.1:66030661-66630661 GCA_020205615.1 Panax quinquefolius | reverse complement strand
ATGTGTTTTGTTATCAATCCCACATACAATGTAGGTTGTGTAAAGAATGCAAAAGTTGGTGTAATGGTAAAACCTCGATACATATAAATATTTTAGAACTTGCTCCTATGTGTGAAATGTTGTATGTGCTAATGTGTTGTTATGTTATCATATGTTATAAACTGTTGTTGTTAGCTATTATATTTAGTTGAGCTATTCTTTTTGAACCTTATACTATGAAATGAAAAACATAATAAGGTGAATCATGGTATGGTATGTGGAACATGTATTGCACACAAATTTTATGATGCATGGTCTAAATATCCAGTGTGCATATAACCGCGAGACATGAATATTGTGCATAGAACGTATGGAAAATATGAAGTTTTTGTTCAGTTAAAATTGTTAAACTTGTTGAGCCATCGTGTTCACCCTTGCTTAAACAAATGTTTTCAGTTATGTACGAGGCATCTGAGTTTTCGTTAAAAATCAAGTAACAGAGAATGATTGTTGAATATCACAGGATTAACAAATATCTTGGTAAAACCTTTTTGGGGTACACAGTGTTACCAAGAGGGTATAGGCTGTAATGAAATGTTAGAATAATATTTAAAGCAGATAGTACCACACTAATGTGCTAAACACACACACACATATATATATATATATATATATATGAGTTACAGGTTGGTACAGATTATTAATGTAATCAAATGGATTATAATGTATATGACCTCGAGTTGTATTGAAATGTATAAAGATTGCGATTATGGAATAGAGTAAAGTTATAAGTTTTAGTCAAATATTTAAAGGTTAATTTATTTATTCAAAGGTTAATTAATAAGGAAATAGACCCAATCGGTGATCAGATCTATTTGTATGAGTGTAGACACTCAAAATTTTGCATTCCTATTACTAACATTGCAGGAGGGCAGAATCATCTTCAGAGATAACCCTGGAGGTTAAATCAGATTCAGTCTTGGAGACAACCCCGGGATACTCAGTTTTTCATCCCGGATAAAACCCCGAGATATTCAGTCTTTCCCATCTCGGAGACAACCCCGAAATATTCAGTTCCAGTCCCGGAGATAACCCCAGGAATTTTAGTTTCAACCTTGGAGACAACCCCGAGGAATGCAATTCTAGTTCCAGAGATAACACCAGAGAAGTCAGCTCCATCTCGGAGACAACCCCGAGATACTCAGTTTCAACCCTGGAGACAACCCCGAGAGTTTTAGTTCCAACCTCAGAGACAACCCCGAGGAATGCAGTTGCAATTTCAGAGATAAACCCGGAAAAGCTCATTTCAATCCCCAGCAATCAGCTTCAACCTCGGTGATAGCCTCAAGCACTCAATCAAAAACCCAAAGATAACCCCGAGAGGTCAGGCACACCTCAGAGATAATCCTAAGTACATTCAGCACTTACAGCAGCCCAATATCAGAGATAACCCTGAGCAACAACTGTTAAATCAACCCAGAATCGGAGATAACCCCGGTGAGGGGCAAAATTGTCATTTTGCCACCTCAATCCCAAATTCACGTCGTCTCAACAATATTTCAACCTACATGATACACAGAAGTGTCCTATAAGAACCAAAGCTCTAATCCCGAGTGACTACTACACAAGATAGCACACCGGATAGAACTCTAAGACTTGAAGACCTGGGCATGGACCCATCTTCCCGACTTCGTACAACCTCTTATCCCATGTCATTGTGTAGTTCTCAACAACATCATTCTGAAAAGGTATTATATGCCTTCATCGGATGCTCGGATTGAAAGTTATGAAGGTTTGAGCGGACAACGCGTTGCACGAGTGCACGAGTGCATGTACTTAGAGATGGCAAGGCCCACGGAGCTCGGGGCACCCCGGGCAGCCGCAGGTACATCTGCGGCTTCCGCAGGTACACCTGCGGCTCCCCCCTCTATAAATAGAGGGTTTGCGGTGGCCATTTGGGAGAGAAAAAAAGGCGAGGAAGCCCTGTCTATTTTGCTCTCTACACACTATAAACTGAGTGTTTTCTCATTTCAAACACTTGTGAGCTTATATTTTTCTACATTTTTCCGGTGGAAACTGAGTATTCATTCATTTAAAGCTATTTGAAGTCTTCTTTGGCAACCCATTATAAGCTTTCTCACATTTCTTAAAGTTTTCTCAACTTTTGTTCACACACAATTATTCACGTTGAGAGTCGTGTTGTGTGCGTATGCTTGGACTGTTGGTCCGTGGCTTTTATTGAATATATATATATATATATATACATATATAAATAGTTATATATATATATATATATATATATATATATATATATATATTATCGAGTTATCTCGATTGAGCACGAGATATAATATTGTAGGCGTTCGCTTTTATATATATAAATACTTATATATATTGTTATCATCAAACTCTACATTTGATTGAGCACAGATTTATATCCTGAAGCGTTTATTGCTTTTATATATAT
This sequence comes from Panax quinquefolius, assembly GCA_020205615.1. NCBI lineage: Eukaryota > Viridiplantae > Streptophyta > Magnoliopsida > Apiales > Araliaceae > Panax > Panax quinquefolius. The sequence goes on along the minus strand of CM035165.1, from coordinate 66,628,215 downwards.
ATATATATATATATATATATATTGTAGGGTTTCGGTACAGAAACGCACAAAGGAATATAAAAATTTATAAAGTAATTTTCAAAACCCAACACAGGATCCATGCGAAACAAAATTAATTCAGAGGTTTAGAATTTATATCGATTATGGAATACTCTGAAACCGCTTTGAATCTCCAACGCAATCCAACTGAACAGTGTCTCTATGGTATCCACACGAACGCTCGGGAATCATCGCACGATTTTGCAATTGAAGGGAGCTGAGGTACTAGCCACTAAAGGAATGGATTTTTGAAATTTCTCTCTAGTCTCTCTCTAAGAGCGGCTAGGGCTTTTTTTAGGTTATGATTCGTTACCTAAAATGGCTGTTATATATCATATATATAGTAGTTAATAGGAATTAATCAAAACCCTAATCTAATTAAAATAAAATCCGAATTTATATATATATATTATATCTTAATTAAGTCCTACTTAATATATATATATATATATATATATATATATATATATATATATATATATATATATATATATACAACTTCATCCTTTTAATTTAAATTCGTGATTTACATATTATCAATCATATTGATATATTTAAATCCTTACAATTTAAATTAATTCCCTTTTAATTACGTTCTATGTGTGTGACCCTATAGGTTATTATTATGTTGGCAATAATTTTAAAATCATATTATAAAATTATAAACAGCGAGCGGCATCTAGTAATGCATCATTGCTACCCAAGTAATAATAAGATCAATGTTTCGATGCAACCTTTTCGTGACCAATGTTTCAATGTAATTTAATCCTTTTAACCTTAATATCTTAGATTAAACTCGAGTCATGGAATGTGTCATACTCTTCATAATTTAATCCGAGTTTTTCTTGATCAATGAGTAAACTATATAAAATAAATCACTATTAGAGCATGGCCATGCATTTCATAGTCATACTCAATCAAGAGGCCTATGGATATCACCCCTAATAAATAGGAGGGTTAAATTCCATCTATATCACTCATATTCCTCACACGATTCATGATGTACCCAATAATCACCTTTATAGTCCACCCTATTAAAGGTGACCTTTGATGATATCAAAGTACATAAATTCGCGTGTAGTAATATAATGATTTCAGGTCGGAGGACCATTACATCATTGTCGCTATGAGAATCGCTAATGACACTTCGCATAATGGTCCACATAGAATTCTCATGGTGGGTCTGTCCAGTACATCGTTCTCTAACACGCACATATGCATTCACTTAATATCTCATATATTTATGACCAATGAGATTTAGTCATCAGTCAATCAACATACTAGTCTCAATACATCATTATTATCCTATCAACAATGATACTCGGCTAGGGACATTTAATAGCAATGATATTTATTGTAATTATATAATCTCATGTTCAAGTCACGTACTTGAAACTATATAATTTGTATCACTATTCTAAGGAATTTTATTATGTTAACATTTATATAACGCAGTAAATAAAACCATAATAAAATCATTCATTTATTCAATCAAATATAATATCAAAATGTTAAGCAATTATATCAAATAATTGGCCTCTAGGCATAAACTCTAACATATATAAATACTTCTATACTTATATATATATATATATATATATATATATATATATATATATATCCTCAAACTCGAATTATCGAACTAAGTTTGGATCAATACATATCCTATGCGTGCTTTACTTATATATATATATATATATATATATATATATATATATATATATATAGTATACTGTGGGGCACGGAGTTTACTTTATATATATATATATATATATATATATATATATATACATTTCTGTCAGGCTTGGAGTTTACTTCGTGGCTATTTACTACTTTTATACATACATATATATATATATATAACTGTTTACAACTTTCATACAAACTGCATCATCATGTGAGCCTAGGAATCATGTGATCACATATTCAGTCTCCTGAATCTAGATTCAGTTCCCGTGATGGACATTTTCAGCTATGACCAACTTGTAAATTATTCACGGTGTTTGAATTTCCTTAGACGGCTCTCATGCCCATAAGGAGTTCGGCACTGCTTTTTATCCTAGTTTCTCGAAGATGTTTCGCATCTCAAAAATAAAAGCAATTCAGAAAAACATATAATAAAATGGAAGTATCAAAGGCCTCAATTACTATTGAGCATAAGGGTTTAAAAAACCTCTTTTACAAAACATCATTGCTATATCTTGTTAAAATGAACTTTTATACAAAATTCAAACCCTTTGTATATAGGTGCAAATGAGGCATAGCACTACTTCCAGATAATTGCACATAAACCTACACACACACATTAAGATAAATGTTTAAAATGAAAAGTAGCGATCACTGTGTTACCACGGATGTCGCGGGGTGCCTAACACCTTCCCCTCGTATAACCAAGCCCCCGAATTCTAAAGAATCTCGGTTTCACAGACCAGTCACATCACTTGGTCTATGTGCAAACCTTTTCTCGGTTGAGTTGGTGCAACCATTTAAAAATACCAACTGGCGACTCTTATGGTCCCAATCGTCGAAATATACATGTCAAACCTTTTCAGAACTTATTTTTTCAAACAAATCTCACCTAACATGAGAACACCAAAAGACAAGAACAGAAAAGAGACAAATAAAAATCCCGACGTCGACAGGTGGCGACTCTGCTGGGGACATCTAGTAAGAGGACTTAAGTCACTATCAAAGCTTTTCAAAACATTTATATGCTTGTGTGTGGATGTTGCATTTAAATTTGAATGAATGTGTACGAATGCATATACTTATTGCACATAGTGCTTTGCACCATATCTACTTGTGATATTAGTGCTTCGCACATGTCATCATTTCCATACGGTGAGACACGTTGTATGTGAATGTATGTTGTGTGGTTCCTCCACCAAGAGGCTATCATATCGGTGTCTGATTACTGGACTCATAGGAAGACTAATTCCAATGAGGCTCAGGAAAGGCACCACCCAGATTCGCTACAGTTGAAAGACCGGATTAACTTCCCGTCGAGTAAATTGCGATGATCTGGGAACCTTCATGCCAAAAAGCCGCGAGGGTAGCCTAAGATAAGTCAGCCTTTGATAAACCAAACGCGAAGGGAAGTCTCTTCATACTTTCCCATTTCAATTACTTGTAAATTCAATTACTTGTAATTTCATTTCTATGCCAATCTCAATGTAATGGAAAAAAATATGAAGGAATATGTGTACATGCATTCCCTTTCTTATCCAAACCTGTCATGCTATCTTATAAACCGACATCCGTTTCGCAGGATAATATTCCTAAATGGACATATCACATAACATGTAACATTTTCTGTATTCCCTAAGACTAAACTACATAAGTCTTTTTGTAGGGAAGCAATTGGTCATGTTACCCATTCAAAGTCCAAAAAGGCAACAAGCCTACAGCCAAGCATGGCTACATCTGGCCAATCTAATCCTACTCCTGTCTCTCGCGAGGAGTTCGAAGGATTAAGTATCCAAATTATAGAGTTAGTTGTTCTGCTCAAAGAACTACACAAGTCCACTCTGAGTCCACAAATACCCATACATACAAAATCCTCTGCACATGGAGGAACCTAGGGTCCGAATAAAGAAATTCCGGTACCTGGGTTGGAAAAAACCAATAAAACCCCTCAAATTACCCATCTCAAAGAATATCCAGACACTGGTGATATCAGGAAAAAAGTCCTACAAATGGAAGAGACCATCGGTTTATCAAGGGGATTGGAGCACACGGGAGTGTTTCATATTCAGACCTTTGCATCTTCCCTGGGGTTCATTATCCAGAGAAATTCAAGACTCTCGATTTTGAAAAGTATGATGGATTGGGAGATCCTTACACACATTTAAAGTTATTCATTGGAGAGCTCAGATCTTATGCCGAGGATGAAAAGCTCAAAATGAAACTGTTTCAGAAAAGTCTGACTGGAGAAGTCAGATCATGGTATACAAAATTAGATAACTCCAAGATTCATAGTTGGGAGGAGCTAGCTCATGCTTTCCTCAGTCAGTACAATTTCTAAACTCAAATGGCTCCTGACCGATACCAAATTACCAAGGTCAAGATACAAGCTAATGAGTCTTTCAGAAATTATGCCCAAAGATGGAGGCGTCTGGTTGCTCAAGTTATACCCTCTATGACTGAGTCTGAAATGGTGATGACCTTCATAGATATTCAAGAAGCTCCCTTTTACGAGAGAGTTTTAGCTGGAATTGCCATTCTCTGAAATGATCAAGCATGGAGAAATGGTCGAGATGTGATTGAAGTCAGGAATGATTCAAGACCTTGTCGCTCTCAAAGTTGTAGCTGAGCACATCCAATCTGGAAGTTATGGAAACAACCCCCGGAGGGTCCATAAGAAAAAGAGGAAGATGTTTCCTTGATACTATAAGGACAAAAAGGCAATCAGAGCATGCCTATTCAGAGGAGAAAATACTCCCATTTTCTAGCTCAGTCTTCAAACCCTCCATTGCCAAAAGGTGGAGAAGTCAGACGCACTCGAGTGTTCACACCCTTAGGGGACTCACTCGAGAACATTGTCAATCTTCTGACAACTCAGAAGAAAATTACCCATCTTCTTCCACCAGCTAGCCCCAAGTGGGAAGGGTTTCAATGCTAACAAGAAGTTTTCTTATCATGCTGGAGCTCTAGGCCATGACACTCAGGATTGTTGGGCCTTGAAGCATAAAATCCAGGATTTGATTGATAATGGTGAGATCGTGGTAACTAAACCCGACCAACCCCATATGCAAGACAACCCTCTTCCTCAACACAAAGAAGAGGAGGTTAACATGATAATTGGAGTAGTGGACAGGCTTCCCACTACAATGGTTGATCCTCCCAAACCAGCAAGGATAGTGCTAACAGATGGGATTATGCACAGTTCCAGTTTATGATGGAACAAAAAATGAAGGCTCTTTGCAAGAAAGTTAATCAATTGGCAAAACTGGTGGTCCATCAGCACCAAGTCACACGTCAATTATTCAGCCAGGTGCATGCTAGCCTCCTTCCTCTTGTTACAAGTGTAGACACTCGAAATTTTCTTTTCCTGTTACTAACCATGCATGAGGGCAAAACGTCTTCATCACACTCCGGAGATAACCCTGGAGGACTACAACATCAACTTCAACCCCAGAGATAGCCCTGGGAGATCCAGTTTCCAACCCCGGAGATAACTCCAGGAAATCAGTTTCCAACCTCGGAGATAACCCCGGGAAAATCAGTTCCAACCTCGGAGATAACCCCGGGGAATCAAGATCAAAGCCTGAAGATAACCCCAAGAGGTCAACCCAACCTCAGAGATAACCCTGAGGATAGTCAAAGTCAACATCAGGTCAACCTCAGAGATAACCCTGAGAAAATACTGCTACAACTATGTGAAAATCATAGATAACCCCGGGAGGGGAAAAATGGTCATTTTGCCAAACTCAACTTCACTTCAAATCAAATACACTCATTTCAACTCAAAATACTTCAAAAGAAGTCCCAAAAGAGCGATATCTTAGCTCCGGAGCGCAAACTACACAAAACGGCTCACCGGATTGCCTGACGAAAACCCGGGAATGCCATTTCGGTCATGGACCCATCTTCTTGGAATAAAAAATGGAAAATCTTATGTCATTCTGTAGGTCTCGGAAAGAGCTTTCGGGAATGGTATGGCACGCTTCCATCGGACTCCCGGATTGAAAGTTATGAACGACCGAGCGAATAGCACGTTGTGCGAGTGTACGTACTTTGACACGGCGGGACCCACTTTGTCAGGGCACCCTGAAAGCAATCATGAGTAAACTCGTCATGAGTTGCAGTGTCCCCCCTCTATAAATAGAGGGCTTGGGGTGGCCATATTTGCAAGAGAAAGAGCGAGGAAGCCCTGTAAAATTTGGTCCGTACTTGCAATATACTGAGTGCTTTCCCATTTTAAAAATTTGTGAGCTCACATATAGCTACTTTTGTACTGGTGGGAGCCGAGTTTCATCCACTTTAAAGATATAGAAGTCTTCTTTGGCCGTCCACTGTAAGCCTTCTTACACACTTTAAAGCCTTTCTCTTCATCTTTGCACACACCCTTCTTTACGTTGAGAGTCGTGTTGCGTGTGTTTGCCCGGACTTGATTCGTGGTTTTATTTCATTATATATATATATATATATATATATATATATATATATATATATATATATATATATATATATATGAACTGTGTGTGTCTAACTTTGTTCGATGAGCCTAGACTTGATGCAGAGTATTTATGCTTGAATATATATATATATATATATATATATATATATATATTTATATATATTAACTATGTGTCGGACTCTATTTGATGAGCACAGGTTTTACATCCAGAGTGTTTACTTCCTTATATATATATATATATATATATATATATATATATATATATATATATATATATATATGAACTATTGTCGAACTCGCATTCGATTTGAGCCTAGATTTTACATCATATATGCGTTTATTCGTTTTTATATATATGCATACTTATATATATGAACCTGTTGTCGAGCTCATTCGATGAGCCGTGATTTTACATCCGTGTGTTTATTATATATATATATATATATATATATATATATATATATATATATACTTATATATATGAACTGTTGTCAAACTTTGTTCGATGAGCTCGGATTTTACATTCTATATGCGTTTATCACTTATATATATATATATATATATATATATATATTAAATCCCACACGGATTTTACTTCGTGGTGGTTGATCGCTTTTACAGCTTTCTTTACGTTTCGTCCTGCCTTGAGTTTACTTCATGGCAGTTGATTCCTTTTACAGCTTTCTTTACCTTTCGTCTTGCCTGGAGTTTACTTTGTGGCAGTTGATCTCTTTTACAGCTTTATTTACGTTTCGTCCCGCCTAGAGTTTTCTCTGTAGCGGTTGATAGCTTTTACAGCTTTATTTACATTTTTGATCCCCATGGAGGTGCTTTCGTGGTGGTCGATCATGTCAGATATATATATATATATATATATATATATATATATATATATATATATTTACAACTGCAGTTATATATATACATGCTTACTGCTTTCATACAAATTGTTGTATTATGTGATCCTAGGAATCATAGGATCACAGATTCAGCCTATTGGATCTAGATTCGGTTCCCGTGATGGACATTTTCAGCTGTAAGCAGCTTGTAAATTATTCTGCGGTGTCTGAATTTCCTCAGATGGTCTTCATACCCACGAGAAAATCGACATTATTTTGTACATTATTTTCTTATAGATGCTTCGCATCTCGAAAAATAAAATCAATCAAATCGAACACTTAATAAAATGGAAGTGTAAAAGGTCTTAATTACTATTGAGCATAAGGGTTTGAAAAAACCTCTTTTATAAAACATCACTGTCATATCTTGCTAAAATTAAATTTTTACATAAATTTAAACCCTGTGTATATAGGTGCGAACGAGGCCTCGCACCACTTCTAAATAACAACATATTGACCCACACACACACATTTATATAACAGTTTCTTGAAAAGTGGCGGTCACCATGGTAACACGGATGTCGGGGGGTGCCTAACACCTTCCCTCCGCATAATCAAGTCCCCGGACCCTAATGAATCTCAGTTTCATCGACCTGTTTAGCAGTGTCACATCACTAGATCAATGTGAAAACCTTTTCTCGGTTGTGTTGGTACAGCCATTTAAAAAACCAACTGGTGACTCTTAACAGTCCATCGTCAACATTATACATGCCGGACCTTTTTTACTTATTTTTTCAAACAAATCTCACCTAAAATGAGAACACCAAAGAACAAGTAACGAAATGGGACAAATAAAAATCCTGACGTCGACTGGTGGCGACTCTGCTGGGGACTCCAGTAAGAGGGCTTAATCCGCTATTACAATCTTTTCAAAACTGTTATATGCTTGTGTGTGGATGTTGCATTTACATTTGAATGAATGTGTACTAATGCATTAACTTACTACATTTAGTGCTTCGCACCATATCTGCATGTGATATTAGTGCTTCGCACATGTCATCATTTCCATACGGTGAGACGCGATGTATGTGAATGTATGTTGTGTGTTCCCTCCACCAGGAGGCTATCCTATCGGTGTTTGATTACTGGACTCGTAGGAAGACTAATTCCCGCGAGGCTCAGGAAAGGCACCACCCAAATTCGCTCCAGTTGAAAGACCGGATTAATTTCCTGTTAAGTAAATTGCGATGATTTGGGAACCTTCATGCCAAAAAGCCGCAAGAGTAACCTAAGATAGGCCAGACTCTGATAAACCCAACGCGGAGGAAAGTCTCTTCATACTTTCATATTTCAATTACTTGTAAATTCAATTACTTGTAATTTCATTTCCATGTAAATCTCAATGTAATGGAAAATATGATGGAATATGTGTACATGCCTTCCCTTTATATCAAAACCTGACATGCTATCTTGTCAAACTGACATCCGTTTTGCAGGACAATACTCCTAAACGGACACATTACATAATATTGCTACATTCACTAAGACTAAACTACATAAGTCTTTTTTGTAGGGATATAATTGGTCCATTAACCCGGTCAAAATCCAAAAAGGCCATGAGCCTACAGTCCATTATGTCTTCATCTGACTAGATTGATCTTAATCCGGTTTCTCACAAAGAATTCGATGAATTACATAAACAAATCACAGATTTGGCTATTCTACTTAAAGAACTACACCAATCTACTCAGGGTACAAGGATACCAGACATCTTTGAATCCTCCTTTACGAGGAGGAACCCAAGGTCGGATCATCGCTAGTACCAGTCGCAAGAATCCTTATAAGCACAGACAGATTCTTTCAGCCACACAGCGATTGTATCCACCTCTAACTCCTGAGTCCGCACAACCTCCTGTAAAGGTGTCAGCCAGCGTAATGGCTATGTTATTTCCCAAGCCGATACCGGTAAAGGAGAAAGAAGTCTTTGTTCCAGACCCTAGAGTGGAGGAAGAGGAACGAAGAATTAAACAAGACATTGTCAGAATGATGTCAGGCACACGCGTCATTGTCCATGATGAACATACAAACAGATACACCCCAGACGATTATTGACCAGATGTAATGGTCATCATTCAGAAGAAGGAGGATGATGACAACACCTCCATCACTGCAGTCCACCAGGACTTTGCCCTCGACAATTGGAGCAGCACTCCTTGCATTGGTCGACAATGGTAAACAAAGCAGTAAACTCATTCTTCCTCAGAGATAGCAATAAGCGCCATTTTTTTACATGCAGTATTAGCAGTTATTTTTGTTATTACATGCTAACTATGAAATAATTTCAAGCCGACATCATCATGGTGTCAACATATCCTGAGTGGATATCCAACATAGTCCCCGTGCCTAAACCTAGAGCAAAGGTGTGAGTTTGTGTGGATTACATGGATCTGAATAAAGCTTTCCTCAAATATAGCTTTCCTGTGCTATTCATCCACATACTCATTGACAATACAGCTCAATACGACATGTACTCTTTTGCTGATTGTTTTGTGGGGTACCATCAAATCATGGTTGCTGAAGAGGATCGTGAGAAAACTGCATTCATCACTCATTGGGGAACCTTTTGCTACAGACGGTTGTCAGTCGGCATCATCAATGCCAGAACTACCTACCAGCGAGTCATGATGGCTCTTTTCCATGATTTAATGCACAAAGAGATAGAGATCTATATGGATGACATCATTGTCAAGTCCCGAAGGGAGGAAGACCACTTAGACCATCTTAAAAAGCTCTTCAACAGGTTGCGTAAGTACAACTTGAAGTTGAATCCAGCCAAGTGCGCCTTTGGCGTTAAATCAGGTAAGTTGCTAGGATTCCTAGTCAGCCACAAAGGGATTGAGCTGGATCCCACAAAAATCCAGGCCATCGCGGAAATGCCCATTCCTCATACAGACAAGGAAATACGGGGATTTTTGGGAAGAATCAACTTCATTAGCCAATTCATTTCTCGACTCACTACAACCTGTGAGCCTATCTTCAAGTTGTTAAGGAAGAACTCCTCCATGAAATGGAATGAAGAGCGTCAGAAAGCCTTCCTTACAATCAAAGAGCAGCTAGTCAAAGCTCCTATTTTGGTACCCATCTCATATCCCGCGTGGATCCTCTCAAGTACGTATTTAGCAAACCAATGTTAAATTATTGATTGTACAGATGGCAGTTGATCCTACCATAATTTGACATCGTCTACGTGATGCAAAAGTCTATTAAAGGTCAAGGAATTGCGGATCAACTGGCTGCCGCACCTTCAAGGGATTTTAAACCTTTGGAAACATACTTCCTCAATGAAGGGGTAATGACAGTTCAGCAACACCATCATGACGATACGCACCAATCATGGAAGATGTATTTTAATGGAGTTATAAACATGGAAGGCTCTGGAGATGAAGCAGTTCTAACATCCATTATGGGGGAGCAGCATCATGTCGCCGTTAAATTGCAGTTTACCAACACCAACAACACAGCTGAGTATGAAGGCTGTATCATGGGGCTAAAACTTGCTCAATCAATGGGCATCAGACGGTTAACTGTCTTTGGGGATTCCAAATTGGTAATCAAACAAACCACTGGAATCTATCACACCAAAGGGCTACATTTGCTTCCTTACCATCGATAGGTTCTATAAATGACTTCGGAGTTTGAAGAAATATCCTTCCTCCACATTCCTCAGAATAGGATTGACTTTGCTGATGCGCTAGCTGTGACGCCCCCAAAATAGGTATACATCACCCATCTTGAGTCGCCAAATACATGGTACAAAATTCAAATACAACTTAATTATACAACAGTCGTGAAAAATACGACAAAACATAATCTAAAAGTTTTAATAAGAATATTGTCATCTAGACAATATCCACACTTAATGGAGTCTTCATTACATTTATTGTCAAACTATTTTATAGAATAGTGAGGATTACTAAAACAACCATCCGGACCGATCAACAATCCCCTCGACTCGTCCCCACTATATTCTCATTTCTCAAGAGAAGGCGTGATAGAAAAGGGTGAGCTTAACTAGCCCAGAAGAAATATTATGACTAAGATAATGCGAGAATAATTTATCGTTAGCCTTGATAGTGTTAAAGCGATAAAATATAACAAACATCAAGTTTAAGCTGCAATGAACAAGCAATCCATTAGAAGAGTCGAGTAGAGAATAAAATCTACTATCTTCTATGATTTAAAAAGGTTTTCATCACTTTTATCATTTGAGACTCGACAATAAATAAACCACATCATCCCACGTACTACGGCCAAGGATATTCATTAGTATCACGACCACAAATTATCCATGCACTACGGGCCAAGGATATTCGTGTATTCATCAATGGTCATGATCATGCCAACAACTGTCCATCAATGCACTACAGCCAATGAGGACTTTTACCACATCATTTGTAACATTATCGTTATGATTATACCGAATAATCACTGGTCATAATCACACCAAGTCCATCTATGCACTACAGGCCAAAGATGACTTTCAACATATTATAAACATGAGGATGATGACAATGATATAAGAATTCAATAAAATAAGTTCAAGGATAAATTTTTAAAGATTTATAATTTAATTTATCCAGAAATTAATAACGTCCAAATTGTCAACATGATACTATTTTGTGGAGTAAAATTCAAGAATGCTCAGAAGAATATTTCCATGAAAAGATACTGGATGAAGAAAAAATATCCAGGATATTCTACTAATTTCATGGAGTATAGAAGCCAAAATTTTAACCAACTGAGTATAATAGAATATATGAAACTGCAAATGAATTTTTGCCCGCCATGCGGTAATCCATGTAGACAGATCATTTCTGCAATTTAATAAGGAATTAATACGAAGGATCATTCACCATGCATGCAGTAATACACATAGACATGTTATTCCAATGTAATAATAAAGAATGGAATAAGAGAAGAATTCACCGGACGCACGTAATCCGCATGAGCAAGTTATTCCAGCGAGAATGATAAAGAATGGAACCAAGTCGTGTAACCCGCATGCATGTAATATTCCAAAAGAATAATAAAGAATTGAACCGGGTCATCGCGTAATCCGCATGCAGGATATTCCAAAATGAATAATAAAGAATGGAATAACAACGAATTCACTGTGCATGCGATAGGCCTTACAGACATAAAAGTTATTCCAATGTAATAATAAAGAATGGAATAATGAGAAGAATTTCACCATGTATGCGGCACTTCGCATAGACAGGTTATTCCAACATAATAATAAAGAATGGAATAACAACCCTTACGAGTATTGAAAGAAAATAACCCTCTTAATGAATACGAAAGAATAATACCCCTTACCTTAGAAGAAGACTGGATACTGGAATAGTGAGGTAGTAGACTTCTCTTCTTCTTTCTCTCTATAATTTCTCTCTATAATAATTGCTCTATAGCTTTAGTGAATTGGTGAGAAATGAAGGAAGAATGAACTTCTATTTATAGGAAAATATAGTTTCAATAATTGCACGTTTTGGGGCTCAAAATATTACAATATAATACCTTCGTCTTTTTCTTCATTTTTAATTTAGTCCTGCAAGTATTATCAAACTTGCACCACCTCCCCTAATAGTAAATAATGTAAATTAATAGTTCATTCATGTGACTTAATAGTATAATCATGTGAAAAAACTAATTACAGTATAGTACCTTCATCTATACCTCCATTTTTAATTTAGTCATGCAAGTATTATCAATCTTGCACCACCTCCCCTAATAGTACATGAATGTGAATCAATAGTACACACATGTGAACAAATAGTTATAAGCATGTGAAATAATAACAATTAATTGCTCATTTATCCGATTAATTACCCGATTGGTCAATATAACCTCCAGACATCAATTATTATCGAAATAAATGTTGATTTCCACTAACACTAATAATTCCAACACAATGGAAATATCAATTTCATCTTTAATCAACATAACTTATTCATCATTAATATTATAACTCACAATATTTAACAACCAGGTCGTTCCCAGGAAATAGGGGGCTTTCCGATAAGGATTTCTCCTTATTAGCGTGCAATTAGGTGACCAAAACTCTCCTTGACAGAACTTCTAGACATTGTCAATATTGCAAAAAATAATATGAATAACTTTGTCATCTCAATTATTAATTTAATAATAATAAATATTATGCAGATGATATTGTGACGCCCCTAAATTGATCAGGTATTTGAAACCCGTACTCGATGCCTCACGATACCATTTCTATGAGCGAAATAATACTAATAATGATAACAATAATATAAATATCAAACTTATCTTACATTTATAAGAGTCTAATCCCAAGTACGCAACCTTTACTACAATATATTACATGATAGATAATAAACATCATGGATTATATATTGTCTAATTATTACAAAAGATACCAATAAACATATTCTGTTTGCTTTCCTCTTTCCCTTGTTCTTGGCCGAACCTTCTAGCTGTTCACATTTAGTTGAAAATATTTAAATTAAGTAAGGATGAGCATTTGAGTGCCCGGCAAGTAAAAACAATTATAAATATAATTAGCTGAAAGGATTAAATATTTTCTTTGTACTACCCTTCTACAATAAATCAAAAGTTACAAGTAATGCAGATAGATAATAATAACATAACAACTCTCTATCAAATTTTTAAAACTACGTACTGACTATAAATGAGGTTAAGGTGACATACTATGAACCTTTTTTTTCATTTTCGGTAAGATTTAGCAGAACTTCATCCGTAAATCGTCATAACTTACGGACACGAGGGTGATCTGCCCAATGTGCCTTGTATTGATCAATACTACATGCAAGAACGATATTATCGTCCACTCTATCTGCCTTGGGCGCATAAAAGTTTTTCCATGTTCGGGATGTTCATACTTAGTCAGGAATCCGAACCAAAACAATTTGATTGGATACAAAAAGATTTTATCATATTCAACGAAATTTCTAAATATGTGTCTAGCTGGTCAAATATCTTAGACGGATTATAAATATATATCAACATGTGATTAAATATAATGATTATCCAAGTGAGGACACTTGAATAACCATATTTAGAAATTAACGAATAGAATATATATATATCTGAATTATAATATAGTACCATGTTGATAATCAATGATCGGATATAACATATATAACAATAAGGTTAATAATCTGGTACAACAATAATATAATTCTGAAACTTTCTTACTCATGTCCATTGCATAAAGGAAATGCAAAGGTAGGATACTTGACACGATACTGTGCGCTATACTGATTCGCAACTTAGTTTTATCTTTTATGTAATCACCTATCAGTAATAAGATCATTTTACTGATTAGAATAAAATATTGTAACACATAATACTACCTATTATAGTCAACACATAACCTAATCACCTTGTCACACATATTCCACATTCATTGAATCACAAACAATCATTAATACAGTCAAAATATCTAAGTCCAAATCAATTTTTAAAACATGTCGGTGTACTGACGGCTTTATCGGGTAATTATCGAGTCTAAGACTCTATTGTGTAGTTCAATAGTCGTTTAGATATTTTAAATATCAGTCATATTATTTTTCATAGCCTTATAATAATTTTTAAATATTTATTATAATTTATCATAAATTTTCAAAAACTAAAATCATTATTAAATGATTTAAATATTAACTAATTCTATTATCATTAATATTTAATTAATATTAAACTATTAATGAAACTATTGCCAAAATATTAAAGTTATTTATAATAACTCAAAATATTTTTAAAGTATTAATATTACCCTTAAATGATTTTTAAAATATTTAAAATTATTTTTAAATAATTACCATTAATATTAGAATATTACTTTATTATTTATCAAAATAATAGAAGTCATTAATTATGACTTAAAAAAATTAATTCATTTATTTCCTTTTAAATGATTTTAATTTAATAAAACCATTTTTAAACTATTTATTTAATATAATTATTAAATAAACTTAATATCATTAATATTAAATTATTAATGAAATTTATCTTTAAATATCAAAAGTAATATTTTATAACTTAAAATATTTTTAAACTATTTATTTTCATTTAAAATGATTTTATAATATTAAAATTATTTTTAATTAATTTATTTAATTTATTAATAAATAAATCTAATATCATTAATATTTAATAATTAATGAGACTTATCTTAAAATATTAAAAGTTATGTTTTATATCTTAAAATATTATTAAATACCTTGTTATTAGTTAAAATGATTTTAATACAATAAAATCAATTTTAATTCATTTATTTAATGCATTTATTAAATAATTTAAATACCAATAATATCCAAATAATTATTAATATTTATGAAAAATATGTCAAATTATTAAAAGTTAATTTTTATAACTTAAAATAATTTTTAAAACATTTTTGTAATTTTTAGAATTTATTTACTATTTTTAAATGATTTTTAGAAATTAAATTAATTAATTATAATAAGTCTGTCGCTAAAGCCCTTTGGCGACAATAAGTGTCGCCTTAGGTGTTCTTGAGAAACCCAGGTGTTCAAAGTCAGTGTTCGAGTGAGCTTATTTGACCATCAATAATTCTCTGTATGAGTTGCTTCTGGACATGATATTGATTAAATGTTTGTAGTAAGTATGCAAGAGTACAATTTCATAACAATTACTAGACCAAATCATCAAACATGAGGGAGATCTAAGCATCGAACATCTTTGAGTCGTTCTTCACATTTCGGGAAATTTTATAAATTCTGTCATGGTTTCATCAACGGTATTGATGGCCTTAAAAAATTAATTCTGTTGATGATATGGGTGGTATACACGTCGGGCTGTATAGAGTAACTAACAGAGAACATGATTCAAACCATGTTCAAGTCTAAAGATAATTAATCAAAAAGATCTGAGCTAGCAAACATGCTGTCAAAGTGTTTCTGGGTTTTTCCTAGAAACCCAGCAGTTCGACCTATCACTTGCATGCTCGAATTCCTTTATGTTCTGTTCATGATTTATATCGTTTAATGGGTCAAATCTATAGTATACATGACAAGGAACATTACTATAACAACAAATCAGTAAATCAACATCACAGTTAAAAGATCTAATTCGATCAACCTATGTCAGAAAGTTGTTCTTCATGTTTCTTGAAATTCCCAGAAATGCAAGTCATGATCGGATGATCAAGTTTGATCATCCACTACGTTTGATTAGTTGATTTCTTAAAGGATCTAAAGTCACAAATATATAGTATATATGACAAACTATAAACTGGATACAAACACATCATCAAATAATTTACAAACTGACAGATCTAAGCCTTCCAAAACATTGCCAGACGTTGAAAAAGCTTTCTGGGTTGCCCAGATTCATACACGGTCATGGTCGATCAACGACCTTTGACCATCAATAACTTTCGATCTAGACATCCAATGACACTGCTTTCACTTTCAGATAAAAGACCTCATATCAGACTATAGATCCAAACCATAAAACAACAAAAATATTAAACATCAAAGAATCTACAGCCTCTGACATTCGTTGTCAGAACATAAAGTAAAATTTTTCCAAATTTTGAAAAATGACAAATTCGAGCCTCTAGATGTTATGGATCTAACATCTAGCAACCCATATCACTTAAATAGACTACAAACAACATGTTTTAACATTAAATCATAACATCTAACACAAGATCAAAAGTCAAATTTCTAGATTAGGGTTTACCTCTTTATGATCCAATTCTGATTTCTATGTTTCTGATTTGATGTTGGTGTTCGTGGGGCTTGACTTGTGACTGATCTAACACTAGAATTTCGTGGGTTTGAGCTTGAGAGAATATGGCTAAGTGTAAGTGATCAAATTAGGCTAAATGTGCACTTTCTCTCTCTTGAATCTAACAAATGAATTGATGCAATGAACTTGTATGCTAGTAGCTGATCATGTGCTGGTGATGTAGCTCACAACTAGGTAGTGTAGGGTGGTTGGCCAAGATTTGAAAAGATTTGGCTAGCAATAATACACCAAATAAGACAAAAAGGGTAAAATGGTAATTTTGCAAATAATTCAAAGGGTATTCTTGTCCAAGGTACTTGAATCTAGGATTTAATCACTAGATTTTACATCTTAAAGTTTCCCAAATAATTACTAGGGTTTGAAAAATTAAAATTAAAGTGTAATAAAATTTTAATTAAAACACACTTATTAAAATTAGGGTTTAAATATTAGGGTTCCTTAATATTATGAGGGTTCCTAAATTAACAATTAAGGTTTCTAATTAACATTATAATTTACTAAAATAATAATTAGGGTTTCTAATTTTAGCAAATTAGGGTTTTCAAATAATAATTAGGGTTCCTCCTAATTACAGAAATTTTATAATACACAATAAAATTCATATACACAATTACTACTCAGTCTTAAACTCATAACTGAGTTTAACAATTAGGATTTAATAACACGATATAAGGGTTATGACATAATTTACCATAATTGACCAACCATTATCAGTCTACACATTTACGAAGACATATTATAGCCTTTGAAAAATTAAAATATAATTAATATTATATTATTATTCTCATCCCTCGATTAAAACCCAAAGATAGGGTTTGGATCCCATATCTGGTTTTATCTTTCATATACAACATTATTAATTAAGTTAAAATACTTAATCTAATAATCGAACAAAAATCGATAATAAAATAATAATTCCAATAATTCCAATAATCATTTCATATATTATGTAAATAATATAAAATTTGTATTTTCATAGAAAATAAATAATAAAGATATTTCTACTATAAAATTAATTATTATAAGTATATACCTTATAATGAGCAATAATTCTAAAATAAAATTATTTGAAATTATTCATGTAATAAATAAATTTTATTTATCACATATATATATACATTACTACTGGCACATATTCTCATCTTTATAATAAATATAAATTAATATGCAAAATTTCTTATTTATTTATAGAGAAAATATTGAGGTTATTACGGATCAGATATGTGACAATAATTGAATAATAATATGAGAGATATGATCACGACAATTCATGTAGCAATAAGCGAGGTATAATCGGAGTGACTTCTCAGCGTAAGCATCAATAATCACGCAGTGTAATGCTCTGCAACGCCAGCGTATCATGTTCTTTTACGCGTAATACGCGTGATCGCATAGTAGCACACCGGTATTGATTATTGATGTTTACGTGAGAAGTCACCGCTTATACTCAATTATTGCTACAATGAATGATGCATCATATCTCTCATATTATCGATTCAATTATTGTCACAATATCATCTCGCATAATATTTATTATTATTAAATCAATAATTGAGACAACAAAGTTATTCATATTATTATTTGCAATATTAATGTCTGCAGAAGTTACATCGAGGAGAGGTTTGATCACCTAATTGCGTGCCAATAAGGAGAAATCCTTATCGGAAAGCCCCCTCTTTCCTGGGAACGACCTGGTTGTTAAATATTGTGAGTTATAATATTAATGATGAATAAGTTGTGTTGATTAAAGATGAAATTGATAGTTCCATTGTGTTGGGATTAT
Source organism: Panax quinquefolius (assembly GCA_020205615.1). Classification (NCBI taxonomy): domain Eukaryota; kingdom Viridiplantae; phylum Streptophyta; class Magnoliopsida; order Apiales; family Araliaceae; genus Panax; species Panax quinquefolius. The sequence goes on along the minus strand of CM035165.1, from coordinate 66,609,584 downwards.
TAGTGTTAGTGGAAATCGACATTTATTTCGATAATAATTGATATCTGGAGGTTATATTGACCAATCGGGTAATTAATCGGATAAATGAGCAATTAATTGCTATTATTTCACATGCTTATAACTATTTGTTCACATGTGTGTACTATTGATTCACATTCGTGTACTATTAGGGGAGGTGGTGCAAGATTGATAATACTTGCATAATTAAATTAAAAATGGAGGTATAGATAAAGGTACTATACTGTAATTAGTTTCTTCACATGATTATACTATTAAGTCACATGAATGAACTATTAATTCACATTATTTACTATTAGGGGAGGTGGTGCAAGTTTGATAATACTTGAAGGACTAAATTAAAAATGAAGAAAAAGAGGAAGGTATTATACTGTAATATTTTGAGCCCCAAAACGTGCAATTATCGAAACTATATTTTCTTATAAATAGAAGTTCATTCTTCCTTCATTTCTCACCAATTCACTAAAGCTATAGAGCAATTATTATAGAGATAAATTATAGAGAGAAAGAAGAAGAGAAGTCTACTACCTCACTATTCCAGTATCCAGTCTTCTTCTAAGGTAAGGGGTATTATTCTTTCGTATTCATTAAGAGGGTTATTTTCTTTCAATACTCGTAAGGGTTGTTATTCCATTCTTTATTATTATGTTGGAATAACCTATCTATGTGAAGTACCACATACATGGTGAAATTCTTTTATTATTCCATTCTTTATTATTCTGTTGTAATAACATGTCTGTGCGGTCTATCGCATGCCTGGTGAATTCTGTTGTTATTCCATTCTTTATTATTCTTTTGGAATATCACATGCTGCGGATTATGCATGATGACTGGTTCCATTCTATATTATACGTTGAATATATCTGTTTGTGCAGTGTTACGCATTAATTCGGTTCCATTCCATTCTTTATCATTCTGTTGGAATAACCTGTCTATGCAGATTACGCACGCCTGGTGAATTCTTTTGTTATTCTATTCTTTATTATTCTGTTGTAATAACTTGTCTATGTGGATTATCGCATGCATGGTGAATGATCCTTTGTATTAATTCCTTATTAAATTGTGGAAATGAACTGTCTACGTGAATTACCGAATGGCGGGAAAAAAATTTATTTGCAGTTTCATATATTCTATTATACTCAGTTGGTTAAAGTTTTGGCTTTTATACTCCATGAAATTAGTAGAATATCCTAGATATTTGCGCTTCATCCAGTATCTTTTCATGGAAATATTCTTCTGAGCATTCTTGAATTTTACTCCACAAAACAGTATCATGTTGACAATTTGGACGTTATTGATTTCTGGATAAATTAAATTATAAATCTTTAAAAATTTATCCTTGAACTTGTTTTATTTAATTCTTATATCATTGTCATCATCCTCATGTTTATAAATGATGTTGTAAAAGTCCTCTTTGGCCGTAGTGCATTGATGGACAGTTGTTGGCATGATCATGACCATTGATGAATACACGAATATCCTTGGCCCGTAGTGCATGGATAATTTGTGGTCGTGATATTAATGAATATCCTTGGCCGTAGTGCAGGGATGATGTGGTTTATTTATTAAGCTGAGTCTCAGCGATAAAAGTGATGAAAAACTTTTTAAATCATAGAAGATAGTAGATTTTATTCTCTACTTGACTCTTCTAATGGAGTACTTGTTCCGCTGCAGTTAAACTTGATGTTTGTTATATTTTATCAGTTTAACACTGTTGAAGGCTAACAATAAATTATTCTATATTATCTTAGTTATAAAATTTCTTACTGGGCTAGTTGAGCTCACCCTTTGTTTCATTGTTCTCTTCAGAAAATGAGAATATAGCTGGGACGAGTCGGGGAACGGATTAACGGTCCAGATGGTTATTTTAGTAGTCCTCACTGTTCTATAAAATAGTGTGACAATAAATGTAATGAGGACTCCATTGAGTGTGGATATTGTCTAGATGACAATATTCTTATTAAAACTTTTAGATTATGTTTTGTCGTATTTTACACGATTGTTGTATAATTAAGTTGTATTTGAATTTTGTACCATGTATTTGGCGACTCAAGATGGGTGATGTATACCTATTTTGGGGGCGTCACAGTTGGTATCAAAGCTTAGAGATATGATCCCTAGCTGAGATGTGAGACAAGAACTAGGAGGGGAAAGACGGGGAATTCCTTTGCTAGTATGACCTACCTAAGTTTTTTTGGTATTTAATTGGTCGGTTAGAGTATAGGGATAATATGTGACATGTCAATTAACCCTTGTTTTGTGGCATTATTTGAAAATGACATCCGATAATGTTGAGAATAGCAATGGAGCACAGGAGACCATTGAGTCACCAGAGATCAACACCCAGGATAATGTGCATCAGGAAGGCAATAATCCTCAAGTGAACAACAACACCGACCAAATGGCGAACGACGGAATGTTTAGGAGCTTTCTATAATTCGTACAACATCAGGCAAGAGAGACTCATGTCCAAAGTGCAGGTGGAAACACTGGCAACTCTCGGATGGTCACCGCTAAACAGTTCAAGGAGTTGGGACCACCGGAGTTAGATTTTGTCGTACAGGGAAGCCAAGTCCAGTTGGAACGGTGACACCAAATGTCATCCTAGACAAGTCAAAACCAGTAGTTCAAGGGAGAGCGTTTGTTGTGACCTCCCAGAAAGCAAGGAACCCAAACGAGGTCATCACGGGTAAGCTAATCATCAACTCTAGCGAAGTATATACCTTATTTGATACCGGTTCTACCCATTCTTTTATTTCTCCTACTTACACTCAACGTTTAAATTTGACTCCCAAGAAATTAGACTTTGACTTATCTGTTGAAACTCCATTGGGAGAAACCTTCATTACATCCAATGTTTATAAGTCTTATTTGGTTCAAATCGGTACCCTCACATTACCTGTCGATCTTATTTCCTTAAAAATACTTGCATTTGACGTGATTCTAGGGATTGATTGGTTAACTACTCATCATGCTAAAATTGATTATTTTCGTAAGGTTGTTAGCTTTCATATTCCTAATCAACCTATTATGCGAATTCAAGCGACCAAACCATTAAAATCAATCACGGTCATCTCAAGCCATAAAGCTATTCGTTTATTGAAAAACGGATGTCAAGCTTTCTTAGCTCATGTCACAGATTTAAACAAAAATACGTCAGATTTGAATGATATTTCTATTTTTAATAAATTCCCTAACGTATTCCCCGAAGAACTTCCTGGCCTACCCACGGAGCGTGAAATTGAGTTTGGTATCGACCTTGAACCCGATACAAAACCCATTTCCAAAGCCCCATATCGAATGGCTCCTATTGAACTTCAGGAGTTAAAAACCCAACTACAGGAATTGTTAGACATCGGTTTCATTCTTCCTATTACGTCTCCTTGGGGTGCTCCTGCTCTATTCGTGAAGAAGAAAGATGAAAGTATGCGACTTTGTATTGATTATCGGGAGTTGAATCATGTCACCATCAAAAATAGGTACCCGTTGCCTCGCATTGATGACCTGTTTGACTAGTTGCAAGGAGCCAAATTCTTTTCAAAGATTGATCTTCGTTCCGGATATCATCAGTTGAAGATTAAAACTAATGACATTTCAAAGACTGCTTTCAGAACTCGGTATGAGCATTACGAATTCCTAGTCATATCTTTTGGAGTGACTAATGCTCCTGCTGCCTTCATGGATATGATGAACCGAGTATTCAAGGAATATTTAGAGCACTTTGTGGTCGTCTTTATTGATGACATCCTCATTTACTCCAAAAGCCGTGAAGATCATGAGCAATACTTGAGGATGATACTCCAAAAGCTTCATGAAAACAAGTAATATGTTAAGTTAAAGAAATGCGAGTTCTGGCTTGAGGAAGTAGCATTCCTTGGGCACGTGATATCAAATTATGGAATATCTGTTGACCCGACAAAGATAGAAACAATTCAAAGCTGGGAGCAACCTAAGTCAGTGACTGAAGTACGTAGCTTTCTCGGCTTAGCTGGTTATTATCGGAGATTTGTAGAAGGGTTTTCTCGAATCACTACTCCATTAACTCAGCTGACTCGAAAAGATACAAAATTCGGTTGGAGCGAGGAATGTGAGAAGAGTTTTCAAGAACTCAAGAGGAGGCTTATTCAAAGACTGTTACGACAATACCATCCGGCTCGGGAGGATTTTTCATCTATAGTGATGCTTCAGGCAAAGGGTTAGGATGTGTTCTCATGCAACATGGGAAAGTCATAGCCTATGCCTCATGACAACTCAAAGAATATGAGAGGAATTATCCTACTCATGATCTAGAGTTAGCGGTTGTCGCTTTTAAGCGCTTAAGATTTGGAGGCATTACTGTATATGGAGAGAAGGTGGAGATCTATACGGATCATAAAAGCCTCAAATATTTCTTCACTCAAAAGGAACTCAACATGCGCAAAACGAGCGATGGCTTGAGCTATTGAAAGATTATGATCATACCATTCAATACCATCTCGAAAAGCGAACGTAGTAGGCGATGCATTGAGTAGAAGATCATATGCGGGTACGAGTGCATTATTGTCAACGTAAAGGCCCATTTTATATGACTTACAAAGGATGGAGATAGAGTTAAAGACTCCAGGGACCAATGTGATGATGGCGAATATACGAGTAGAACCAACTATAATCGATAAAGTTAAAGCTGCTCAAGCTACAGACCTGGAGCTGACGCGTATGAGGAAGAAAGTGCAAGAAGGTGCTATTTCAGAAGCAAGAATCGATGAAGAAGGAATACTTCGAGTCAACTCTAGACTTTGTGTTCCTAACAATTCTGACTTAAAGTATAAAATCATGATGTAGGCGCACAACACACCGTTTGCAATCCATCTTGGGAGTACCAAAATGTATCGTGATCTTCGACATACATTTTGGTTGAGCAATATGAAGAGAAAGATAACGAGGTTTATCTCAAGGTGTCTAACTTGTCAACGAGTCAAGGCGGAGCATCAAGTGCCAAAAGGTCCATTGCAAATTGTAAGAATAATTTTCTCGAATTATATTTTTGAATATTATGGTGTTGATCTGATATAATGTTATAGTTGTGGGTAATATTTACAAATTTTGCAAAGTAACCAAGTGGTTATATAATATTTGATTGGTCGGGGAATATTCTTTTTATCAGGGAATATTCGTACGATGGCACAATCATTGGTGGACCCCACAACGGAAGTATTGTCGTAGTTAGAAAATTACAAAATTATCTTTCTATAAAAATAACGGCGGAGGTGTTACCGTTAAAACTGTTGAACTACCCGGTAGTAAAAGTACAGTAATACGCGTGGTTGCATAGTAGTACACGGTATTGATTATTGATGCTTACGTGAGAAGTCACTCAGTTATACTCAATTATTACTACAGTAATTGTTGATATTATTGATTCAATTATTGTCACAGTATCATCTGTATAATATGTTATATTATTAAATCAATAATTGAGACGACAAGTTATAATATTAATTATTAATAATTGTTTAAAGATTAAATATCTGTTGATTAAAAATAAAATGATTTGTGGTAATATTTATTCAATCATTGATGTATATAAAGAGTCTATTATGAGACGTTTGTGGTAAATTTGGTTATTCTATGGGGGCCCATATGTCATCATCTAAGAGTCTCTTTCGCCAATAGTAATTACCTTTACCAGGCGTCAAACCACTTGCTGTTTCATATTACAGGCATCGAACCAATTGTCGTTTCACATTACAGGCGTCAAACCACTTGGTGTTTCACATTACAGGCGTCAAACCACTTGGTGTTTCATATTACAAGCGTCAAACCACTTTTCTTTTCACATCACCAGTCGTCAAGCCGCTTGCCTTTTCACATTGCAAGTGCTAAGCTAGAAATCTTATATAAATAGAGGCCTAGTTCTTCATTATTTTTCACGAATTCATTCAAGCTATTGAGAGAGAAAGTATAGAGAGAATAAGAGAGAAAGAAGAAGAGTATTCTGTTACTACACTACTGCAGTATTCAATCTCCTACTAATGTAAGGTATGTTATTTCTTTTGGTATTCATGAAGAGAACTTCTGTTTTTCCATTATTTATTATTCTGTTGGAATAATCTGTATACGCGGGCAACCCTATACTTGGTGAAATTCTTCTGTTGCTCCAGTCTTTATTATTCGTTGAATATCCTTTACATGCGTTTCTTTACGGACCTAGTTCCATTATTTATTATTCATTTGAATATATCACATGCATGCTTTACGCTTGGACACGGTTCCGTTATTTATTATTACGTTGGAATAACTTGCTGCATGGTCTATCGCATGCATGGTGATTTCTTTTGTTATTCCATTCTTTATTATACTCAGTTGGTTAAAACTTTGACTTCTATACTCCATGAAATTTGTGGAATATCCTTGATATTTGCGCTTCATCCAGTATCTTTTCATGGAAATATTCTTCTGAGCATTCTTGAATTTTACTCTACAAAGTAGTATCATGTTGACAGTTTGGACGTTATTGGTTCCTGGATAAATTAATTCTTGAACTTGTTTTATTGAATTCTTATATCATTGTCATCATCATCATGTTTATATTTTATTGAAAGTCATCTGTGGCCTGTAGTGCATAGATGGACTTGGTATGATTATGACCAGGGATTATCCGGTGTAATCATGACCGTAATGTTACAAATGATGTGGTAAAAGCCCTCATTGGCCCATAGTGTATTGATGGACAGTTGTTGGTATGATCATGACCATTAATGAATACACAAATATTCTTGGCCCGTAGTGCATGGATAATTGTGGTCGTGATACTAAAGAATATCCTTGGCCTTAGTGCAGGGGTGATTCGATGATGTGGATTATTTATTAAGCTGAGTCCCAGCGATAAAAGTGATGAAAAACCTTTTAAATCATAAAAGATAGTAGATTTTATTCTCTACTTGACTCTTTTAATGGATTGCTTGTTCCGCTGCAGTTAAACTTGATGTTTGTTATATTGTATCAGTTTAACACTGTTTAAGGCTAATGATAATTTATTCTGCATTATCTTAGTCATAATATTTCTTCTTCGGGCTAGTTGAGCTCACCCTTCTTCTTTCACCGTTCTCTTCGTGAAATGAGAATATAAATTTGGGACGAGTTGGGGAGCGGAGTGATGGGCCTAGATGGTGCATTAGTAGTCCTCACTATTACGTGATATAGTGTGATAATAATTGTAATGAGGACTCCTTTTGAGTTTGTATACTCTCTAGTAAACAATATTTGTATTCAAACTCAGCTTTATGTTTTTGTCGTATTGTATACCGACAATTATATTATTAAGTTGTATTTGAATTACGTACCTTGTATCTGGCACTCAAGATGGGTGATGTATACCTAATTTTGGGGAGTCACGGTTAGTATCAAAGCTTAGGATATGATCCTGGCTAAGATGTGAGAATAGTACTAGGAGGGGAGAGGCGGGAATTCCTTCGCTAGTATGACCTACCTAAGTTTATGTGGTATTTAATTAGTCAACGTAATTTATGGATAATATGTTACATGTCAATTAACCTTTGTTTTGTGGCGATGTCGAAAATGACATCGAGAATATTGAGAATAGCAATGGATGGACAAGCTTAATCGTTGATTCACCACATATCAATAATCAGGATAATGTGCATCACGAAGACGACAATCCTCATGCAAACAACAACACTGACCAAATGATGAATGATCAAATGTTCAGAGGCTTTATGCAATTCATGCAACAACGCGAGAGCGGCTCCTGTCCAAGGAGCTGGGACAACCGGAGTTTATTGGAGAGCCAAAACCACATAAGGCGGAAGCATGGATAAAGCATATCACCAAGATATTTGATATCTTGGGAAGCTCCGAGGAGCAAAAGGTTCCCTTTACCGCCTTTATGTTACGAGGAGAGGCAGATTACTGGTGGAAATCGGTAAAGCGTACTCAACCTGCCGCATTAAAAATGTCTTGGGAGAAGTTCTAAGAACTATTCAACGACAAGTACTTTCCAGAAAGTATTCGTCACATGAAGGAGGTGGAGCTCATCAAGTTGGAACAGAATAATATGAACGTGTCGCAGTACGAAACAAAGTTTGTCGAGTTGTCCCGGTTTGCGTCCCACTTGGTGGATAATGAAGAAAGAATGATGCGGATGTTTTTAAGAGGTTTGAAGCCGGAGATACGTCAACATCTTATTTCTCATAAACTGTGTTTGTATCCAGATGTTGTAAATAGGGCTCAGTTAGTGGAGCGCAATAACGAGTCAACGCAACCAAAAGAGAGCAGCCGACAAAATGATAATACCAGTGAGAGCAGTCATCGAAGCGGTGACAACAAGCGTGGAGGAAATCAACAAGCCAGAAGTGCTAACCACTTTGGTTGTAATTAGGGCCAAAATAATAAGAATGGGCATTTCAAGAAGAGGAGATTCAACAATAATGGAAAGACGTCAGCACCAGCACCTGTCGTTAAGGAAGGAGAACGACCACCTATCATATTCTTTAAATGCGGAGGGGAGGGGCACATCAGTCCAAACTGCGCAATGCCGTCCAAAGCATGTTATAATTGTGGAAGAGAAGTTCACTTAGCCCGATTTTATCGTTCATCGAAGACAAGTTCAGCTAGGATGGAGGCACCGAAGGCCGTCCCAAAAAAGTCAAAACCAATAGTGCAAGGGAGAGCGTTTGTTGTGACCTCCCAGAAAGAAAGGAACCCGAATGAGGTCATCACGGGTAAGCTTATCATAAACTCTGGTGAAGTCTATACTTTATTTGATACCAGTTCTACCCATTCTTTTATTTCTCCTAATTGCGCTCAACGATTAAATTTGACTCCGGAGAAATTAGACTTTGGCTTATCTGTGGAAACTCCGTTGGGAGAAACCTTCATTGCATCCACGGTTTATAAGTCTTGTTTGGTTCAAATTGGTACCCTCACATTACCTGTCGATCTTATTTCATTGAAAATACTTGCATTTGACGTGATTCTAGGGATTGATTGGTTAACTACTCATCGTGCAAAAATTGATTATTTTCGTAAGGTTGTTAGCTTTCATATTCCTAACCAACCTATTATGCGAATTCAAGCGACCAAACCATTAAAATCAATCATGGTCATTTCAAGCCATAAAGCTATTCGTTTATTGAAAAATGGATGTCAAGCTTTCTTAGCTCATGTTAGACATCGGTTTCATTCTTCCTATTACGTCTCCTTGGGGTGCTCCTGCTCTATTCGTTAAGAAGAAAGATGGGAGTATGCGACTTTGTATTTATTATCGGGAGTTGAATCATGTCACCATCAAAAATAGGTACCCATTGCCACGTATTGATGACCTATTTGACCAGTTGCAAGGAGCCAAATTCTTTTCAAAGATGATTCTTCGTCCGGATATCACCAATTGAAGATTAGAACCGATGACATTCCAAAGACTCGCCGTAACTAAAGACGGGCATTATGAATTCCTAGTCATGTCCTTTGGATTGACTAATGCTCCTGCTGCCTTCATGGATATGATGAACCGAGTATTCAAGGAATATTTGGATCACTTTGTGGTCGTCTTTATTGATGACATCCTTATTTATTCTAAAACCCGTGAAGATCATGAGCAACACTTGAGGCTGACACTCCAAAAGCTTCGTGAATGCAAGCTTTATGCCAAGTTGAAGAAATGCGAGTTCTGGCTTGAGGAAGTAGCATTCCTTGGGCACGTAGTATCAAGTTATGGAATATCTGTTGACCCGACAAAGATTGAAGCTATTCAAAGCTGGGAACAACCTAAATCAGTGACCGAAGTACGTAGCTTTCTCGATTTAGCTGGTTATTATCGGAGATTCGTGGAAGGATTTTCTCGAATCGCTACACCATTAACTCATCTAACTCAAAAAGATACAAAGTTCGATTAGAGCAAAGAATGTGAGAAGAGTTTTCAAGAACTCAAGAGGAGACTCATTTCGCACTGTTCGACAATACCATCCTGCTCGGAGGATTTGTCATCTACAAATGATGCGCTCGCAAAGGGTTGGGATGTGTTCTCATGCAAAATGGGAAAGTCATAGTTTATGCCTCATGACAACTCAAAGAATATGAGAGGAATTATCCTACTCATGATCTAGAGTTGGCAATTTGTTATCTTTTGCACTTAAAAATTTGGAGGCATTACTTGTATGGGGAGAAAGTGGAGATCTTTATGGATCATAAAAGCCTCAAATATTTCTTCACTCAAAAGGAACTCAACATGCGACAACGACGTTGGCTTGAACTGCTGAAAGATTATGATCATACCATCCAATACCATCCGGAAAATGAACGTGGTAGCCGACGATTGAGTAGAAGATCATATGCAATCACGAAAGCGATATTGTCAACACAAAGGCCCATTTTATTTGACTTGCAAAGGATGGAGATAGAGTTAAAGACTCCAAGGACCCATATGATGATGGCGAATATACGAGTAGAACCAACTTTAATCGATAAAGTTAAAGTCGCTCAAGCCTGCACTGAGCCGATGCGTATGAGGAAGAAAGTGCAAGAAGGTGCTATGCCGGAAGAAAGAATCGATGAAGAAGAAATACTTCGAGTCAACTCCAGACTTTGTGTTCTTAACGACCCTGATTTAAAGTATAAAATCATGATGGAGGCGCACAACACACCGTTTGCAATCCATCCTGGGAGTACCAAAATGTATTATGATCTTCGTCATAAATTTTGGTAGAGCAATATGAAGAGAGAGATAGCGTTGTTTATCTCAAGGTGTCTAACTTGTCAACGAGTTAAAGCGAAGCATCAAGTACCAAAAGGTCCATTGCAACCACTTGAAATTCCAGAATGGAAGTGGGAGCACATTACCATGGATTTCGTTACCGGTCTTCCTAAAGTTTCTCAAGGCATAGATGCGATTTGGGTCATTGTTGATAGATTGACCAAGTCTGCTCATTTCTTACCGATACAAGAAACTTATACACTTGAATGTCTTGCTCGTATGCACATAAATGAGATTCTAAGACTGCATGGTATGCCAGTATCCATAGTTTTTGATTGAGACCCAAGATTCACTTCACGATTTTGGGTTAGTTTGCAAAAAGCTATGGGCACAGATTTCACGATTTAGCTCTAAGATATCATCCTCGGGACGGACGGACAATGGAGAGGACTATTCAAACTCTTGAAGATCTATTAAGACTCGTGTCCTTGATTTCAAGGAAGTTGGGACAAGTTCTTACCATTGGTGGAGTTTTCCTACAACAATAGTTATCAAGCAAGTATTGGCATGGCTCCATTCGAGCGTTGTATGGAAGAAAGTGTCGTTCTCAAATCTTTGGGATGAGGTCGGTGAAGCAACGTTGTTGGGACCGGGAGTTGGTACGTATGACTACGGAAAAGATTCAAACGCTCCAAAGAACGATAAAAAACCTCACAAGATCGACAAAAGAGTTATGCCGATCTTCATCGAAAGGATGTGGAATTCGATATAGGAGATCATGTGTTGTTACGTGTTGCTCCATGGAAAGGAGTTACGAGATTTGGAAAGAGAGGAAAGTTCAATCCTCGATTCATCGCCCATTTTTTTAATCCTCGATCGAGTAGGGCGTGGCCTATAGACTCGCTTTTTACCGCCAAGTATGTCTCGTGTTCATAATGTTTTTCACATATCTATGTTGCGTAAATATGTGAAAGACTCGATGTGACGCGCCCAAAATAGGTCCATTCCATCCAACCCATTTCGATTAGTCGCCAAATATATGGTACGTAAATAACTACAACTTTATTATTACAACATATAAGCTGTGAGTTTAAATACGAGATATTGCCATCTAGACAATATCCACACGCAAATAAATCCCTCATCATAATTATTGATACATTATTTTACAAAATGGTGAGGACTATTAAACAACTCTCTCTAGAACCTTCATTCCATACCCCGACTAAGTACTCGCTACATTCTCGCCTCCCGAGAAGAAAAATGGAATAAAAAGGAAAAGGGTGAGCTCAACTAGCCCAAGAAGAATATTATGACTAAGATAATATACAACAAATTATCGTTAGTCTTCAACAGGAAAAATCTAATAGAATACAATAGACAACCAGTTTTTAAATCAACAACTACAACAGCGGAAACAACAATTCATTAGAAGAGTTAAGTAGAGAATGCAAACTACTATCTTCTATATATGAATTTAAAAGTTCATCGTCGATATTTTATCCCTGTAACATCAATCAATATATATCTAGAATCAAATATTCATCTTTGCACTACAGGCCAAAGATATTCATCAGTTGGTCATGTTCATCTAAACACCTGTTCATCTTTGTACTACGGGCCAAAGATATTAATCAAGAGGTCATATTCATCTCAACACTGCTCATCTTTGCACTACGGCCAAAGATATTCATCAAGAAATCATTCATCTTTGCACACACAAGCTAAAGATATTCAAGAATATCATCATTTAGACCGAGGATGATGAAAAATATTTTAAAGGAAACGAATCCAGTGAAACAAAAGAACAAATTTTAAGGATTTGTATTTTAAACAATCCAAGTTCAAAAATACTTCATAAGTAATTAGAGTGGAGTAAAATTCAAGAATAATCAAAACATGGATACAATCAAAGCTAGTATCCATAATAGATATTTTGGACAAAAAGAAGAAATTTGATTTTTTCTATTGAATAGTGCAGATTCGTGAAAAGTGTCAGATATCGTGAATAGTGCCGATACGCCAATAGTAACTCGACACCAAAAGATAGAAATTTCACAAAACACATCTTCACGCTTCGTGAATAGTACTAAATGAATAGTAACTCGTGAATAGTAACTCATGAATAGTAACTCGTGAATAGTAACTCATGAATAGTAACCCCGACATGAAAAAGTTCCAAATTTGATAAAAATTTCTAACCAATATTTTGGCATAATGATATTGAAGAAATAATATCATTTTCGAATAAAATAACATCCCTTACCTCGAAAAGACAAGATTTAGTTGAAACACCGGATATAAAGGCTATGGCGAACTTGCATCAGATAGCAATACTCAAAGTATACTCAAAATACTCACAAGAATAAGCTCGATAATATAGAGAGAGAAAACTTCAGTTTCTGGTGTGATTTTCAATTCTAACCTAAGCACCCTATTTATAGGAAAATGCTTAGAACACCAAAGTAGAAAATTTAATAAATTAATATTATTTATTTTCCACATCTTCCTACGCATCCATGAATCTGAACTCAGCCATCCTAACACATGTTAAATGAGTCCCAAAAATGTAAAAAACATTTTTCTTATTAAAAATAATTAAAACTTCAAAAATTAATTATTTTGGAGCTTCGGAACTTCAATAATTCATAATAAATAGCCCTTTTATCAGAAAATTCGAATCTCAAGTATTTTTATAGGAAATTCAATTCTCTACAACTTTGCAGAAGAAAGTTTTTTCAAATTCCAAACAGAAATTGACCAAAATCCACAAACGGGAGATTTTACAAGCTATAATCAAATTTCGATCTAATAATTTGGTCCACCAACACACAAAAATATGTGTTAAACATTTAATGCCACAAAAATACTCTTCCTCCTCATATACTCATATATCCCACATTCATTATAAAAATATCACCATTAATATATTATTAAAATAATATATTTAAATGAATTATTTTATCAGAAAAAGATAAAATATTAATTTTCAACAATTGTCACATTAAAAATTTTCTCCATCTATATCCACATAAAATCAATATTTTCCTCATCATATAAATCAATAATTAATTATTCACAAATAATATTACAGAATCACAAGATTGGCAACCGACTGCTGCCTCAGAAAGAGGGGCTTTCCAATAAGGATCTCTCCTTACTACGAGCAATTAGGTGACCAAACCTCTCCTTAGACAAAACTTTCTAGACATTTCCAATAATGTTATCCAATAATATTATTCAGATAATATGAATTATTGCTCCGATAATGGAAAATATCGTGTAATGACAATTTATTGAAACAACAAGTAATATAAAATATCAATGCAAAGAATTATTGAATCAATAAGATAAAATATTGAATAAGAATTATCGTAATAATTATTGAGTAGTGCCTTCTTCACGTAAGAATCAATAATTAGTGCAATACCGCAGGTCTTCGCTCAACAACGCAGATTAGTGTGTTTTAACCACCGAAAGTATTCCAACAAAGATAATCTGTGAATAACTACGCCATTATTTATAAACAACTTATATTTGTCGTTTTCTTCATCTAATCGCTTTCCGTTATGGGGTCCATAAAAGACTGCGCCGTCGTACGAATATTCCACGACCAAACGAATATTCCACGACCAAACGAATATTCCCCGACGATAATGAATATTTTACAACCACTTGCTTATTCGAAATATATGCGTATTTTACCCATAACTATCCACATTAATCAAATCAACCCTTACTATTTCAAAATAATAAATAGAGGAAAATAAATTTCATTTATTAATAATTTGGGGTCTTACAACCTCCCCTCCTCATGAAATTTCGTCCTCGAAATTGATGTACGTACCTGGTGTTTTGAAAAGATGAGAATATCTCACTTTCATTTCCGTTTCCAACTCCCAGGTCATTTCCTCAATAGCATGGTTTCTCCACAAAACTTTAACTTGTGGTATAACCTCGGTACATAGGACATGTTCTTTCCTATCCAAGATCTTGACAGTACCTCCTCGTGACGTTAAGTCTTGGCTATCTCGTCCGGTTCTAACTCAATGACGTGGTTCGGTCGTCCACATATTTACGTAACATCGACACGTGAAAAACGTTATGAACACGCGTCATACTTGGCGGTAAAAACGAGTCTATAGGCCACGGTTCCTATTCGATCGAGAATTTCAAATGGATTAATAAATCAAGGCTTGAGCTTTCCTCACCTCACCGATTCTCGCTTTTGAAATAACAACTTCTTGCACCTCCTTCTTCAAATTCATCGACTCCGGTGTGTAGCTTGAGCGACTTTTAACTTTATCGATTAAAGTCGATTATACTCGTATATCATCACGTGGGTACCTAGAGTTTTCATCTCCATCTCTATTATTTGTAAATTATATGAAATGAGTCTTTGACAATATCGTACTCGCATTTTGTATACGATCTTCTACTCAACACGCCGCCTACCACGTTCGCTTTTCCAGGATGGCATGGTCGTAATACATGTCTTTGAAATGAGTCTCTTCTTGAGTTCTTCAAGCTCTTCCCACATTCCTTGCTCCATTCAATTTTGTATCTCTATGAGTCATTGCGTTAATGGAATAGCGATTCGAGAATATCCTTCAACGAATCTCCGATAATAACCAACTAAGCCTAGAAAGCTACGATTTCGATTATCGACTTAGGTTATTCTCAAACTGACTCATATCCCAACCTTGGATAGACGTTACAATGACACCTATCGTTTTTACTATCGCATGCGAATATGGTGTCCCCTACGGAGAGTCCGGCTTCGCAGACATTCCACAAAGGAAGTCACCAGATAAAGGCTCGGTACCAAATTCTATAGTTGAATTTTTAACTCCTGAAGTTCAATATGAGCCATTCGATATGAGATTTTAGAAATGAGTTTTGTACCGATTTCAAAGTCGATACAAAATTTAATATCAGGCTTTGGGAGTAAGCTAAGAAATTCTTCAGGAAATACGTCAGGAAAAGTCAATAACAACAGGAATATTATTCAAATCGACGTGTCTTTATTCAAATCCATAACATGGACTAAGAAAACTTGACATCGGTAATAAACGAATGACTTCATGGCTTGATATGAAAATGTTTGACTACAATGGTTTGATTGCTTGAATTGAATAACAAAGTTGCTTAGGAATATGAAAACTAACAACCTTACGAAAAGTAATCAATTTCGGCATGATGAGTAGTTAACCTTAAAATCACATCAAAACAAATATCTCTATGGAAATAAGGTTAATTGTGTAATGTGATAGTGCCAACCTGAATCAAGCAAGATTTTTAAACAACGGATGTAATGAAAGTTTCTCCTAACTGAGTCTCCATAAATAGGTCAAAGTCTAATTTCTCCGTAGTCAAGTTCAAACGTTGAGCGCAAGAAAGAGAGATAAAAGAATGGGTAGAACAAAGATCAGTAAGGTATAAACTTCGCAAGAATTTATAATTAACTAACCTGCGTATAACTTCCGTTCGGGTTCTCGCGATTTTGACCATTCACGACAAACGCTCTTCCAAGAAGTTGACTTTGACTTTTCGGGACATCCTTTTGAGTCACCATTCCTCGCTGGATCTGGGTTTTGATACCGCATAATCTCGAGCGATATGTCCTTTTTTTCCATAATTATAGCATACCTTAAACTGTTGTAGGCGTTTAATGATATGTCCCTCTTTTCGCAGATTTGTAACATACGTGGGTGGTCTTTCTCCTCCTTGGAACCGATTTACTCATGGGCGCCGACGTCTTCACATGGTCGTTGTTGAATCTCCTTTTTAAAATCTCTTCCCGACTCACTTCTTCTATTTTCATGGCCACGATTACCCACCCGTGGTGGTTACCGCTTTGTCCGTATTCTTCTTTCTCATTTGGTTATCGTTATTCGATGATCGCTATCTCTTGATATGATCTGGTTATGTTCCCTCGGTTGAACGTACTCGTTATCTCGCTTCTAACAATTGAGCCTTGTTGACAACATCCGAATAGAGAGAAAATTTATAAGAAATGAGATATCGACGTATGTCGGGTTTCAAACCTCTCGTAAACATCCGCGTCACATAACGCGTTCCTCATTCTCCACCAAATGAGGTGCAAACTGGATAACTCCGCGAACTTCGCCTCGATTGGGACACCGCCATGTTATTCGCTCAGCCTAATAAACTCCACTTCCTTCATATGATTTAATACTTTCGTGGAAGTACTTGTCATTGAACTATTCTCAAACGTCTCCCATGACATGCCGAGTGCGTTTGGATGGGGTACGCTTCACGATTCACACCAAGAATCCGCCTCGTTACGGAACATAAAAGTAGCGAATGAAACTTTTCATTCCTCCGCATCCCAAGACATCGAATATCTTGGTAATTTGTTTGACCCACGTCTCCGCCTTTAATCGGATCCGGCTTCCCCATAATTCGTGTGGTCCCAACTCTTTGAACTACTGGGTCGTGACCACCCGTGAATTGCTATCATTTCCTCCTCGTATTTTGAACACGAGTCTCCTCATTCGATTTTTTGCGTGGATCGCAAAAAGCTTCTAAACATCCCCTCGTTCATCATCGCTTTCATTGGTGTTGTTCACGGGAGGAACATTGCCATCTTGTTGCACGTTCTCCTCGTTGGTGAGTACAAAGCGTCTCCACGGCCTCATTTCCATTGTTAATATTCTCGATTCGACATTCTCAAATACTATCATAAAACAAGGGTTAATTAAGGAAATCAATATATCACATAATATCCCTATATACTTGACCAACTAACAAATAAGCTTAGGTAGGACACACTAGCGAAGGATTTACTCGCTCTCCTCCTAGTTCTATTCCCCGATCTCCGCCAGAGATCATATCCCTAAGCTCGATACTAACCTGTGATGCCCCCAAAATAGGTCCATTCCATCCAACCCATTTCGAGTCACCAAATATATGGTATGTAAATAACTACAACTTTATTATTACAACATATAAACTGTGAGTTTAAATACAGATATTGCCATCTAGACAATATCCACACGCAAATAAATCCCCATCATAATTATTGATACATTATTTTAAAAAATGGTGAGGACTACTAAACAACTCTCTCTAGAACCTTCATTCCATACCCCGACTAGTACTCGCTACATTCTCGCCTCCTGAGAAGAAAAATGGAATAAAAAGGAAAAGGGTGAGCTCAACTAGCCCAATAAAGAATATTATGACTAAGATAATATACAACAAATTATCGTTAGTCTTCAACAGGGAAAAATCTAATAGAATACAATAGACAACCAGTTTTAAATCAACAACTGCAGCGGAAACAACAATTCATTAGAAGAGTTAAGTAGAGAATACAAACTACTATCTTCTATATATGAATTTAAAAGTTCATCGTCGATATTTTATCCCTGTAACATCAATCAATATATATCCGAATCAAATATTCATCTTTGCACTCTGTGCCAAAAGATATTCATCGATTGGTCATGTTCATCTAAACACTGCTCATCTTTGTACTACGGGCCAAAGATATTAATCAAGAGAAGTCATATTCATCTCAACACTGCTCATCTTTGCACTATGGGCCAAAGATATTCATCAAGAAATTATTCATCTTTGCACTCTGAGCCAAAGATATTCAAGAATATCATCCTTTAGGACCGAGGATGATGAAAAATATTTTAAAGGAAACGAATCCAAAGTGAAACAAAAGAACAAATTTTAAGGATTCAGTATTTTAAACAATCCAAGTTCAAAAATACTTCATAAGTAATCGAGTGGAGTAAAATTCAAGAATGATCAAAACATGGATACAATCAAAGCTAGTATCCATAATAGATATTTTGGACAAAAAGAAGAAATTTTATTTTTAGGTGAATAGTGTCGTATTCGTGAATAAGGTCAGATATCGTGAATAAGGCCGATATCGTGAATAGTAACTCGACACCAAAAGATAGAAATTTTCAAAAAAAACATCTTCACGCCGTGAATAGTAACTTCGTGAATAGTAACTCATGAATAGTAACTCGTGAATAAGAACTCATGAATAGTAACCCCGACATGAAAAAGTTCCAAATTTGATAAAAATTCAACCAATATTTTGGCATAATGATATTGAAGAAATAATATCATTTTCAAATAAAATAACATCCCTTACCTCAAAAAAAGCAAGTACTTCTAGTTGAAACACCGAGATAAAGCTATGGCTTGAACTTGCACCGATATAGCAATACTCAAAGTATACTCAAAATACTCACAAGAATACGCCGATAATATAGAGAGAAAACTTGATTTCGGTGTGATTTTCAATTCTAACCTAAAGACCCTATTTATAGAAAATCTTTAGAACACCAAAGTAGAAAATTTAATAAATTAATATTATTTATTTTCCACATCTTCCCACGCATCCATGAATCTGAACTCAGCCATCCTAACACATGTTAAATGAGTCCCAAAAATGTAAAAAACATTTTTCTTATTAAAAATAAAAAAAACTTCAAAAATTAATTATTTTGGAGCTTTGGAACTTCAATAATTCATAATAAATAGCCCTTTTATCTAAAAATTTGAATCTCGTGAGTTTTTCTAGGAAATTAAATTCTCTACAACTTTGCGTAAGAAAGTTTTTCAAATTCCAAACAAAAATTGACCAAAATCCACAAACTGAGACGATTTTACAATTTATAATCAAATTTCTATTCAATAATGTGTCCACCAACACACAAAATATGTGTTAAACATTTAATGCCACAAAATACTCTTTCTCCTCATATACTCATATATCCCACATTCATTATAAAATATCACCGTTAATATATTATTAAAATAATATATTTAAATAAATTATTTTATCGAAAAAGATAAAATATTAATTTTCAACAATTGTCACATTAAAAATTTTCTCCATCTATATCCACATAAAATCAATATTTTCCTCATCATATAAATCAATAATTAATTATTCACAAATAATATTACAGAATCAAAATCTTTGCAACTGTGCCGCTCCTGGGAAAAGAGGAGGCTTTCCAATAAAGATTTCTCCTTCATGGGCGCAATTAATTAGGTGACCAAACCTCTCCTTAGATGTAACTTTCTAGACATTGCCAATAATGTTATCCAATAATATTATTCAGATAATATGAATTATTGCTCAGATAATGGAAAATCTTGTGTAATGACAATTTATCAAACAACAAAGAATATAAAATATCAACGCAAAGAATTATTGAATCAATTAAATAAAATATTTGAATGAGTTATTATCGTAACAATTATTGAGTAAGTGCCTTCTTACGTAAGAATCAATAATTGGTGCAATACCGTGTGCTATCTCTTGTTCAACAACGCCAGATTAGTGTGTTTTAACCACCGGGTATTCCAACAAAGATAATCAGAATAACTACACCGTTATTTATAACCAACTTATATTTGTCATTTTCTTCATCCAATCGCTTCAAGTTATGGGGCCCATAAAAGATCAAGGGTAATCGCATTTAATATTCCCGACAAGCATATGAATATTCCACGACCAAACGAATATTCCCCGACGATAATGAATATTTTATAACTACTTGCTTATTCGAAATATTTGCGTATTTTACCCATAACTATCCACATTAATCAAATCAACCCTTACTATTTCAAAATAATAAATAGAGGAAAATAAATTTCATTTATTAATAATTTGGGGTCTTACACCCGAACCACATTATTGAGTTAGAACCAGACGAGATAGAGGAAGATTTAACGTATGAAGAGTTACCTGTTAAAATCTCGGATAAGAAGGATCATGTTCTACAATCCAAGGTTATACCTCAAGTCAAAGTTTTGTGGAGAAACCACGATGTGGAGGAAATGACTTGAGAGTTAGAATCTGAGATGTAGTCAAGGTATCCTCATCTCTTCGACATACCAGGTATGTACCCTAATTTCAAGGACGAAATTTCATAAGAAGGGGAGGTTGTAAGACCCCAACTTTTATGAATAAAGAATAATTTTCTCGAATTATATTTTTGAATATTATGGTGTTGATTTGATATAATGTTATAGTTGTGGGTAATATTTACAAATTTTTCAAAGTAAACAAGTGGTTATATAATATTCGATTTGTTGGGGAATATTCTTTTTGTCAGGGAATATTCATGACGACAAGACAATCATTAGTGGACCCCACTGGCGGAAGTATTGTCGTAGTTAGAAAACGATAAAATTATCTTTCTATAAAAATAACGGCAGAGGTGTTACCATTAAAACCGTTGAACTACCTAGTAGTAAAAAGTACAAGAATACGCTGTGGTCAGATAGTAGTAACACCAGTATTGATTATTGATGCTTATATGAGAAGTCACTCGGTTATACTCAATTATTGCTACAAGAATTCGTGCATCATATCTCTTATATTATTGATTCAATTATTGTCACAAGATCATCTCAGTATAATATGTTATATTATTAAAGCAATAATTGAGACGACAAGTTATAATATTAATGATTAATAATTGTTGAAAGATTAAATATGTGTTGATTAAAAATAAAATGATTTGTGGTAATATTTATTCAATCATTGATGTATATAAAGAGTCTATTATGACACATTTGTGGTAAATTTGGTTATTCTATGGGGGCCCATATGTCATCATCTAAGAGTCTCTTTCACCAATAGTAATTACCTTTACCATACGTCAAACCACTTGCCGTTTCATATTACAGGCGTCGAACCAATTGTCGTTTCACATTACAGGCGTCGAACCAATTGTCGTTTCACATTACAAGCGTCAAACCACTTGGTGTTTCACATTACAGGCGTCAAACCACTTTTCTTTTCACATCACCAGTCGTCAAGCCGCTTGCCTTTTCACATTGCAAGTGCTAAGCTAGAAATCTTCTATAAATAGAGGCCTAGTTCTTCATTATTTTTCACGAATTCATTTAAGCTATAGAGAGAGAAAGTATAGAGATAATAAGAGAGAAAGAAGAAGAGTATTATGTTACTACACTACTGCAGTATTCAATATCCTACTAATGTAAGGGGTGTTATTTCTTTTGGTATTCATGAAGAGAACTTCTGTTATTCCATTATTTATTATTCTATTGGAATAACCTGTATACACGGGCTACCCTATACTTGGTGAAATTCTTCTGTTGTTCCAGTCTTTATTAATCTGTTGGAATATCCTGTCTGTGCGTTTTATGCCGGACCTAGTTCTATTCTTTATTATTCTGTTGGAATATCCGTCGTGCATGCATTTTCTGTGGGACCTAGTTCCGTTATTTATTATGCTGTTGGAATAACCTGCATGTGCGGTCTATCGTATGCATGATGATTTCTTTTGTTATTCCATTCTTTATTATAATCAGTTGGTTAAAACTTTGACTTCTATATTCCATGAAATTAGTGGAATATCCTTTATATTTGTGCTTCATCCAGTATCTTTTCATGGAAATATTCTTCTGAGCATTCTTGAGTTTTACTCTATAAAGCAAAGATCATGTCGATGATTTGGACGTTATTGGTTCTGGATAAATTAATTCTTGAACTTGTTTTATTGAATTCTTATATCATTGTCATCATCCTCATGTTTATATTTTATGGAAAGTCATATGTGACCTGTAGTGCATAGATGGACTTGGTATGATTATGACCAGGGATTATCCAGTGTAATCATGACCATAATATTACAAATGATGTGGTAAAAGTTCTCATTGGCCCGTAGTGCGTTGATGGACAGTTGTTGGAATGATCATGACCATTAATGAATACACAAATATTCTTGGCCCAGAGTGCATGGATAATTGTGGGTCGTGATATTAAAGAATATCCTTGGCCAGTAAAGTGTAGGGTGATTCGATGATGTGGATTATTTATTGTTGAGTCCCAGCGATAAAAGTGATGAAAAACCTTTTAATCATAAAAGATAGTAGATTGTATTCTCTACTTGACTCTTTTAATTGATTGGTTGTTCCGCTGCAGGTTAAACTTGATGTTTGTTATATTGTATCAGTTTAACACTGTTTAAGGCTAATGATAATTTATTCGCATTATCTTAGTCATAATATTTCTTCTTGGGCTAGTTGAGCTCTCCTTTCTTTCACCGTTATTCTTCGTGAAATGAGAATATAGGTCGATTTAGCCTGGGAAGCGGAGTGATGGTCCTAGATGGTGCATTAGTAGTCCTCACTATTCTGTGATATAGTGTGATAATAATTGTAATGAGGACTCCTTTTGAGTTTGTATACTCTCTAGTAGACAATATTTGTATTCAAACTCACAGTTTATGTTTTGTCGTATTGTATACGACAATTGTATTATTAAGTTGTATTTGAATTCTATACCATGTATCTGGCGACTCAAGATGGGTGATGTATACCTAATTTTGGGGGCGTCACACAAACACTTGAAATTCTAGAATGGAAGTGGGAGCACATTACCATGGATTTCGTTACTGGTCTTCCCAAGGTTTCTCAAGGCATAGATGCGATTTGGATTATTGTTGATAGATTGACCAAGTCTGCTCATTTCTTACCAATACGAGAAACTTATACACTTGAACGACTTGCTCGTATGTACATAAACGAGATTGTAAGATTGCATGGTATGCCAGTATCCATAGTTTCTGATCGAGACCCAAGATTCACTTCAAGATTTTGGGTTAGTTAGCAAAAAGCTATGGGCACGGATTTATAATTTAGTTCTAAGCATATCATCCTCAAGCTGAATGACGGGGTTTGCCGGAAAGGACTATTCAAACTCTTGAAGATTTATTAAGACTCGTGTCCTTGACTTCAAGGAAGTTGGGACAAGTTCTTACCATGGTGGAGTTTTCCTACAACAATAGTTATCAAACAAGTATTGGCATGGCTCCATTTGAGACGCGTTGTATGGAAGAAAGTGTCGTTCTCCAAAGATCTTTGGGATGAGGTGGGTGAAGCAACATTGTTGAGACCTGATTTGGTACATATGACTACGAAAAAGATTCAAACGATCCGACAACGTATAAAAACCTCACAAGATCGACAAAAGAGTTATGTTGATCTTCATCGAAAGGACGTGGAATTCAATATTGGAGATCATGTTTTGTTACGTGTTGCTCCATGGAAAGGAGTTACGAGATTTGGAAAGAGAGGAAAGCTCAATCCTCGATTCATTGGCCCATTTATAATCCTCGATCGAGTAGGAACTGTGGCCTATTGACCCGCCTTACCGCCAAGTATGTCTCGTGTTCATAACGTTTTTCACATATCTATGTTACGTAAATATGTGAATGACCCGAACCACATTATTGAATTAGAACCAGATGAGATAGAGGAAGATTTAACGTATGAAGAGTTACCTATTAAAATCTTGGATAAGAATGATCATATTCTACGCTCTAAAGTTATACCTCAAGTCAAAGTTTTGTGGAGAAACCACGATGTTGAGGAAATAACCTGGGAGTTAGAATCTGAAATAAAATCAAGGTATCCTCACCTTTTCGACATACCAGGTGCGCACCCTAATTTTAAGGATGAAATTTCATAAGAAGGGGAGGTTGTAAGACCCCAACTTTTATGAATAAAGAATAATTTTCTCGAAATATATTTTTGAATATTATGGTGTGGATTTGATATAATGTTATAGTTGTGGGTAATATTTTCAAATTTTGTAAACTAAGCAAGTGGTTATATAATATTCGATTGGTCGGGGAATATTCATTTTAATAGGGAATATTCGTACGACGGCACAATCATTGGTGAACCTCACAATGAAAGTATTGTCATAGTTAGAAAATGACATAATTATCTTTTTATAAAAATAACGGCGAAAGTTTTACCGTTAAACTGTTGAACTACCCGGTAGTAAAAGTACAGTAATACGTGTGGTTGTATAGTAGCACACGATATTGATTATTGATGCTTACGTGAGAAGTCACTCAGTTATACTCAATTATTGCTACAGTAATTGTTGCATCATATCTCTCATATTATTGATTCAATTATTGTCACAGTATTATCTGCATAATATTTATTATTATTAAATCAATAATTGAGATGACAAAGTTATTCATATTATTATTTGCAATATTTACAATGTCTAGAAGTTCTGTCAATGAGAGGTTTGGTCTCCTAATTGCGCGCCAATAAGGAGAAATCCTTATCGGAAAGCCCCCTCTTTCCTGGGAACGACAAGGTTGTTAAATATTGTGAGTTATAATATTAATGATGAATAAGTTGTGTTGATTAAAGATGAAATTGATAGTTCCATTATGTTGGGATTATTAGTGTTAGTGGAAATCGACATTTCGATAATAGTTAATGTCTAGAGGTTATATTGACCAGTCGGGTAATTAATCGGATAAATTAGTAATTAATTGCTATTATTTCACATGCTTATAACTATTTGTTCACATGTGTGTACTATTGATTCACATTCATGTACTATTAGGGGATGTGGTGCAAGATTGATAATACTTTCATGACTAAATTAAAAACGGAGGTATAAATGAAGGTACTATTCTGTAATTAGTTTTTAACATGATTATACTATTAAGTCAAATGCATGAACTATTAATTCTCATTATTTACAATTAGGGGAGGTGGTGCAAGTTTGATAATACTTGAAGGACTAAATTAAAAATGAAGAAAAAGAGGAAAGTATTATATTGTAATATTTTGAGCCCCAAAACGTGCAATTATAGAAACTATATTTTCCTATAAATAGAAGTTCATTCTTCCTTCATTTCTCACCAATTCACTAAAGCTATAGAGCAATTATTATAGAGAGAAATTATAGAGAGAAAGAAGAAGAGAAGTCTGCTACCTCACTATTCCAGTATCCAGTCTTCTTCTAATGTAAGGGGTATTATTCTTTCGTATTCATGAAGAGGGTTATTTTCTTTCAATACTCGTAAGGGTTGTTATTCCATTCTTTATTATTATGTTGGAATAACCTATTTATGCGAAGTACCGCATACATGGTGAAATTCTTCTGTTATTCCATTCTTTATTACTCTGTTGGAATAACATGTCGGTGTGGTCTATCGCATGCCTGGTGAATTCTGTTGTTATTCCATTCTTTATTATTCTGTTGGAATATCCTGTTTGTTTGGATTACGCATGACCTGGTTCCATTCTTTATTATTATATTGGAATATCATATCTGTACGGGTTACGCATGACCTGGTTCCATTCTTTATCATTCTGTTGGAATAACCTGTCTGTGCGGATTAGGCACGCTGGTGAATTCTTCGTTATTCCATTCTTTATTATTCTGTTGGAATAACATGTCTATGTGGATTACCGAATGCATGGTCAATGATCCTTCGTATTCATTCCTTATTAAATTGTGGAAATGATCTATCTACGTGAATTACCGCATGGCGGGCAAAAATTCATTTGCAGTTTCATATGTTCTATTATACTCAGTTGGTTAACGTTTTGGCTTCTATACTCCATGAAATTAGTATAATATCCTGGATACTTGCGCTTCATCCAGTATCTTTTCATGGAAATATTCTTCTGAGCATTCTTAAATTTACTCCACAAAACAGTATCATGTTGATAATTTGGACGTTATTGATTTCTGGATAAATTAAATTATAAATCTTTAAAAATTTATCCTTGAACTTATTTTATTGAATTCTTATATCATTGTCATCATCATCATGTTTATAATATGTTGAAAGTTATATGTGGCCTGTAGTGCATAGATGGACTTGGTGTTATTATGACCAGGGATTATTCGGTATAATCATGACTGTAATGTTACCAATGATGTGGTAAAAGTCCTCATTGGCCGTAATGCATTGATGGACAGTTGTTGGCATGATCATGACCATTGATGAATACACGAATATCCTTGGCCCGTAGTGCATGGATAATTTGTGGTCGTGATACTAATGAATATCCTCGTCAGAAAAGTGTGGATGTTGTGGTTTATTTATTAAACTGAGTCTCAGCGATAAAAGTGATGAAAAACCTTTTAAATCATAAAAGATAGTAGATTTTATTCTCTACTTGACTCTTCTAATGGATTACTTGTTCCGCTGCAGTTAAACTTGATGTTTGTTATATTTTATCAGCTTAACACTGTTGAAGGCTAACGATAAATTACTCTGCATTATCTTAGTCATAATATTTCTTAATGGGCTAGTTGAGCTCACCCTTTCTTTCACTGTTCTCTTCAAGAAATGAGAATATATTTGGGACTTAGTCTGGGGAAGCAGATTTGACGGTCCAGATGGTTGTTTTAGTAGTCATCACTATTCTATAAAATAGTGTGACGATAAATGTAATGAGGACTCCATTGAGTGTGGATATTGTCTAGATGACAATATTCTTTTTAAAACTCTTAGATTATGTTTTGTCGTATTTTACATGACTGTTGTATAATTAAGTTGTATTTGAATTTTGTACCATGTATTTGGCAACTCAAGATGGGTGATGTATACCTATTTTGGGGGCGTCACATCAGGTGTGACATAAACCACACATACAGCAAGACCGCGATGCCTGTAAATACCCTTGCAGAATTGGTGTGGCAATATATGACCGACCTCAGTGTCTATACCACAATAATCGGTACAATGGTATAACCCACCCTGAGAGCTCTCATTTCCCTAACAACACCGATGTTAAGATGATCCATATACAGTGGCATGTACAAATAAGCCGCTACGCACATTATGAGTATGTCTACTCTCGCAACACGCAATTGATCCTCCGATGTGGTGAAATTCCCAGAGTGTTGTCCACTGAGCCGTCCACTGAGCCAAATATTTCTATCAGAAAACGTTGGGACACTACATGACCAGATGTAATGTCATCATGTGCTACTCTACACCTCAACCCGGTGAGGGTCATAAACTGTCGGCGCATATCTCCGACAGCCATCTGAGCGCAAGGCCTATCCAATGTCAAAGCCGTCAACCGCTCATACTCCTCTAAGGTGGGAGTCAACTCCTAGGTCTCAAACCAGAAAACCTACCTCTCTAGTACCCAGCGCTCTAGCATACCATCTACAAAGCCCAATGGAACCTGAAACATCAAGAGGGTCATGGAATGCTACAACATCTGATCTACAATCACCCTGTCTGAAGGGGATACACTATCATACCTAGATCTCAAGCATGAGGCCACCAATACTGGTGGGGCTAACTGTCGAGGAAGACATCTGTGTGGGCCGTATCATAAGACCATCCTGGGGTCAATGTTGAATATCTCCGGACATACATATGCATGACATAATACATGCATGACAAATAATAGATGGCAATATGATGTATGGAATGGAAAATAGTACATACACTCCTAAGTACATCATCATCTAAATACATCATCTCTGTACAACTAAAAAATACAAGGAAATGGGGCAAAGACGCCTTACAACTAACAGAGGCCTATCAAAAGATATAAAGAGAATGGGGCACAGCCACCCAGTATCTGACAGAGGCCAATCAAAAGATATAGTGAGAAAATACATTAGAAGAAGTCAATGGTGTTGATGTCTACATCATCAATCATGTCCATCTGATGTAACTCCTCCTGAGTTACTGGATCTCCGCCAAAAGGGATGTCAGGCCTATACAAGAGAGGATCTGTATCGACAAAGCCATATGGGTCATCTGAAGGGCCAGCCCTCGAGCTGGAAGGATCAAAATTATCCGCCTCTGAAGGATCTCTGCCCAAATGTCGGATGAAAAAGTGTGACCGGTCCAACTGTCGGGTCAAATTGTCAATCTGTGTCAAATGATTCGGATCTTGGACACAGGCCATCCAATCCGTCTTCATCACAGATCCATGAACCATATCCCCATTGAAATGAGTGGCGCGGGTCTGGGCTCCGATTGTACGAGGGGACCACCAATGGTATAATGCCTCCAGAGTAAACAAACCCTCTGACAAAGTAAAGCCGTCAACACCCATCAATGGGATATCACTGACAATAGACTGCGACACAGACTAATAATGCCGGGCAGGAGGCAAGATCAATACACGATTCTCTCATGTGGTGCTCCTAATAGCACGCTCTCCTAAATAGAGCTCTCATCCTCCATTTGTGAAGAGAGGAATCCGGCGAATGGATATCACATACTTGACACCAGTCGGGTATCCATCCTCAAAGTCGATGGTCAAATGATCCCCAGAGTAGAAACCCAAGTGATGGCATCAGCTGTCAACAACTCCAACTGTAAGCGAGAATGGGTGAAACCCTCAGCTACAGGAACCTCCGCCAATGTGGAGTGATGCCATCGTTGTCCTCGTGGGTAGGTATCTAAACCTAACACACTAATAGGACGCAAGCATGGAAGCCTCTCATAGGCCCAAAATTGCCAACACAAAGGCAAACATCTGCCGTTAGTCAACACTCTTAACCTACACATGGGAAATCAAAAGAGAAATACTCACCAGCAGAAGCGGGTAAAATCCTAGCCAAGCCTCTGTCAAGCCCTGCGAATGCATGTGCATTCCCCTGAGGAAATAGGAAAAGGTGTAGGAGCCCCAATCATACTCTCCAATACGGTCCACCTCCCGAGTGGCGCTGATCAAAGCGAATGACACCGTGGTAGAGTTATCTGCTATGAAACAACCTATGATAATAACCAGGAACAATCGCCAAAGAATGCGATCTCTGACTCTCACATCATCACGCATGGTCTCACTCAATAGCCCACTCATAGCTTCTATGCTCAAAGGACCTGTATGAACGGTCCTACCCTTAAACACCTCAGTCAGAAATCCTAGCAAGGATCTGACGGCAGTCGAGGTATTGTTCACCATACAAGGCACTGGCGCCCCTCCAACCTCCATACCGGTGATAAACCGCCAATCCATCGGCGTCATCATCACCTCAGAGTCTAACAAATGGAGAGACTGAGTCTGGTAAAACCAGTGGTCTGACAATTCCCTGAGGTAACCCCAAGAACAACGGCGGGGAAGAATGGAAAAGAACGCCCTAAAGCCCCAACCATGCACAATCTCTCGGTAATCTGGATGTAGAGCTTAATATAGAGAGTGTGTGCTGAACCAGTTCCCTTGAGGCTATATAAATCTAGGAACCTGCATCACAAACGTAGATCAACATCAAAATCATGGTTCCTCATCGATAGGAAAAAGGAAGATCAAACCCAGCTTTTACCTCATTTGCCTACAAGTAAACTGAGGGGTGGCGACTCAAATCACCCAGAAGATCTAGAATCATCACATTAATGCCTGGAAGACCCCTGCGGGGAGCATGAGTAGCTGGAGCTGGAGCCACAACCGGTACATCATTCTCCTCATCCTCAACATCTGGTACATCAACCCGGATAGGACATATCACCGCCTCTACCAACCGACGAGTCTATCTGACTAAACGGGGTCGAGGAACTTCAGAAGCCCTCCTCTGCACACCTAAAGTGGTCCTGCGAGAACTACTCGGTTGATCCGAATCCATAATATCTAGACTCAAGTCTCTAAATCACCTTAGAAAGGGTGTGGTAAATTCTAACCTAGAGCTTTTCAAATGCATTTTATGACTACATGCATGCATACATTACTTTAACATATGCCTACAGTAGAGTTAAAAATGCATGATTACCCAATGCTTAGACTTATAGAAAAAATTTGCCAGAGTCTCCTTTGTAACAAGGACTATCCACATGCGCAAAGGCATGACTAGGTGGCCATTCAGTAGCACACCTACCCACAATCATAAACATCCATCCATACAAATGTCAAAGTCACAATCCATGATGGTAGATTAATTACGAGGATTGCTTTGCTTTACTACCTTTGCTTATTTATCCTCAAATAGGATAAGAAATAGCAGAAAAAGGTGCCAATTTGACTATTTCAAAAGTCGATTTTTTTCACATCATTATGTTCAGCATAGTTAAATACTAACATTTACTATGTTGAATATTTTTTATCAAGTCATATAGGCATGCATATTCACTACTATGTGTTTAGACGCATTTCATATGATAACTCATTTTTCAACGGACAAAACTGGAAAAGAAGACATGCATACGTTATTAGGATAGTGTGAAACACTTGTACGGTGACGAATTTCACAGAAAGCGGCCCGAACTCAGCAGATCTGAAGAAGAACTCTTGGATTCTCTGTGTAGCGGAATGTGAAAGTGACTTGTGAAAGGCAAGTAGCCTACAAGTACACCCATGGTTAGTCCCAGGTGTACCTACGGCTACCCTATGTGGGTCCCACCCCTCCAGCTCGGTCCACTCTGAGTTGTAAAGGAGGTCTCACAAGTTGAAACATTCAAATCAGGAAAAAGATGTTACGCGGTTGAGCAGAACAACCTGAAATCCTAGTTTTCAAGACCAAAATGCGGGTCTACATGTCACTCATTGGTATTCGCCCGAACACAGGGTACACAACACTAATGATCACAGCTGTTGCAAACTACAATCTGCAATACCTCACAAAGGTCTAATGCCATCAGTTCGGGGTCGTAACTACAAAATAGCTCTCCCAGCGGGAACTTCATATGTCTTCAGTCGTTGAAGAACATTTCAATGAAGGTAAAGCAACATTGACATTATTTTAGTCGTTGGCAAGTAAATCAACGAAGCGACAGAAGCCATCCGATGACATCAGTCGTTGAAGCACATTTTAACGAAGGTCAAGCAACCTTGACATTATTTCAGCCGTTGGCAAGTAAATCCAATGAAGCGTCGAAAGCCATCCGATGACATCAGCCGTTGAAGCACATTTCAATGAAGGTCAAGAAACCTTGACGTTATTTCAGCCGTTGGCAAGTAAATCCAACGAAGCGTCGGAAGCCATTTGATGACATCAGTCGTTGAAGCACATTTAAATGAAGGTCAAGCAACCTTGACGTTATTTCAGCCGTTGGCAAGTAAATCCAACAAAGCATCGAAAGCCATCCGATGACATCAGTTGTTGATGCACATTTCAATGAAGGTTAAGCAACCTTGAAAGTCTTCAGCCGTTGGCAAGTAAATCCAATGAAGCGTCGAAAGCCATCCGATGATCTCACTTCAACGAAAGTCAAGCGGCCTTGACATCACCAGCCATTGGAAAGTAAACCCAATGAAGCGTCAGAAGTCATCTGATGATTACAGCCGTTGGCAATTAAACCCTACAAAGCATCAAAGATGGTCCAATTGTGGTATCTGTTGATGCACATTTCAGCGAGGGTCAGGCAACCCTGACAACACATACTGTTGGCAGTAACTCCGACAGATAACTGGAAAGACCTAGCGATACTGTGACACCCCTAAATCCAGGCACTTCAATCCCACAGATTTGGTGTTCACTGTCCAATTAAATCATAACTAAATACCCATATCCAAGGGATATAATATAACTCAAAAGTTTAAACAATCAATCTCCCATTAAAGGGTTACATAATCTAAAATAAATCTCAGGTCATCTAACCTTTATTACAATCATCAGTGAAAAATTAAAACATGATCATAATTAAATCTATTACATAAGCTTCATAAATAAAAGGTAAATTAAACGTTGTCGTCTAATCAAGCACTTTGTCCCTGCCCTTTCTTGTAGAAAGCTCTTCAAACTTCTTAACTTCATCTGCATTGTTTTGTGCAAGAGTGAGCGATCAATTGCCCACAAGAAGGATAATATACAAAAAGTTTTATGAATGACAATTAACTGAGCTTTCAATGGTAAAGTATTCTTACCGGAATAATAAACTTTAATTCAACAACTATGAGTTCAAAGGAATAATGAACGTTTAAGTTAACAATAGATATCAACATCAAAGAATACACTGAGGGTCACAAGACCACGAACTATACTATAGATTTTCAAGTATTTCTACTTTAACCTTTAACAGTTTAAAAGACTATAATCATCATCTATGTCCTAGGTTAACAGGTGTTTATAATGTAACCTTTAACAGTCTAAACGACTATATGGACCATCATTCCGTACTCGGTGATCAAACCCTTTGTATCTATATGTATCATGCAAACATTTTAATGTTATTGCGTAGTTCTAAAATAATCCCCTAATATAGGGTTTTTCATCTCAGCTTAGATTATCAGGTTCCAAACCAAATGAAGTTTGGTTTGGAATTAGCTTCAAAGGAATTCTAGATCTTTAGAATGCACATCAACCAAGTACTGGTTGAATCAGATATAGACCAATAACTATTCAAGAGTTTGATTATAATATTTTTCATGAACACGGTATATCGATGAATCAATAAGAGCTAGAGTATTAACAGTTTCTAAATTGAACAAATGTTATCATCGACAACATGCTTTCAAAATTGTGTGAGTACATAAGCAAACCAAAGGAAGTTTGGTTTGGGTTGAATTCAAGGAAATTTAGAGTTTAAAATATTCATCAACTAAGGATTAGTTGAATTGGTAAAGAATCGCTAGGCAACCCAATGCTTAATCACTTTAGCCTTGTTCTTCAAAAGTTGTCCAGTATCTCTATATGTACTCCATCAGTTCTTTCTTTGTTTGGCAAACACTACGATCCTGGTTGCTTCCAAGATTGTTGTCTTATGTCTGCTTGACAGCTACTGCACTTGTTGACTTTCTTCAGTCAGTTACTGAAGTCTTCTTCTGATCAACTTGTGGAAGACTTCATCTCGAATGGCTTCACTACTCAATCTTGATGCTGATTGGGTTGGCGCTTAGATCTTCTGTTAGCTTGCATGCCATTCGTTGAGTGCTCTCTAGTTCCCTTCAGGTGAGATGTATCTTTGCAGTGCCAGCCAGAGGCTTTGTTCCTTGGGATATTCTGGGAGTGCTCATTAGTTGAGAATCATATTTGCTCTATGATTCTGCCTATGCATTGTGAGCACATCTGTTGTGGTTGTAGTTCAAGACACTTACTACGATTGAAATTTCTACATGCGTGCATACATATGACTCTGGATCGGATCTTGACACTTTACGATTTTTCGCCTTGTGCTTGTTGTTGTTTCATCCGATCTTGCTCGACTCACGATCTCGCATGTAATCAATAGACTCTATGACTCAGAGTGTAGTCTACGATCCTCGACTTGGCTTCCGGCAGATGTTGATCATTTACCAGTGGGTAGTCGTCTTCACGATTCTAAATATGACTTCCTCAGTAGACTTCGGTCTTGAGGAAGTTCTACTCAACACACTACGATCCTTCCTCGTCTCTCCAAGCAGTCTATGAACTCCGAGATCTACTATCTTGCAGACTATGATTCTGCCTCGACAGCTCTCGAGTTCTCCTTGACTCTCCTGGCAGACTACAATTTTTGGTTCAGTGCTCGATGATCTGACAAACCTATATATTATATCATAAGATCAACCTAACATGCTTGATCTTTCTATATTTATAGTCCTTGTACATCATTTATTTTTAAGGACTTTACAAAGTTGTTTTCCTTATGTTAGATCATCCTAACATACTTGATCAATTCATTCTAAGTCCTTGTACACATGTTTTTATTATCTATCAAAGGACTTTATAGCTTTTCTTAATGTAAGCATACTTGCATATTCATTCATATATATCATAATCAAATCATATGTAAATTGGAATATCATTCACATGTTTATTCCTAACAATCTTCCCCTATTTGATTATGACAAAAACAATAAGTGCATATGCATGTTATGAATGAATCTTATATACAGTGAGCAACTATATTTCTAAAATAGATAATCATGAATGTCATTTATAATGATATGGAAATTTATACATTAAGAAATTTTACATCCTGGATCCAGAACATACCTAACTAGTTAGAGATGTACCTCTTTGGCTCCATGTATGTTTCCAGGATGTTTGTTGATCAGCTATTCATATGTTTGTTCTAATTTCTCTTGCTCCCCTTGAGATGATGACCTTCTGTCTTTGCTTAGCTCCCCTTCAGTGTCTTTCTTAACATGCTCCCCCTCAGACTCTGCGATCATGTGATCATCATCTTTTGGCTCTCCCTCAAATGATGACTCTGCCTCTTCTTCTGCTGTCTGCTTCTTTGACTTCTTCTCTACTATCCTTCTGTTATTCTTTGAGTGCCTCTTGCTCTGTCTCTTTCTATGCCTCTTTTTCTCCCCCTTTTTGTCATTAATCATTTGGGAGAGCTGCTCCATGTTAGACATAAGCTGGTCCATCAGGTATGAGGAGTTGGCAACTTCAAACTTGAGTTCATGTTGGCTAGAGAAGAAGAGAGTTTACAGAGAGAAAAGAAGAGAGGAATGAAGGCTAGAGAATTTGAGAAAGGAATTAGGGAAAAGAATCTTGATAATCAAAAGGATAGCCATCATCTTCTTAATCAAAGGTAAGAGCTCAATCTTTTTCTTTAAAAGTTTAGTTTTCCTCTTCCTAAAAAGTCTTTGTAAAATAATTGTAAAAGATGAATTATTGATTAGTATATAGTTTTGTATGATAATTGTTTGTAAAAGGTTGTTTCATGAGTTTATATGTGATTATAGAGTAATTAAGTCGTGTATGTATGCAATTTGTGAAGAAAACCATATTACAGTGTTTATATAAAAATATATGAGTATGACTTAGTTTAAAATGAAATTAAGGTTTGATTAATTGTTAATATATATAAATTGACTATTGAATTTGATAGAGTATGTATAATCATAACCATGGTATTTTGAATTTACTGTTTTGATTGAAAAACAAAATCACAGTGATGATTTTCATTAAAAATGTCAAAAAATGGAGTTTTTGCCTAAAGCAGTGAAATTGAGTGTTGTAAAGTTGATAATTGTGTTGTTATATGTGTATAATCATGCTAGAAGTCTTTACAATATGTTTACATGAAGTCTATGTATGAATTACATGTTAATTAGTTTGTTAGATTAGAGCTTGTAGGCCAATTTGGTTATTTGTTCATCTTTGTTCTTGAGGCTATCGAGAGTTCTGGACTTCATCAAGCGTCAATGGCGCTTGGTGATACAAGCTTTTATACACACAATGGCACGACGCCACGTCACAGCGCCAATCGTTGGCATGTGACTCGTGCCGCAGCGCCAACCACAGTGTAAACTGTGGCGCCGCAGCGCGAGTTAGCAGAATGGTCTGACAGTTTTAGTTTATTACACAAATTTTGAAAATAAATGTTATGTGTTAATAATAGGAATGTTAAATGATGATTTTAGTAGTATTAAACTATGAATGAGCATGTTATCAAGTGTTAACTAGTATTAACATAGTTTAATTATGTGAATGGGTAATTTGACCTACATGATGTATATATTTGTTTATATAGATATAAAATGTTGATAATGACTAATTATGTCATGATGACATATGTATAGGGTATTGATTCAAGTTGTAAGGTTTAGCTTGTGCTAAAGGCAAGTTCTCTAACTCAGAAATTTTATTGTGCGAGTTTAATTTCGTTGAGTACATTATTGTCTTTGATTCAATTGCAATTACACAAGTGGCTAACTCTATATTTTCGTAGAGCTAGATGGTTTATTTTTGAGAAAGCTTTTGTATCTAATTGTTCATAAGGATGCAAGTATTCTAAATCGTATATTTAGTATTGAGCAAGTGTCTTTAATATATAACTTGTTATTGAGCATGCAAATCACTATATTCTAATATTCTAGTGTTGAACAACTTTATCGTTCAAATTACTATTCATTATGCATGCTTGGTATCCAATTCTCAATAAACTTTGACTTAATATTGTTCAAAGCAAATTATGATATGATTATTCAATGTTTATGCTATTAGATTATTCCTAAAGCATGATGTTAATTTACAAATATCAATTCAGTTATGATTATTCCATAGCATACAGTTATTTCTTTTGTATTCAACTAATCCTTAGTTGATGACCGTTGAATTCTAAATTACCATGTAATGTATCCAAACCAAACTTACTTTGGTGCGGACTTGTATTCTAAATACTGAGATGAACAACTCTTTTATTAGAGGTTTACGCTTAGCGTTGAAATGGTTGTGCACAATACATTGTATGAAGGGTTGATCCCCCTAAGTACGTGAAGTCCTTGTTAGGTTTGTAATATTCAAGAACGCAATCAAATTGCATAAAAGTGCGGAAGCGTGTAAAAATCAGAGTTTTAAAAAATTTACAAACCATATACCCGGATCACCCTTTATGCACAATTATTAATTAAACGAAAAGATAAAGAATAAAATCATACCCTTGAAGATCGAGCTTCCTCAGGTACAAGTTCACCTCCAATCCTTTTCGCGTTCAACTTGAATCCACCGGGTTTGGTTCCTTCCTTTGATCAACGTTAGCCACCCATGTGTTTGGCCTCTAGAGGTGATCCACCAAGGAAGAATAGGAATTCAAGAAGAAGGGTATCGCTCAAACCCTAGTTTTTCCTATCTCTATAGAAAAGGGGTACTCTCCAACAAATTGGAATTATGTCGTTATCAGAAAAGTCAACAACCCCCACCCATAATAAGACTCCTCTTATTTATAGATGTGGGCAACCCACCTCAACAATTAAGGAATTGGGTTTTATTTAATTAATTAAATTCTTTTAATTAATTAAGCTCCCTAATCTTATTAGGGATAATTAATTAAACTCCTTTAACTAATTTTCCTTCCTAATCCAATTAGGAATAAATGAGAGTACTTATATTAAATTAATTCCTAAATTCTTTTAGAAATTAAAATAATAATAATTGTAATAATATTAATAAGACTCCTCTTATTAATTTATATTTAATATTTCTAAAATATTAAATAATAAATATTAAGCTATTTAATTTATTCTATCACCATAGATTAAATTAAATATACATAACATATTATTATGATTATGCCATTAACTTCTTAAATAATTATTCTTCCTTTTATGGTGTGACCCTTTAGGTTCTCCATATTAAATAGGTTGTGAATAAATCAATTAGAACAATTCTAATCTTATTTAAATAAATAAATTAAACAATTAATTTATTTAAATAATATTTATTCTACAATAGGATAAACCTCTCTAGCGATCAACGACTTTCCGGATAATATAGATTTCAACATTAATCATTAAAGAACCTTTGAGTAAATAGTTACCGTATAATTCAATCCTTCCACCATACAATGTCCCAATTAAATATAAAACATGGAATTATCGTCAAGTCTTATTTTATTTAATTATATGTATTTCGATCCTTAAATGCACAACTCCAAATAATGCAAATTAGAAACTCCTTTCTAATTTCATTACGCGCCGCCAAGGACTCTTGGGTTGTCATTTATCGAATCACATAGGACATTTCTCTTTTTTATTAAGTGGTAGATTCTTTATTGATCATACATTATCTCCACGTATAACTTATTATACCTAAGCATACCCTTTGATATACCCTAAGGGTCTTAAGGAATAAGTCAAAGTATAACTCATCATACATAAGATACTATGATGATCTCAAGTCCAAGGATTACTTGTACTACTATCACTCTGAGAATTCCTATTGACAGCAAATAAAACTCCATTAGGTATTCCTTAACGAGCCACGTTCAATTGAACTTATTCTCTAATAAGCACCTACATACTTGCTTTAGTGTCTCCACACAAATGATCATGAGATCAATCATCCTCATCTAATGAAAGCAAGCAACGTATGTACCAATCTATCCGGATTCACTAATCCCCAATTTAGTAATCCAATGATTGGGAACTATTTTAGTTTTTAAGCTTTCTAAGAATTTAGATCTCATTAGAATGATCATCATCATTATTCTAAAAGCATTGCTTAAAACTATGGGTTTATCACATATTAGAAAACAACATCATGTAGATAATTAAAAGCCTTTAATAAATTAATACTTTTTATTAATAAATGAATAAGATTGTTACAAAGTATAAGCTTTATCATCAAACATGATTGGCTTGTGTGCATACTACTTTCAGTCCTTATAGTCTTATGACTGTTAAAGTTAAAGTTGAAAGATTACTTATAACTGTGGACATGATTCGTGGTCATTAGACCCTCAGTAATATGTTTACAATGTTAATAGAAACAATCATTCAGTTCTATTGAACCTATTTCTGTCAAAGGTTGTAATGTTGTAAAGTATTTATTCTTATTTCAAGTGAGCCTTGTTTGTTCACTCTTGCATATTATATACTTATTGCAGCTAAGGTTGAGAAGGTCAATGAACCGACCACTAGCAAAGGAAAGGGAAAAATGTACAAGTGATGAAGACTTGTAATTTTATTTTATCGTTATAGACTTTTGAATGATGTAATAATTTAATTTTCGCATTTGAATGATTGTAATTAAAGGTTAGATAACCTGGGATATTTTTATTTAAGTTTAATCCTGTATGGGCGGGTTTTATTATTCAATTTTATTATGATTGGGTAGTTAGAAATGAATTTTGATTAAGTGAACACCAAATCTTGAGGAAATGAAGTACCAGGATTTGGGGGTGTCACAGCATCTGGTTGTGCCGCTTCGGGTTGAGCATCAGATTGAACTCTACGATTTTCATTCTTGGACAGATTTTTGAAGGCTTTTAGAATCTAAATAATCGTTGAGTACCAATTGCAGGTTGAGGATGAGGGAATGTCAGATAGCAGTGTTTGGGCAGTGGGAAGCTTCTGCTTTTGAATTTGAATAGTCTCAGCAGTAGAGTGACTAGACTCTGCAATCATCTCCTTGATCATGTTTCTGCTTCCTTGAGAGTCCACTCTATGATCGTAGGGGATATAGTGATTTCCAAACTGTCGATAGACTTTGAAGTGGGGTTGGCCTTTGATCATTTTGGTTGCAAACTTCTTCACCCTTGGGAAGTTCTGAGCCACCAGCTCCAGGCTTGGAAATTGCTTGTAACACCAACTGAAGTAGCTTCCATCTCTTTCAGTGTGGGCCTTTAGCCATGGCATCCATTGGAAGAACCATCTCATTAGCAGGTCATCGGGATTGTAGAGAATGGTCATGCAGTCTAGTTCCATGTTGTTCCATTTTTTAAACACCTCAAACGCAGTCATCCTTACTACCTTGAGTTGTTCATTTCCATGATTTACCCATCTTTTAGGAGGTGCCTCTGGTAGTTCATTTGAGACTTCCACCACTATTCTTCTGTTGAATCTTGCTGGTGAGAGGACAGGATAAAATTCTGATTTCTAATTTTCAGAATTGGAATCATTCTCCATTTCATCAGCACTTAATTCAATGACGGCATTTGATTAATCACTGCTCCTTTTGGAGGCAAATTTGGCTTGTTATCTGTAGCTCTTCCTTCTTCTAGGGGGTTCAGCTATGGGAGAGTCATACTCTTCTTCTTCTTCTTCAGACTCTGAGGCCTTTGAATCATCAGGCAAACTTTCTTGATGTTCAGCATTTGCAGGGGCAGACCCTTCTTCTTTGAACTCATCACCTTTTGAGCCACTATGGGGGCTTTCAGGATTGGAAGGGATATGTCCTTATTCTCTTGAAATAGCATTATTTGACCCATTATTCGGGCTTATTGGAGCAGTTGCATTTGGGGATTTATCTTGAATCTCTTCTTCATCCGCAGAGTGAATTCTCTGAGGATTAGCCATAGGGCTTGAGCATTCCTCTTCATCAGCAGATGCTGAATTTTCATTCATTAATCCACCTTCACCTTCACTGCTGGATTTGGTCTGTGGGGACTCAGCCTTGACATCTGTCTCTTTTTCTTCTGCTGCCTCTACATCCTCTTCTTCATCAGATGTACTATTTTGGGAAGCTGAGTGTAAAACCCCAACTTTTTGAATAAAGATGAATTTTTTATAAATATTATTTTTGAATATTATGGAGTGAAATTGATATAATGTTATAATTGTGGGTGATATTTATAAATTTTGCAAAGTACGCAAGTTGTTATATAATATTCAATTGGTCGAGGAATATTCGTTTTTTAACAGGAATATTCGTACAACAGCACAATCATTGGTGGACCCCTAACGGAATTATTATTCGGATTGAGAAAACGACAAAAATATTTTTTATGAAAATAACGGCGGAAGTTTTACTGTTAACTATTTGAAACACCCGGTGTTAAAGTACAAGAATGTCTGGCGTGGTTGCATAGTAGCACACGGTATTAATTATTGATGCTTACGTGATAAGTCACTCGGTTTTGTTGGTATTATTAATGTAATAATCTGAGAAAATCTTTTTTACAAAATGTAATACTTTTATAAAGTTATTCTATAAATAAAATATATTATATTCTATTATGCATAGTGTTGCATAGTGTCTGCATAGTCTTTTGCATAGTAAAATTTTTTATATAAAATGTAATACTTTTATAAAGTTATCTCTGCTTTTTTATTAGACAATAATTAGAATATATTATATTTTATTATGCATAGTTTACATATAAGGTAGTGCAGATAGTATTTGCAGATAGTAAAATCTTTTATAAAGTTATTCATTTTATTAGATTATAAATAGAATATATTATATTTTAATTAAAAGATTTTGCGTTAAATATGGACCGTCAGATTAAAGTAAATCAATCTGGACCGTTCATGAGTTAGTTACTATGCAGTCCATTTTTCTATAAATAGAAGCTCATTCCTTCATTATTTTCTTATGAATTCACTGAAACTCTAGAGAGATAAACTATAGAGAAAAAGAAGAAAGTATTCTGCTACTTCACTACTTATATATCCAGTACTCTTCTTCTTAAGGTAGGGAATATTATTTGTTGTACTCGTTAGGGGTGTTATTCTTTTGTATTCATGAAGAGAACTTATGTTATTCCATTCTGTATTATTCTGTTGGAATAACTTGTATATGCGGGCTACCCTATACTTGGTGACATTCTTCTATTATTCCGTCTTTATTATTCTGTTGGAATATCCTGTCTGTGCATCTTACGCCGGACCTAATTTCATCATTAATATTCTATTGGAATATCATGTCTGTGCGTTTTTCGCCGGACCTGGTTCCATCTTTATTATTATTCTGTTAGAATATCCCGTGCATGCGTTTTACTGTGGGACCGATTCCGCCCTTATTAGTATTCATTGGAATAACATGTCTATCTGAAATACTCGCATGCATGGTGATTTCGTTGTTATTCCATTCTTTATTATTACGGTTGGAACATCCGCTTGGCTTAATTTACTTTGACTGGTTCCGATTATTTAGTATTCTGTTAGAATAACCCATCTGGCGCGAAATACCGCATGCATGGTGATTTCTTTTGTTATTCCATTCTTTATTATACTCGGTTGGTTAAAGTTTTGACTTCTATACTCCATGAAATTAGTGGAATATCACCGATAATTGCGCTTCATCCAAAGATATCTTTTCTTGGAAATATTCTTACGAGCATTCTTGAATTTTACTCTACAAAGCAAAGATCATGTTGACAACTTGGGACGTTATTAGTTCTTGAATAAATTAATTCTTGAACTTGTTTTATTAAATTCTTATATCATTGTCATCATTCTCATATTTATATTTTTGAAAGTCATCGTGGCTGTTGTTGTGCATAGATGGACTTGGTATGATTATGACGAGGATTATTGATGTAATCATGGACCGTAATGTTACAAATGATGTGTTAAAAGTCCTTATTGGCCCAGAGTGCATTGATGGACGTTGTTGGCATGATCATGACCATTAATGAATACACAAATATTCTTGGCCCGTAGTGCATGGATAATTGTGGTCGTGATACTAAAGAATATCCTTGGCAGAGTGCGGGGTGATTCGATGATGTGGATTATTTATTGTCGAGTCCCGAGAGATAAAAGTGATGAAAACCTTTTAAATCATAAAAGATAGTAGATTTTATTCTCTACTTGACTCTTTTAATGGATTGCTTGTTCTACAAGCAGATTAAACTTGATGTTTGTTATATTGTATCGGTTTAACACTATTTAAGGCTAATGATAATTTATTACGCATTATCTTAGTCATAATATTTTTATTGGGCTAGTTGAGCTCACCATTTCTTTTCATCGTTTCTTCGTGAAATGAGAATATAAATTTGGAACGAGTCTGGGAACAGAGTGATGGTCCTAGATGGTGTATTAGTAGTCCTCACTATCTTTGTGAAATAATGTGATAATAATTGTAATGAGGACTCCTTTTGAGTTTTATACTACTCTATTAGACAATATTTGTATTCAAACTCATAGTTTTTATGTTTTGTCGTATTGTACCACGACACGTTGTATTATTAAGTTGTATTTGAATTACGTACCACGTATGTCTGGCGACTCAAGATGGGTGATGTATACCTAATTTTGGGGGGCATCACGGTTGGTATCAAAGCTTTAGGATATGATCCTGGCTAGGATGTGAGACTAGAACTAGGAGGGAAGAGACGGGGAATTCTTTCGCAAGTATGACCTACTTAAATTTATTTTGTATTTAAATTGGTTGGTCAGAGTTTAGAGATAATATGTTACATGTCAACTAACCCTTGTTTTGTGGCAGTATCTAAAAATGGCATCCGAGAATGTTGAGAATAGGAATGGAGCACAAGAGATCGTTGAGTCTCCACATATCAATAATCAGGATAATGTGCATCAGGAAGGCGACAATCCTCATGCAAACAACAACACGGACCAAATGATGAATGATGGATTGTTCAGAGGCTTTATGCAATTCATACAACATCAGGCGAGAGCGGCTCCTATCCGAAATATAGGTGGAAACACTGGAAACTCTCGGACGGTCACCGCTAAACAGTTCAAGGAGCTGGGACCACCGGAGTTTATTGGAGAGCCAAAACCACTTTAGGCAGAGCATGGATAAAGCAGATCACCAAGATATTTGATGTCTTGGGATGCTCCGTGGAGCAAAAGGTTCCCTTTGCCACCTTCATGTTGCGTGAAGAGGCAGACATTGTGGGAATCAGTAAACGCATTACCGACTGACGCACTCAAGATGTCTTGGGAGAAGTTCCAAGAGCTATTCAACGACAAGTACTTTCCCGAGAGTATTCGTTACATGAAAGAAGTGGAGTTTATCAAATTGGAACAAAACAATATGACCGTGTTGCAATACGAGGCTAAATTTGCGGAGTTATCCCGGTTTGCATCCCATTTGGTCAATAATGAGGAGCGAATGACGCGAATGTTTTTAAGAGGTTTGAAATCGGAGATACGTCAATATCTTATTTCTCATAAACTGTGTTTGTACTCAGATGTTGTAAATAGGGCTCGATTATTGGAAGCCAGCGATAGCGAGTCAACGTAACCAAGAGAAAGTAGTGGTGACATGAAAATACCAAAGTGGTATCACCATCAAAGCGGTGACAACAAACGTGGAGGAATCAACATACGTAAATGGTAACCACTTGATTGGTAATCATGGCAAGACAAAGAATAATGAACATTTCAAGAAAAGGAGATTCAACAATGATGGAAGGATGTCAAAGACCAAAGACCCGTTGTTAAGGAAGGAGAACGACCACCTATCATATGCTTCAAATGCGGAGGGGAGGGACACATCTGTCCAAACTGCGCGATGCCGTCCAAAGCATGTTAATATTGTAGAAGAGAATGTCACTTAGCCCGATTTTGTCATTCACTGAAGACAAGTTCAGCCAGGATGGAGGCACCAAAAGCCGTCCCAGAAAAGTCAAAACTGGTAGTGCAAGGGAGAGCGTTTGTTGTTGTAAGACCCCAAATTATTAATAAATGAAATTTATTTTCCTCTATTT
The DNA here is from genome assembly GCA_020205615.1 of Panax quinquefolius. Classification (NCBI taxonomy): domain Eukaryota; kingdom Viridiplantae; phylum Streptophyta; class Magnoliopsida; order Apiales; family Araliaceae; genus Panax; species Panax quinquefolius. Next base: position 66,565,331 of record CM035165.1, on the reverse strand, counting down.
ATTATTTTGAAATAGTAAGGGTTGATTTGATTAATGTGGATAGTTATGGGTAAAATACGCAAATATTTCGAATAAGCAAGTGGTTATAAAATATTCATTATTGTTTGGGAATATTCGTTTGGTCGTGGAATATTAAATGCGTTGGGAATATTAAATGCGACTCAACACGATCTTTTGTGGGCCCCATAACGGAAAGTGATTGGATGAAAAAACGACAAATATAAGTTGTTTATAAATAGCGGCGTAGTTATTTACAGCAATTATCTTTGTTGGAATACCCGTTGGTTAAAACACACTAATACGCGTTGTTAAACAGTAGCATACGGTATTGCACCAATTATTGATTCTTACGTAAGAAGGCACTACTCAATAATTGTTACAGTAATTACTATTCAGTATTTTATTTTATTGATTCAATAATTCTTTGCATTGATATTTTTATATTATTGTTGTTTCAATAAATTGTCATTACATAGTATTTTCCATTATCGAAGCTAATAATTCATATTATCTGAATAATATTATTTGATAACATTATTGGCAATGTCTCTAGAAAGTACATCTAAGGAGAGGTTTGGTCACCTAATTGCGGCACCCGATGAGGAGAGATCCTTATGGAAAGCCCCTTCTTTCTGAGGAGCGGCACGGTTGCCGATCTTGTGATTCTGTAATATTATTTGTGAATAATTAATTATTGATTTATATGATGAGGAAAATATTGATTTTATGTGGATATAGATGGAGAAAATTTTTAAAGTGACAATTGTTGAAAATTGAAATTTTATCTTTTTCTGATAAAATAATTAATTTAAATATATTATTTTAATAATATATTAACGGTGATATTTTTATAATGAATGTGGGATATATGAGTATATGACGAGGAAGAGTATTTTTGTGGCAATAAATGTTTAACACATATTTTGTGTGTCGGTAGACCCATTTCTTGACTGAAATTTGATTATAGCTTGTAAAATCGCCCGTTTGTGGAATTCGGTCAATTTCTGTTTGTAATTTGGAAAAACTTCCTTCTGTAAAGTTGTAGATAATGGAATTTCCTATGGAAAGTCTCGAGATTCAAATTTTCTGATAAAAGGGATATTTATTATGAATTATTGAAGTTCCAAAGCTCCGAAATAATTGATTTTTGGAAGTTTAAAATATTTAAAATAGGAAAAACGTTTTTGGAATGTTTAGGTGGCCTCATTTAACATGTGTAGGAGCTGAATTCAGTTGGCAAGTGTGCGTATGAGGTTTTGGAAAATATATATTAATATTATATTAATTTTTCTACTTTGGTGTTCTAAGCATTTTCCTATAAATAGGGTGCTTAGGTTAGAATTGAAAATCACACCAAAAATTGAAGTTTTCTCTCTCTATATTATCGAGCGTATTCTTGTGAGTATTTTGAGTATACTTTGAGTGTTGCTATACGGTGCAAGTTCAAGTCATAGCCTATATATCGGTGTTTCAACTAAATCTTGTCTTTTCGAGGTAAGGGATGTTATTTTCTTCTCAAATGATATTATTTCTTCAATATCATTATCTTTGAAATATTGGTTGGAACTTTTATCAAATTTGGAACTTTTTCATGTCGGGGTTACTATTCATGAGTTACTATTCACGAGTTACTATTCACGAGTACTATTCATGAAGCGTGAAGATGTTTTTTTTGTGAAATTTCTATCTTTTGGTGCTCTGAGTTCTTTATTCACGATATCGGCACTTTTCACGAATCTGACTATTCAATTTCAGAAAATGAAATTTCTTCTTTTTGTCCAAAATATCTATTATGGATACTAGCTTTGATTGTATCTATGTTTTGATCATTCTTGAATTTTACTCCACTCTGATTACTTATGAAGTATTTTTGAACTTGGATTGTTTAAAATACGAATCCTTAATATTTGTTCTTTTGTTTTTTGGATTCGTTTTCTTTAAAATATTTTTCATCATCCTCGGTCCTAAATGATGATATTCTTGAATATCTTTGGCCTGTAGTGCAAAGATGAATGATTTCTTGATGAATATCTTTGCCCGTAGTCTGAAGATGAGCAGTGTTGAGATGAACACGACCGATCGATTAATATCTTTGGCCCGTAGTGCAAAGATGAGCAGTGTTTAGATGAACATGACCAATCGATGAATATCTTTGGCCCTGTAGTGCAAAGATGAATATTTGATTCGAGATATATATTGATTGATGTTACGAGGATAAAATATCGACGATGAACTTTTAAATTCATATATAGAAGATAGTAGTTTGCATTCTCTACTTAACTCTTCTAATGAATTGTTGTTTCCATTGCGATTGTTGATTTAAAACCGGTTGTCTATTGTATTCTATTAGATTTTTCCTGTTGGAGACTAACGATAATTTATTGTGTATTATCTTAGTCATAATATTCTTTTCTTGGGCTAGTTGAGCTCGCCCTTTTTCCTTTTGTTCCATTTTTCTTCTCGGGAGGCGAGAATGTAGCGAGTACTAATGGGGTATGGAATGAAGGTTCTAGAGAGAGTTGTTTAGTAGTCCTCACCATTTTTGTAAAATAATGTATCAATAATTATGATGGGGATTTATTTGCGTGTGGATATTGTCTAGATGGCAATATCTGTATTTAAACTCACAGTTTATATGTTGTAATAATAAAGTTGTAGTCATTTCTGTACCATGTATTTGGCGACTCAGAATGGGTTGGATGGAATGGACCTATTTTGGGGGCGTCACAGTTGTGACCTCCCAGAAAGCAAGGAACCCGAATGAGGTCATCACAGGTAAGCTTATCATAAACTCTAGCAAAGTCTATACCTTATTTGATACCGGTTCTAACCATTCTTTTATTTCTCCTACTTGCGCTCAACGATTAAATTTGACTCCGGAGAAATTAGATTTTGACTTATCTGTAGAAACTCCGTTGGGAGAAACCTTCATTACATCCACTATTTATAAGTCTTGTTTGGTTCAAATCGGTACCCTCACATTAACTTTCGATCTTATTTCATTAAAAATACTTGAATTTGACGTAATTCTAGGGATTGATTGGTTAACTAATCATCATGCAAAAATTGATTATTTTCGTAAGGTTGTTAGCTTTCATATTCCTAACCAATCTGTTATGCGAATTCAAGCCACCAAACCATTACAATCAATCACTGTCATCTAAAGTCATAAAGCTATTCGTTTATTGAAAAATGGATGTCAAGCTTTCATAGCTCATGTCACGGATCTAAACAAAAATACGTCAGTTTTGAATGATATGTCTATTCTCAATGAATTTCCTGACGTATTCCCTGAAGAACTTCCTGGCCTACCCCAGAGCGTGAAATTGAATTTTTTATCGACCTTGAACCTGGTACAAAACCTATTTCCAAAGCCCCATATCGAATGGCTCCTGTTGAACTTCAGGAGTTAAAGACCCAACTACAGGAATTGTTAGACATCGGTTTCATTCATCCTAGTACTTCTCCTTGGGGTGCTCCTGTTCTATTCGTGAAAAAGAAAGATGGGAGTATGCGACTTTGTATTGATTATCGGGAGTTGAATCATGTCACCATCAAAAATAGGTACCCATTGCCACGTATTGATGACTGTTTGACCCGATTTGCAAGGAGCCAAATTCTTTTCAAAGATTGATCTTCGCTGGATATCACCAATTGAAGATTAGAACCGATGACATTCCAAAGATGACTTCGAGAACTCGACGGGCATTATGAATTCTAGTCATGTCCTTTGGATTGACTAATGCTCTGTTGCTTTCATGGATATGATGAACCAAGTATTGAGGAATATTTGGATCACTTTGTAGTCGTTTTTATTGATGACATCCTTATTTATTCCAAAACCCGTGAAGATCATGAGCAACACTTGAGGTCGATACTCCAAAAAGCCGTGAATATAAGCTTTATGCTAAGTTAAAGAAATGCGAGTTCTGGCTTAAGAAAGTAGCATTCCTTGGGCACGTGGTATCAAGTCATGGAATATCTGTTGACCCAGCAAAGATTGAAGCTATTCAAAGCTAGGAGCAACCTAAATCGTTGACTAAAAAGTCGTAGCTTTCTCGGCTTAGCTGGTTATTATCGGAGATTCGTAGAAGGGTTTTCTCGAATCGCTACACCACTAACTAAGCTGACTCAGAAAGATACAAAGTTTGGTTGGAGCGAGGAATGTGAGAAGAGTTTTCAAGAACTCAAGAGGAGACTCATTTCAGCACCTGTTCTGACAATACCATCTGGTTCGGAGGGATTTGTCATCTATAGTGATGCTTCGGCCAAAGGATTAGGATGTGTTCTCATGCAACATGGGAAAGTCGTAGCCTATGCCTCACGATAACTCAAAGAATATGAGAGGAATTATCCTACTCATGATCTAGAGTTGGCAGCTGTTGTCTTCGCACTAAAGATTTGGAGGCATTACTTGTATGGGGAGAAAGTGGATATCTTTACGGATCATAAAAGCCTCAAATATTTCTTCACTCAAAAGGAACTCAACATGCGACAACGACGTTGGCTTGAACTGTTGAAAGATTATGATCATACCATCCTGGAAAAGCGAACGTGGTAGCTGACGCATTGAGTAGAAGATCATATGTGGGTACGAGTGCAATATTGACAACACAAAAGCCCATTTTGTGTGACTTGCAAAGGATGGAGATAGAGTTAAAGACTCCAGGGACCCATGTGATGATGGCGAATATACGAGTAGAACCGACTTTAATTGATAAAGTTAAAGCTGATCAAGCTACTGGACACGGGTCGATGCGTATGAGGAAGAAAGTGCAAGAAGGTGCTATCTGGGAAGCAAGAATCGATGAAGAAGGAATACTTGAGTCAACTCCGGACTTTGTGTTCTAACGACCACGATTTAAAGTATAAAATCACGATGGAGGCGATAACACACCGCTTTTGCAATCCATCACAGGAGTACCAAAGCGTATCATGATTTTTGTCATACATTTTGGTGGGCGGTGTGAAAGAGAGAGATAGCATTGTTTATCTCAAGGTGTCTAACTTGTCAACGAGTCGGCGAGCATCAAGTACCAAAAGGTCCATTGCAACCACTTGAAATTCCAGAATGGAAGTGGGAGCACATTACCATGGATTTCGTTATCGATCTTCCCAAAGTTTTTAAAGGCATAGATGCGATTTGGGTCATTGTTAATAGATTGACCAAGTTTGCTCATTTCTTACCGATACGAGAAACTTATACACTTGAACGTCTTGCTCGTATGTACATAAACGAGATTGTAAGATTGCATGGTATGCCAGTATCCATAGTTTCTGATCGAGACCCAAGATTCAGTTCAAGATTTTGGGTTAGTTTGTAAAATGCTATGGGCACGGATTTACGAGTTAGCTTGGCATATCATCCTCAGATGGACGGGCAGTTGGAGAGGACGATTCAAACTCTTGAAGATCTATTAAGACTCTGTGTCCTTGACTTGAGGAAGTTGGGACAAGTTCTTACCATTGGTGGAGTTTTCCACAACAATGTTATCAAGCAAGTATTGGCATGGCTCCATTTGAGGCGTTGTATAGAAGAAAGTGTCGTTCTCAGCATCTTTGGGATGAGGTGGGTGAAGCAACGTTGTTGGGACCGGAGTTGATGCGTATGACTACGGAAAATATTCAAACGATCCAAACAATGTATAAAAACCTCACAAGATCGACAAAAGAGTTATGCTGATCTTCATCGAAAGGACGTGGAATTCGATATAGGAGATCATGTGTTGTTACGTGTTGCTCCATGGAAAGGAGTTACGAGATTTAGAAAGAGAGGAAAGCTCAATCCTCGATTTATCGGCCCATTTTAATCCTCGATCGAGTAGGAACTGTGGCCTATAGACTCGTTTTGCCACCAAGTATGTCTCGTGTTCATAACGTTTTTCACGTATCCATGTTACGTAAATATGTAAAAGACCCGAACCACATTATTGAGTTAGAACCGGACGAAATAGCTGAAGATTTGACGTATAAAGAGGTTCCTGTTCAAATCTTGGATAAGAAGGAACATATTCTACGCTCCAAGGTTATACCTCAAATCAAAGTTTTGCGGAGAAACCACGATGTTGAGGAAATGACTTGGGAGTTAGAATCTGAAATGAAATCAAGGTATCCTTACCTCTTCAATATACCAGGTACATACCCTAATTTCGAGGGCGAAATTTCATAAGAAGTGGAGATTGTAAAACCCCAACTTTTTGAATAAAGATGAATTTTCTATAAATATTATTTTTGATTATTATGGAGTGAAATTGATATAATGTTATAATTGTGGGTAATATTTATAAATTTTGCAAAAAGCATAAGTTGTTATATAATATTCGATTGGTGGGGAATATTTGTTTTAACGAGAGAATATTCAGTATAACTTAAACTATCATTAAGCGGACCCTACAACAAAATTATTGTTGGATTGAGAAAAGCGACAAAAATACTTTATAAAAATAACGACGGAAGTTTTATCGTTAAGCTGTTGAAACACCGGTGTTAAAAAATGCGAATCTGGCGTGGTTGCATAGTAGCAATACGGTATTAATTATTGATGCTTACGATAAGTCACTTTCAGTTTTGTTGGTATTATTAATGTAATAATAAGAAAATCTTTTATATAAAACAAAATACTTTTATAAAGTTATTCTATAAATAGAATATATTATATTCTATTATGCATAGTGTTGCATAGTATACGCATAGTCTTTTGCATAGTAAAATCTTTTTATATAAAAGCAGAATACTTTTATAAAGTTATACATTTTTTATTGAACAATAATTAGAATATATTATATTTTATTATGCATAGTGTTAGCATAATGTACTGCATAGTGTTTGCATAGTAAAATCTTTTATAAAGTTATTCACTTTATAAGATTATAAAAAGAATATATTATATTTTATTTAAAAGATTTTGCTTAAAATATGGACCGTCAGATTAAAGTAAATCAATCTGGACCGTTCATGAGTTTGTTACTATGCAATCCATTTTTCTATAAATAGAAGCTCATTCCTTCATTATTTTCTTACGAATTCACTTTGAAACTACAGAGATAAACTATAGAGAAAGAAGAAAGTATCTCGCTACTTCATTACTTATATATCCGGTACTCTTCTTCTTAAGGTAGGGAATATTATTTGTTGTGTACTCGTAAGGGGTGTTATTCTTTTGTATTCATGAAGAAAACTTATTTTATTCCATTCGTATTATTACATTGGAATAATCAGTATCATGTGAGCTACCCTATACTTGGTGACATTCTTCTATTATTACATCTTTATTATTCTATTGGAATATCACATGCATGTGCATTTTCTGTGGGACTGATTCCGTCTTTTTATTATTACATTGGAATATCACATGCATGCATTTACACCAGGACTGGTTCCATCTATATTATTATTACATTGGAATATCTTGTCTGCATGCATTTTACGTCGGACTGATTAGTCCATATTAGTATTACATTGGAATAACTTTGTCATCGCTGGCACCGCATGCATGGTGATTTCGTTGTTATTCCATTCTTTATTATTACGTTGGAACATCACAATCGGTGTAATTTACTTTGTGACCGTGTTTCGTTATTTAGTATTATGTTGGAATAACCTGACTATTCGAAGTACCGCATGCATGGTGATTTCTTTTGTTATTCCATTCTTTATTATACTCAGTTGGTTAAAGTTTTGACTTCTATACTCCATGAAATTAGTGGAATATCATTGATAATTGCGCTTCATCCAGTACCTTTTCATGGAAATATTCTTCTGAGCATTCTTGAATTTTACTCTACAAAGTAGTATCATGTTGACAACTTGGACGTTATTAGTTCCTGAATAAATTAATTCTTGAACTTGTTTTATTAAATTCTTATATCATTGTCATCATCCTCATATTTATATTTTTTTGAAAGTCATTTGTGGCCTGTAGTGCATAGATGGACTTGGTATGATTATGACCGAGGATTATTCGGTGTAATCATGGGTAGTAATGTTACAAATGATGTGGTAAAAGTCCTCATTGGCCCGTAGTGCATTGATGGACAGTTGTTGGCATGATCATGACCATTAATGAATACAAATATTCTTGGCCCGTAGTGCATGGATAATTATGGTCGTGATACTAAAGAATATCCTTGGCCGTAGTGCAGGGGTGATTCGATGATGTGGATTATTTATTAAGCTGAGTCCCAGCGATAAAAGTGATGAAAAACCTTTTAAATCATAAAAGATAGTAGATTTTATTCTCTACTTGACTCTTTTAATGGATTGCTTGTTCCGCTGCAGTTAAACTTGATGTTTGTTATATTGTATCAGTTTAACACTGTTTAAGGCTAATGATAATTTATTATGCATTATCTTAGTCATAATATTTTTCTTTGGGCTAGTTGAGCTCACCCTTTCTTTCTTTGTTCTCTTGAAATGAGAATATAAATTTGGAGCGAGTCTGGGAAGCGGAGTGATGGTCCTAGATGGTGCATTAGTAGTCCTCACTATTCTGTGAAATAGAGTGATAATAATTGTAATAAGGACTCCTTTTGAGTTTGTATACTCTCTAGTAGACAATATTTGTATTCAAACTCACAGTTTATGTTTTGTCGTATTGTACACGACAGTTGTATTATTAAGTTGTATTTGAATTCTGTACCATGTATCTGGCGACTCAAGATGGGTGATGTATACCTAATTTTGGGGGTGTCACACTGAGGCTGGCCTGTTTTCCACCTTATCTTTCTTTCTTAACGGCTCTTGAAGCAGCCTGTTGCTTCTTCGCTTTGTGGTCTCAGCAGACATGACTTTTTCTTCTTTATCCTTGTTGTAGACACTCGAAATTTTCTGTACTACTGTTACTAACATTGCAGGAGGACAGATTCATCTTTTAAGAGGGAACCCTGAAAGATAATCCAAATCCATACCGGATACTACAGGAAGTTGAAGATCAAATCCGGATCGAAGTCAGGAGTAACCAAATCAACATCGGAGATAACCCCGAGACCTGCGAGATACAATACAGAACACTGCTTTCGAAAAGACCAATTAATCTCAGAGATGACCCCAAGGTATCCAGTCTCAGTCCCAACCATGGGAATAGCCACCAACCTTGGTGATAACCCTAAGGGATGCAGTTTCGGCGATAACCCCGGAAATGCTTATTTCAAATGGAACCAACTTCAATCTCGGTGCACACAACGAGATACACTGTACCAACCCGGCAATAACATCAGGAAGACAGGCACACCTCAAAGATGACAAAGAGGACCTTCAACAAATTGCAGCAGTCCAATCTCAGCGATGTCTGAGCAACGTCGATTTTATCAGCCCAATCCGGCGATAACACCGGTGAGGGGTAACATTGTCATCTCGTCAACACGATGCCACGTCACGTCTCTACGCAACGATGTCCCATAAGGCTAACCAATACCGAGTGACTATTGTACGGGGTAACGGGTGAAAGTTGAAGCTTGAAGACCGGAGGGCATCGTCCCATCTTCAATGACTTCATACAAACTCTAATCCCATGCCATCGTATAACTCTCGACAACGGCAATGAAATAGGTCCTGTATACCTCAAACGGATGCCCGAGTTGCACTTCTGAAAATCTGAGTGGACATTACGATTGCACGAGTGCACGTGCTTGAGATGACTGACCGACACAAACCGGACCAACCCGGGTTGCCTACGGTACACTGCTACGAGCAGCAGTACACCTAAACTAAAATGCCTATAAATAAAGGGCTTGGGTGCTGATTTTCAAAGGAGAAAAGACGGAGAAACCACCGTGATAATTAAGCTCGCTTTTCGCCCATCTGATGTATTTTCCCACTTTTAAACACACTGTGAGCTCATATATAGCCTCTTTTGTACCCACAAAAGCTAATGTCTACCCACTCTAAAGATATAGAAGCTTTTTTTAGCGAGTGTTTGTAAGCCTTCTCACACACTTTAGAGTTTTCTCTTCATCTTTGCACACACCCTTCTACATGTTGAGAGTCGTGTTGCTTGCTTTTGCCGGACTTGATTCAGTGGTTTGGTATATATATATATATATATATATATATATATATATATATATATTGACTAACATTATCGAGTTATGCCTCGATTGAGCCTGAACTTGATGCGAGCGTTTATTTGCTTTTATATATATATATATATATATATATATATATATATATATATATATATATATTTGTATATATGAATTGTGTGTCAAACTTTGTTTGATGAGCCTGAACTTGATGCGGGCGTTCATTGCTTTAATATATATTTATACTTATATATATATGAGCGTGGTGAAACTCATTCGATGAGCCTAGATTTTACATCCCAAGTGCATTTATTGCTTATATATATATATATATATATATATATGTTTGTATATATGAGCTGTGGTCGAACTCGTTTGATGAGCCCGGATTTTACATCCGTGCGTTTATTGCTTATATATATATATATATATATATATATATATATATATATATATATTTTCATCTTGCCTGGAGTTTCCTTCATGGCAGTTGATCGCTCTTACGGCTTTATTTACATTTTTGATCCCCAATGGAGGTGCTTCGTGGTTGGTGATCGTGTCTGTATATATATATTTACAGCTTTTATATATATATATACCGCCTATCGCTTTCATACAAATTGCGGATTACGTGCACCTAGGAATCATGTGATCACTGATTCATCCCATTGGATCTAGATTCGGTTCCGTGATGGACATTTTTCAAATTGTATGTGACTATAAATTATTATGAAGTGTCTAAATTTCCTCAGATGGTTTCCATACCCACGAGGAAGTCGGCATTATTTTTGTATATTATTTTCGTACGGATGCCTCGCATCCGTCAAATAAAATCAATCAAGTCGATCACTTAATAAAATGGGAGTGTAAAAGGTCTCAATTCCTATTGAGCATCAGGGTTTGAAAAACCTCTTTTATAAAACATCACTGCCATATCTTGCTAAAAAAATGAATTTTACATAAATTCAAACCATGTGTATATAGGTTCGAATGAGGCCTCGCACAACTTCCATATAATAGCACATTGATCCACACACACACACACTCAGATAATAGTTTCTTGAAAAGAGGCGGTCACCGTGGTAACACGGATGTCGGGGGGTGCCTAACACCTTCCCCCCGCATAACCAAGTCCCCGGACCCTAAACGAATCTCGGTTTCACCGACCCGTATATCAGTGTCACACCACTGGGTCAATGTGCAAACCTTTTCTCGGTTGTGTTGGTACAACCATTTAAAAAAACCAACTGGCGACGCTTAACAATCCCATCGTCGACATCATACATGTCGGACCTTTTTCACTTGTTTTTTCAAACAAATCTCACCTAAAAATGAGAACACCAAAGAACAAGTAACGGAAAGGGACATCCAAAAATCCAAGCGTCAAACAGTGGCGACTCTCTTTGGGGACCTCCAAGAAGAGGACTTAAGCAGCTATTACAATCTTTTCAAAACTGTTATCTGCTTGTGTGTGGATGTTGCATTTACATTTGATGAATGTGTACAAATGCATTTCCTTATTGCACTTAGTGCTTCGCACCATAACTGCTTGTGATATTAGTGCTTCGCACCATATCTGCTTGTGATATTAGTGCTTCGCAAATGTCATCATTTTCATACGGTGAGACACGATGTATGTGAATGTATGTTGTGTGGTCCCTCCACCAGGAGGCTATCCCGTCGGTGTTTGATTACTGGACTCGTGAGAAGACTAATTCTCTGAGGCTCAGGAAAGGCACCACCCAAATTCGTTCCAGTTGAAAGGCCGGATTAACTTGCTGTCAAGTAGATTGTGATGATTTGGGAACCTTCATGCCAAAAAGCCGCGAGAGTAACCTAAGATAGGTCAGCCTTTGATAAACCCAAATCGGAGGAAAGTCTCTTCATGCTCTCTCATTTCAAAATTACTTGTAAACACAATTACTTGTAATTTCACTCCATATATATCTCCATGTAATGAGAAATATGAAGCAATATGTCCACATACATGTTACAAACAACTGACATCCGTTTTGCAGGATAAAATTCCTAAAATGGACACATCACATAACATGTTATTATACACCTCCCCTAAAGACTAAACTATACAAGTCTTTCGTAGGGAATCAATCGGACCTACCACCCGGTCAAAAGCCAAAAAGGCAACATGCCTACAGTCAATCATGTCGTCATCCGACTAGACTGAACTTAATCCAGTTTCTCGCAAAGAATTCGACGGATTAAGCAAACAAATTATAGATTTGGCTATTCTACTAAAAGAATTACACCAGTCTACACAGGGTCAGAAAATACCCGTACATGCTGAATCCTCCACACAAGGAGGAATCCCAGTCATTACTATACCTGAACCACAATTGGATACAACCAACAAAACTCATGATGCTGCCCATCCCACTGGAGATCCAGACAATTGTGACATCAAAAAGAAAGTCCTCCAATTGGAAGAGACCCTTCGCGCTATCAAAGGAATTGGAACACACGGGAGTGTTTCATATGCTGATCTGTGTATTTTTCCTGGTGTTCATTACCCGTAAAAATTTAAAACTCGACTTTGAAAAATATGGCCGGGTTAGGAGATCCTTATACACATTTAAAAGTATTTATTAGAGAACTTGGATCCTATGCAGAGAATGAAAAACTCAGAATGCAATTGTTCCAAAAGAGTCTAACTGGAGAAGACCTAGCACACGTGGCTGGGAAGAGCTAGCACACGCTTTCCTCACACAATCTGACTTTCAAACTCGGTGGCTCGATCGGTATCAAATTACCAAGATCAAGAAATAGTCTAACGAGTCTTTTAGAGAGTATGCTCAAAGGTGGAGACGCCTGGTACGCCCAAGTTAGTCTCCGCCATGATAGAATCGTAAATGGTTATGACTTTCAGACATCAAGAAGCTCCCTTCTATGAGAGAGTTTTAGCCTAAGATCGCAAACCGATTTCTGAAATGGTCAAGCATGGGAGATCATTTGAGATGGGATTGAAGTCGGAAAAGATTCAAGACCTAAATTGCACTCAAAGTCATTCTTGATCACATCCAATCTGGAAATTATGGGAATAACCTTGAGAATCCATAAAAAGAAAGAAGAAGATGTTCCACGATACTACTGAGGGGCAAAAAGGCCATCAGAACATGCTTATTCAAAGGAGAAACTACACTCCCTTTCCAGCACAGTCTGGAAACCCTCCAATACCAAAAGGTGGAGAAGTCAAACGCCCTCGAGTGTTTACACCCTTAGGGGATACCCTCAAGAACATTTTAAATCTTCTGACAACCAAGAAGAAAATTACGTATCTTTTTCCACCAGCCAGCCCTAATGGACTGGGTTTCAATGCTGCTAGGAAATGTGCTTATCATGCCGGGGCACCTGGACATGACACCCAGGATTGTTGGGCCTTGAAACACAAGATCCAGGATCTGATAGACAACGGGAGATCGTAGTCACCAAACCCGATCAGCCTCATGTTCAAGACAACCCTCTTCCTCAACACAAAGAAGAAGAGGTCAACATGATCAATTGGAGCAGCGAACAGAGTTCCAATTTCAGCTGTGATTATTCCCAGACCCTCAAAGACGGTGATGACAGATGAGATTATGCCAAGTTCCAGTTCACAATGGAACGAAAGATCAAAGCTCTCTACAAACAAATTGAACAATTGGCGGAACTAGTGACTTATCGGCATCAAGTGACTCGTCAGTTAATCATCCAGGAGCATGCCAGTCTCCTACCTATTATCATGAATATTCCCTCATTACTTTCAGAAAATGAAATGCTAGAAAACAAAGTGACAAAGAGAGCAAATACCAAAGCCCGTCGGGATTTCGCCAACAAAAGGGAGTTCACCTATCTGGGCCAACCCATGGAGGAAATTCTTCATATGTTAATCAATGAAGGAAGGTTCAGTTCCCTTCTACCTCCAATCAACCCCCATTTAAGATGGTACAACTCTGATGGAGTATGTCAATATCACTCCCAGTCTTGCGATCACAGCACAGAAGAATGCTGGGCACTCCGCTACCTTATTCGAAATCTGATCGACAGTGGTGTACTGCGCTTGGCAAATAACGACACTGTGTTACGTGCAAGTGAGAATGTAGGCCCTACTAAGTGGAAAAGTGTGGTAACAGTCATATCCACTGAAGCTGATTGGGATTAATACCTTACTCACAACGCCGATAATTCAACTCAAGGGAGGCAACAATCCTTTGAAAGTGGCCGCTCCCGAGCCAATCAACTTATCGTGCAGAGCACAATATCCTATTGTTAGCTTGCTCAAAGTTCCATGGAATTATGGAGAGGGTGAAGGATCCACCTCACATACAACTGCTGCAGTGTCAAAGGAAAATCCACTGTATCTTCCCCCACGGGTGATGAAGCCCACCACCAAATCAAAGGGGAAAACACCCATGGAGAAGATTGAAAAATTCCTCCACACTATGGGTCATCACGAAGCCACGGTGGTTTTAAGCTTGAAAGAAGCTCCACAACAAATATCAATTTTGGACTTGGTCCTAGCTTACGAGAATCACCGGAAAGTATTGTTAAAGGTTCTAGAAGAAGCCTATCTCCCAACATCAGTGGATACGGAAAAGTTTCAACATTTGGTTGATCACATTTTCAACAACAATGTGATATCCTTCACTGATGATGACATACCGCCCGAAGGGACCGGTCATTGTAAACCGTTGCACATTGCGGTCTTGTCCTTCGGATATATGGTAGCTGGAGTCTTAATAGATGGAGGTTCCTCTCTGAATATCTGCTCATACACTACCTTGGTGAAGATGAATATCAATCTCAACAGAATTCGGAGTAGCCATACTATCATCAAAGCTTTTGATGGAGCCCGCCGTAACTCGATCGGAGTAATTGAGCTGCCAATCGAAATTGGTCCTCACACATTCTGTGTGTCTTTCCATGTGCTCAAGATAGACTCGGGATACAACCTGCTCCTGGGACGACCATGGATTCACATGGTAGGGGCAGTCCCCTCCACTCTTCATCAACAGTTGAAATACATCATCAATAATAGCCTGGTCACAGTTAACGCTGAACCGGAGATTCCTCAGCACGGGGACATGCCGTTCATCAATGCCAATGAGGATGTTGAGCCAATTAGTTTTCATACTTTGGAAATAAGCAATATCCAATACCATGTTGTTGGGCACGCCTTTGCCCAACCCCCCGTTTTTACCGAGGTGATGTCAGCCACTCAAGAAATGATGTCGTTGGGTCATAAACCGGGACAAGGGTTGGGTAAAGATTGCCAGGGTATCAAGTACCCTATTCATTTAACCAAGCAAGCTGGAATAGCTGGACTAGGCTATTCTGCCAACTATAGTCACAGAAATCCTTAGAAACATTAGCAGATTCCTTCAGCTTCAACCATGTGGCGTTTATCTTCGCCTTCAAACTCTGAATCTGCACAACCTCCCGTAAAGGTGCCAGCCAACGTAATGGCTATGTTATGTCCCAAGCCAGTACCGGTGAAAGGAAAAGAAATCTTTGTTCCAAATTCCGCAGTAGAAAAAGAGGAACGAAGAATCAAACAAGACGTCATCCGAATGATGTCAGGCATACGCATCATCGTTCATGACGAGCATACTAACAAATAAACCCCAGACGATGATTGCCCAGACGTAATGGCCATCATTCGGGACAGGGAGGATGATGAAAATCCCTCCATCACTGCGGTCCACCCGGACTTTACCCTTGCCAATTGGAACAGCATTCCTTGCTTTGGTCAACGAGGGTAAAGCAGGCGTAACTCTTTCATCTGTAGATATAATAACCGCTTACTTTTACATGCATAAGATAGCGGTTTATTTTTCCAAAGATATGCTAACACTGTGTATGATCAATGCATTTCATATATACTAAGTGAAAGCATATTTTGTTTCAGGACCCTAAATTTAGATGTGCTTGTACTTGCAGATACGATGCCTCTCCTACACAAGGATTGTACCTTTGATGTAGAGATGAATTCAGCCTTGATGGATATACATGATGACATTGAGGTGCCTCCAGAAATTCAAGAATGGGTCAAAGACAAACCCAAACCCAACTTTGATCAAACCACTTCCTTCAATCTTGGAACCTTAGAAAGCCCTAAGTTAATCCAGATTGGTTCAGACCTTACCCCAAACCAACGGAATGACATGGTTACGCTATTAACCCAATTCCAGGATGTGTTTTCATGGTCTCATGAAGACATGGTGGGTTTGTCCACTGACATTATCCTTCATCGCCTTCCCATTAAAGAGGGATTTAAGCCAGTCGAGCAGAAACTCAGGTGATTGAAACCTGAGTGGAGTTTAAAGGTAAAAGAAGAAATTGTGAAACAATTTCAAGCTGGCATCATCATGGTGTCTACATATCCTGAGTGGATATCCAACATCGTGCCCGTACCTAAACCTAGAGGGAAGGTGCGAGTTTGCGTGGATTATCGGGACTTGAATAAAGCTTGCTCCCGTGCCATTTATCCACATTCTCATTGACAATACTGCGCGATACAACATGTACTCCTTTGCTGATTTCTTTGCGGGGGTACCATCAGATCATGGTTGCCGAGGAAGATCGTGAGAAGACTGCTTTCATCACTCCTTGGGGAACTTTTTGCTATAGACGATTGTCATTCGGCCTCATCAATGCCGGAGCTACCTATCAACGAGCTATGATGGCTCTATTCCATGACTTAATGCATAAAGAGATTGAGATCTACGTGGATGACATCATTGTCAAGTCCCGAAAGGAGGATGACCATATAGACCATCTAAGAAAGTTGTTCAACAGGTTGCGTAAGTATAACTTAAAGTTGAATCCAGCTAAGTGCACCTTTGGCGTTAAATCAGGCAAGTTGCTAGGATTTCTAGTCAGCCACAAAGGGATTGAGCTGGATCCTGCCAAAATCCAAGCCATCACTGAAATGCCCATTCCTCAGACAAAGAAGGAAATACGGGGATTTTTGGGAAGAATCAACTTCATTAGCAGGTTTATCTCCCAACTCATAGCAACATGTGAGCCAATCTTCAAGCTATTAAGGAAGAACTCCTCCATGAAATGGAATAATGAGTGCCAGAATGCCTTCCTTACAATAAAGAAATAGCTAGTCAAAGCTCCCGTCTTGGTACCACCCAGGGATGATATTCCACTGTTCATATATCCGTAAAGTAAGTGACAATGCATGCCGGGTGCATCTTTGGAGACGGTAAGGACGATAGAGGCCAAGAAACGAGCTATTTATTACCTCAAAGAAAAGGTTCAAAGAAGCGGTGAACACAAGTACACTCGATCGAAAAAAGGCGTGTTGTGCTTTAGCATGGGCCTCCATGAGGTTACAACATTACCTCCATGGTCACACAACCCATCTCATATCCCGCGTGGATCCTCTCAAAGCACGTGTTCAACAAACCTATGTTAAATTGCTCTTGTCGGATGGAGTTGATCCTACAACAATTTGACATCGTTTATGTGACTCAAAAGTCCATCAAAGGTCAAGGAATCATGGCGGATCGGTGGTCGCCGCACCTTCAGGGGATTTCCAACCCTTGGAAAACATATTTCCCCAATGAAGGAGTAATGACAGTGCAGCAACACCATCAGTACGATACGCGCCAATCATAGAAGATGTATTTTGATGGAGCTGTTGTGACGCCCCCAAAATTAGGTATACATCACCCATCTTGGGTAGTCAGATACAAGGTACATAATTTTAAATACAACTTACTAATATAACTGTCGTGTACAATACGACATAAACTGTGAGTTTGAATACAAATATTGTCTACTAGATATTATACAAACTCAAAAGGAGTCCTCATTACAATTATTATCACACTATTTCACGAATAGTGAGGACTACTAATCTTATCCTCCGGACCATTACTCCGTTCCCAGGACTCGTCCCAACTATGTTCTCATTTCACGAAGAGAAACGGTGAAAGAAAGGTGAGCTCAACTAGCCCAAAGAAGAAATATTATAACTAAGATAATGCGAGAATAAATTATCAATAGCCTTGACATTGTTAAAGCGATAAAATATAATAAACATCAAGTTTAAGCTGCGGTAGAACAAGCAATCCATTAAAAGAGTCAAGTAGAAAATAAAATCTACTATCTTTTATGATTTAAAAGGTTTTTCATCTTCATTATAGTGAGACTCGACTTTAATAAATAATCCACATCATCGAATCACTTACACTTTACTGCCGAGGATATTCTTTAGTATCACGACCACAATTATTCTCGCACTACTGGCCAAGAATAGTTGTGTATTCATTAATGGTCATGATCATGCCAACAATCGTCCATCGATGCACTACTACCACTTGAGGACTTTTACCACATCATTTGTAACATTACGGTCATGATTACACCGAATAATCCCTGGTCATAATCATACCAAGTCCATCCATGCTCTACAGGCCACAGATGACTTTAAAAAAAAATATAAACATGAGGATGATGACAATGATATAAGAATTCAATAAAACAAGTTCAAGAATTAAGTTATTCAGGAACTAATAACATCCAAACTGTCAACATGATACTGCTTTGTAGAGTAAAATTCAAGAATGATCAGAAGAATATTTCCATGAAAAGATCTTTGGATGAAACGCAAATATCAAGGATATTCTACTAATTTCATGGAGTATAGAAGTCAAAGTTTTAACCAATGGGTATAATAAAGAATGGAATAACAAAAGAAATCACCATGCATGCGGTACTTGCAGATAGCAAGTTATTCAATGAGAATAATAATAACGGAACGAGGTTAGGTGAAATTCCTTGCAAGCGGGATGTTCCACGAGAATAATAAAGATGGAACCGGATCCGGTGTAAAACACACGCGGATAGGATATTCAGCGAGAATGATAAAGAGCGGAACCGGTTAAGGTGTAAAACACATGCACGAGGATGTTCCGATAGAATAATAAAAAGACGGAACAGTGTCGGTGTAAAACACATGAGCAGGATGTTCCAATGAGAATAATAATAAAAAGGCGGAACCAGTCCTAGGTGTAAAACACATGCATGCAGGATGTTCCAATGTAATAATAGAAGAATGGAATAAAGAAGAAGATCACCAAGTATAGGGGATTACAGTATATCTGAGTTATTCAAAGAATAAATAAGAATGGAATAACAAAAGAAGTTCTCTTCATGAATACAAAAGAATAACACCCCTTACGAGGTACAACAAATAATATTCCCTACCTTAGAAAGAACCGAATATTGGCAAAGTGAAGTAGCGAATACTTTTCTTCTTTTCTCTATAGTTTTCTCTCTAGAGTTTCGGTGAATTAAGTAAGAAAATAATGAAGGAATGAGCTTCTATTTATAGGAAAATAGAATGCATAGTAATTAATCCATGAGCGGTCCAGATTGATTTACTTTAATCGACGGTCCATATTTAAAGCAAAATCTTTTAAATAAAATATAATATATTCTATTTATATAAAAACATTTTACTATGCAAAACACTATGCAAAAAACTTATGCATAATAAAATATAATATATTTTATTTATAGAATAACTTTAATAAAGTATTTTATTTTATATAAAAGATGTTTACATTTTATTACGTTAATAATCTGAATAAAACAAAAGCGTCATTATCATTATAATAATTCATATTATTAATCGAATGATAATGGAATCAAGCTGGGTGACTTCTCACATAAGCATCGATAATCAATCCAGTGTATTACTTATGCAACCACACGTATTATTCTTTGTACTTTTACTCTCTGAAGAAGTAGTTCAACAGTATCAGCGGTAAAACTTCCATAGTTATTTCAATAAAATATTTTTGTCGTTTTCTCAATCAAACAATAATTACATTATAGGGTCCACCAATGATTGAGTAGTTGTACGAATATTCCACCGCTAAACCGAATATTCCCGACCAATCGAATATAATATAACCACTTGCATACTTTGCAAAATTTATAAATATTACCCACAACTATAACATTATATCAAATTATTCCATAATATTCAAAAATAATATTTATAGAAAATTCATCTTTATTTATAAAAATTTGGGGTCTTACAACCTCCCCTTCTTATGAAATTTCACCCTCGAAATTAGGGGTGCGTACACGGTATGTCGAAGAGGTAAGGATACCTTGATTTCATTTTGATTCTAACTCCCAAGTCATTTCCTCAACATCGTGGTTCCTCCACAAAACTTTGACTTGAGGTATAACCTTGGGGCGTAGAATATGTTCCTTCTTATCCAAAATTTGAGCAGGAACCTCTTCATACGTCAAATCTTACGCTATTTAAATCGGTTTTTAACTCAATAATATGGTTCGGGTCTTTCACATATTTACGTAACATGGATATGTGAAAAACATTATGAACACGAGACATATTTGCGTAGAAAGCGAGTCTATAGCCACGATTCCTACTCGATCGTGGATTAAAATGGATAGATGAATCGAGGATTAAGTTTTCCTCTCTTTCCAAATCTTGTAACTCCTTTCCATGGAGCAACTCTTAACAACACATGATCTCTATATCGAATTCCACGTCCTTTCGATGAGATCGGCATAACTCTTTTGTCGATTTTGTGAGGTTTTTATACGTTGTCGGATCGTTTGAATCTTTTTTCGTGAGTCATACGTACCAACTCTGGTCCCAACAACGTTGCTTCACCCACCTCATCCCAAAGATCTTGGAGAGCGACACTTTCTTCCATACAACGCTTGAATGGAGCCATGCCAATACTTGCTTGATAAGCTGTTGTTGTAGGAAAACTCCACCGATGGTAAGAACTTGTCCCAACTCCCTTGAAATCAAGGACACATAGTCTTAATAGATCTTTAAGAGTTTGAATAGTCCTCTCCGATTGTCAATAAAATGCGAGGATGATATATGCCGAGCTAAATCGTAAGTCTGCTGTGCCCATAGCTTTTTGCAAACTAACCCAAAATCGTGAAGTGAATCTTGGGTCTCGATCGGAAACTATGGATCTTGGCATACCATGCGATCTTACAATCTCGTTTATGTACATACGAGCAAGGCGTTCAAGTGTATAAGTTTCTCGTGTCGGTAAGAAAAAAGCGGACTTGGTCAATCTATCAACAATGACCCAAATCGCATCAATGCCTTGAGAAACCTTAGGAAGACCCAGTAGCGAAATCCATGGTAATGTGCTCCCACTTCCATTACGGAATTTCAAGTGGTTACAATGGACCTTTTGGTACTTGATGCTCGCTTTAACTTCGTTGACAAGTTAGACACCTTGAGATAAGCAAGTGCTATCTCTCTCTTCATATTGCTCCACCAAAATGTATGGCGAATATCATGATACATTTTGGTACTCCCGAGATGGATTGCAAATGGTGTGTTGTGCGCCTCCATCATGATATTATACTTTAAATCGAGTGGTCGTTAGGAACACAAAGTGGAGTTGACTCAAAGTATTCCTTCTTCATCGATTCTTGCTTGGCATAGCACCCTCTTGCACTTTCTTCCTCATACGCATCGACTCAGTGCAGTAGCTTGGCGACTTTAACTTTATCGATTAAAAGTCGGTTCTACTCGTATATTCGCTATCATCACATGCGTCCCTGCGAGTCTTTAACTCTATCTCCATCCTTTGTAAGTCACACAAAATGGGCCTTGCGTTGACAATAACGCTTTTCGTGCTTGCATATGATCTTTCTACTCGATCGTCGGCTTACACGTTAACGCTCGCTTTTTAGGATGGTATTGGATGGTATGATCATAATCTTTCAATAGTTCAAGCCAACGTCGTTGTCGCATGTTGAGTTCCTTTTGAGTGAAGAAATATTTGAGGCTTTTATGATCCGTAAAGATTTCCACTTTCTCCCCATACAAGTAATGCCTCCAAATTTTAAGTGCAAAAGATAACATTTGCCAACTCGGATCATGAGTAGGATAATTTCTCTCATATTCTTTGAGTTGTCATGAGGCATAGGCTATAACTTTTCCATGTTGCATGAGAACACATCCCAACCCTTTCTAGAAGCATCCTTGTAGATGACAAATCCTCCGAGGCAGATGGTATTGTCGGAGCAGTCTTTGAAATAAGTCTCCTCTTGAGTTCTTGAAAACTCTTCTCACATTCTTCGCTCCAAATAGAACTTTGTATCTTTTCGAGTCAATTTGAGTCGATGGAGTAGCGATTCGAGAAAATCCTTCCACGAATCTTCGATAATAACCGGCTAAACCGAGAAAGCTACGTGCCGGTCCATCGATTTAGAGTTGTTCCCGGCTTTGAATAGCTTGATCTTTCTTTGGGTCAGCGGATATTCCATGACTTGATACCACGTGCCCAAGGAATGCTACTTCTTCAAGCGAACTCGCATTTCTTCAACTTGGCATAAAGCTTATATTCACGAAGCTTTTGGAGTGTCGACCTCAAGTGTTGCTCATGATCTTCACGGCTTTTGGAATAAATAAGGATGTCATCAATAAAGCGACCACAAAGTGATCTAAATATTCCTTGAATACTCGGTTCATCATATCCATGAAGGCGTGACGGGAGCATTAGTCAATCCAAAGGACATGACTAGGAATTTATAATGCCCGTCATTGAGTTCGAAAAGCCGTCTTTGGAATGTCGGTGGTTCTAATCTTCAATTGGTGATATCCGAAGCGAAGATCGATCTTTGAAAAGAATTTGGCTCCTTGCAACTGGTCAAACAGGTCATCAATACGTGGCAATGGATACCTATTTTTGATGGTGACATGATTCAACTTCCGATAATCAATACAAAGTCGCATACTCCCATCTTTCTTCTTCACGAATAGAACAGGAGCACCCCAAGGAGAAGTACTAGGACGAATAAAGCCAATGTCTAACAATTCCTGCGGTTGGGTCTTTAACTCACGAAGTTCAATAGGAGCCATTCGATATGGGGCTTTGGAAATAGGTTTTGTCTTAGGGTTCAAGGTCGATACAAAATTTAATTTCACGCTCTGGGGTAGGCGGGGAAGTTCTTGAGAATCGTCGGAAATTTATTAACAATAGAAATATCGCTCAAAAACCGGCGTATTTTTGTTTAAATCGTGACATGAGCTAAGAAAGCTTGACATCCGTTTTCAATAAGCGAATAGCTTTATGGCTTGAGATGACCATGATTGATTTTAATGGTTTGGTCGTTTGAATTCGCATAATAGGTTGATTAGGAATATGAAAACTAACAACCTTACGAAAATAATCAATTTTTGCATGATAAGTAGTTAACCAATCAATCCACAGAATCACGTCAAATGCAAGTATTTTTAATGAAATAAGATCGACGGGTAATGTGAGGGTACCGATTTGAACCAAACAAGACTTATAAGCGAGTGGATGTAATGAAGGTTTCTCCCAGCGGAGTTTCCACAGATAAGTCAAAGTCTAATTTCTCGAGTCAAATTTAATCGATGGCGCAAGTAGGAGAAATAAAAGAATGGGTAGAACCGGTATCAAATAAAGTATAGACTTCATTAGAGTTTATGATAAGCTTACGTGATGACCTCATTGGGTTCCTTGCTCTCCGGGAGGTCACAACAAACGCTCTCCCTTGCCTTCTACGGTTTTGACTTTTACGGGGATGGCCTTTGGTGCCTCCATCCTAGTTGAATTTGTCTTTGGTAAAGCACAAAATCAAGCTAAGTGACCTTCTCTTCCACAATTATAACATGCTTTGGGATGGCACAGCGCGATTTGGATGATGTGTCCCTCTTCTCGCATTTGAAGCATATGATAGGTGGTCTTTCTCCTTCCTTAACAACGGGTCTTTGGTCTTGACGTCTTTCCATCATTATTGAATCTCCGTTTCTTGAAATGTTCATTCTTATTGTTTTGTACGATTACCATTGAAGTGGTTACCATACCGGCTTTGTTGATTCCCTCCACGCTTGTTGTCATCAAGCTTGATGACTACTACTCTCATTGGTATTATAATTTTTCTTTGTTGCTGCTCTCTTTTTAGTTGCGTTGACTCGTTCGTTATCGCGCTCCACTAAGCGAGCCCTATTTACAACATCGAATACAAACACGGTTTATGAGAAATAAGATGTTGGCGTATCTCGACTTCAAACCTCTTAAAAACATTGGCGCCATTCTTTCTTCATTATCCACCAGTGGGGCCGCAAACCGTGATAACTCATAAATTTTGCCTCGTATTGCGACACGGTCGTATTGTTTTGTTCAACTTGATAAACTCCACCTCCTTCATGTGGCGAATACTTTCGGAAAGTATTTGTCGTTGAACGACTCTAAAACTTCTCCCAAGATATCTTGATGACAATGAGGTTGAGTACGTTTCTGGAATTCCCACCGATGTCGCCTCTCCACGCAACATAAAAGCGTGCAAAGGGAACCTTTTGCTCCTCGGAGCATCCCAAGACATCAAATATCTTGGTAATCTGCTTTATCCATGCTTACGCCGAAGTGGTTTTGGCTCTCCTTAAACTCCCGTGGTCCCGGCTCCTTGAATTGTTTAGCGGTGATGGCTTGAGAGTTTTATGTGTTTCCACCTACGTTTTGGATGGGGAGTCGCTCTCGCTTTCTTTGTTGTATAAATTGCATAAAGCCTCGAACATTTGATCATTCATCATTTGGTCGGTGTTATTGTTTTGTATGAGGATTGTCGCCTTCGATGCACATTATCACGATTATTGATATGTGGTGAATCAACGATCGCTTTGTGCTCCATTGCTATTCTCAACATTCTCGGATGTCATTTTAGAATCTTGCCACAAAACAAAAGATTAATTGACATGTAACAATTATCTTTATATTCGACCAAACCAATAAAATAGCACATAAACTTAGGTAGGTCATACTAACTTGAAGGTATTCCCGTCTCTCCACTCCTAGTACTATTCTCACATCTTAGCCGAGGATCATATCCTAAGCTCCGATACCAACCGTGGCGCCCCAAAATTAGGTATACATCACCCATCTTGGGTAGTCGGATACATATGCAATTTTAAATACAACTTACTAATATAAGCGTATGGTGTGCAATACGACATAAAGCGTGAGTTTGAATACAAATATTGTCTACTAGATATTATACAAACTCAAAAGGAGTCCTCATTACAATTATTATCACACTATTTCACGAATAGTGAGGACTACTAATGCTATCCTCGGACCATTACTCTGGTTCACAGGCTCGTCCCGGCTATGTTCTCATTTCACAGAAGAGAAACGGTGAAAGAAAGGGTGAGCTCAACTAGCCCAAGAAGAAATATTATGACTAAGATAATGCGAGAATAAATTATCAATAGCCTTGACATTGTTAAAGCGATAAAATATAATAAACATCAAGTTTAAGCTGCAATGATGAACAAGCGATCCATTAAAAGAGTCAAGTAGAAAATAAAATCTACTATCTTTTATGATTTAAAGGTTTTCATCTTTGTTATATTTGAGACTCGACTTTAATAAATAATCCACATCATCGAATCACCCTTACACTTTTCGGCCGAGGATATTCTTTAGTATCACGACCACAATTATTCACACTACGGGCCAAGAATAGTTGTGTATTCATTAATGGTCATGATCATGCCAACAAGCTGTCCATCGATGCACTACGACCCTTTGAGGACTTTTACCACATCATTTGTAACATTACGGTCAAGATTACAAGAATAATCCCCGATCATAATCATACCAAGTCCATCCATGCTCTACAGGCCACGAGATGACTTTAAAAAAATATAAACATGAGGATGATGACAATGATATAAGAATTCAATAAAACAAGTTCAAGAATTAAGTTATTCGAGGAACTAATAACATCAAATTGTCAACATGATCTTTGCTTTGTAGAGTAAAATTCAAGAATGATCGGAAGAATATTTCCATGAAAAGATCTTTGGATGAAGCGCAAATATCAAGGATATTCTACTAATTTCATGGAGTATAGAAGTCAAAGTTTTAACCAATTTGGGTATAATAAAGAATGGAATAACAAAAGAAATCACCGTGCATGCGGTACTTGCCGCAGCATAGGCGAGTTATTCAACGAGAATAATAATAACGGAACCGGTCGGGTGAAATTACACGCAAGACGGGATGTTCAACGAGAATAATAAAGATGGAACCGGATCCGGTGTAAAAACATGAGATAGGATATTCAGCGAGAATGATAAAACGAAAACCGGGTCCGGTGTAAAAACACACGATGCAGGATGTTCAACGAGAATAATAAAAAGGCGGAACCGGTCGGTGTAAAACACATGAGACGAGGATGTTCAGCAGAATAATAATAAAAAGCGGAACCGGTCCGGTGTAAAACACATGATGAGGATGTTCCAACGAGAATAATAGAAGAATGGAATAAAAGAAGAAGATCACCAAGTATAGGGGATTAGCGTATCTGAGTTATTCAATGAGAATAAATAAGAATGGAATAAAAGAAGTTCTCTTCATGAAATACAAAGAATAACACCCCTTACAGGTACAACAAATAATATTCCCTACCTTAGAAGAAGCTGAATATTGGCGAAGTGAAGTAGCGAGAATACTTTTCTTCTTTCTCTCTATAGTTTCTCTCTACAGAGTTTCGGTGAATTCGTAAGAAAATAATGAAGGAATGAGCTTATTTATAGGAAAATAGAATGTATAGTAATTAATCCATGAAGCGGTCAGATTGATTTACTTTAATCTAACGGTCCATATTTAAAGCAAAATCTTTTAAATAAAATATAATATATTCTATTTATATAAAAACATTTTTTACTATGCAAACACTATACAAAACACTTATGCATAATAAAATATAATATATTTTATTTATAGAATAACTTTAATAAAGTATTTTGTTTTATATAAAAGATGTTTACATTTTATTACGTTAATAATCTGAATAAAACAAAAGCGTCATTATCATTATAATAATTCATATTATTAATCGTGATAATGAATCAAAGTGAGTGACTTCTCACATAAGCATCGATAATCAATCCGAGTGTCTTCTTATGCAACCACACATTATTCTTTGTACTTTTACTACAAGAGTAGTTCAAGCAAAGTATCAGCGGTAAAACTTCGCCGTTATTTCATATAAAATATTTTTGTCGTTTTCTCAATCGACAATAATTACATTATTAGGGTCCACCTGATGATTGGTAGTTATGCGAATATTCCTGCTAAATAGAATATTCCCAGACCAATCGAATATAATATAACCACTTGCATACTTTGCAAAATTTATAAATATTACCCACAACTATAACATTATATCAAATTATTCCATAATATTCAAAAATAATATTTATAGAAAATTCATCTTTATTTATAAAAAGTGAGGGTCTTACAACCTCCCTTCTTATGAAATTTTCGCCCTCGAAATTAGGGTGCGATACTGGTATGTCGAAGAGGTAAGGATACCTTGATTTCATTTGATTCTAACTCCCAAGTCATTTCCTCAACATCGTGGTTCCTCCACAAAACTTTGACTTGAGGTATAACCTTGGAGCGTAGAATATGTTCCTTCTTATCAAAATTTGAGCAGGAACCTCTTCATACGTCAAATCTTCCGCTATTTAAATGGGTTCTAACTCATTAATATGGTTCGGGTCTTTCACATATTTACGTAACATGGATATGTGAAAAGCGTTATGAACACGAGACATATTTGGCGGTAAAAGCGAGTCTATAGGCCACAGTTCCTACTCGATCGAGGATAAAAATGGACCGATGAATCGAGGATTAAGTTTTCCTCTCTTTCCAAATCTTGTAACTCCTTTCCATGGAGCAACTCTTAACAACACATGATCTCTATATCGAATTCCACGTCCTTTCGATGAAGATCGGTATAACTCTTTATCGATTTTGTGAGGTTTTTATACTTTGTCGGATCGTTTGAATCTTTTTTTTCCGTAGTCATACGTACAAACTCCGGTCCCAACAACGTTGCTTCACCCACCTCATCCCAACATACTGGAGAACGACACTTTCTTCCATACAACGCTTGAATGGAGCCATTGTGGCGCCCCAAAATAGGTATACATCACACATTACGAGTTGTCGATACATGGTGCGAAACAACTACAACTTTATTATTACAACAAGAAAAGCTGCGAGTTTGAATACAAATATTATCTTCTAGACAATATCTATACTCAAATAAATCCTCATCACATTTATTGATACATGATTTTACAAAATGGTGAGGACTACTAAACAATCCTTTCTAAAACCTTCATTCCATACCCCAGGCTCGTACTCCCTATATTCTCGCCTCACGAGAAAAATGGAACAAAAAGGAAAAGGGTGAGCTCAACTAGCTCGATAAAGAATATTATGACTAAGATAATATACAACAAATTATCGTTAGTCTTCAACGAGGGAAAAATATAATAGAATACTGATAGACAACAAATTTTAAATCAATATTCGCATGTGAAATAATAATTCATTAGAAGAGTTAAGTAGAGAATGCAAACTACTATCTTCTATGTATGAATTTAAAAGTTCATCGTCTATCTTTTATCCTGTAACATCAATCAATATACATACGGAATCAAATATTCATCTTTGCACTTCTGAGCCAAAGATATTCATCGATTAAGTCGTATTCATTTAAACACTGTTCATCTTTGCACTACTGACCAAAGATATTCTTGAAAATCATTCATCTTTGTACTACAGCCAAAGATATTCAATAATATCATCATTTAAGGCGAGGATGATAAAAATATTTTTTAAAGAAAGCGAATCCGGATTGAAACAAAATGACAAGGATTAAGGATTAAGGATTAGTACTTTGTTTTATCCATGTTCAAAATACCTCAAAAATAATCATAGTGGTGTAAAATTCAAGAATGACCAAAACATAGATACAATCAAAGCTAGTATCCAGAATAGATATTTTGGACAAAAAGAAGAAATTTTATTTTTAAATTGAATAGTGCAGTATATCGTGAATAGTCTTGCGAGTATCGTGAATAGTAACTCAAACACCAAAAGATAGAAATTCCACAAAAAAAACATCTTCACGCTTCATGAATAGTACTCGTGAATAGTAACTTCGTGAATAGTTACTCGTGAATAGTAACTCGTGAATAGTAACTCGTGAATAGTAACTCGTGAATAGTAACTCGTGAATAGTAACTCATGAATAGTAACCCAGAGCATGAAAAAGTTCCAAATTTGATAAAAGTTCCAACCAATATTTGACATAATGATATTGAAGAAATAATATCATTTGAGAAGAAAATAACATCCCTTACCTCGAAAGATTAGTACTTCTAACTAGAATACAGGGTATAGTGCTGAAGGGAACTTGCACCGTCTAACAATACTCAAAGTATACTCAAAATACTCACAAGAATATTTCGATAATATAGAGAGAAACTTGATTTTTAAATTGTGTGTTTTCAATTCTAACCTAAGCACCTATTTATAGGAAAATCTTTAGAACACAAAGCGAGAAAATTTAATAAAATATTAATATATATTATAAATTTCCTTAGCCCATCTTTGAAGATCTAATTTCAGCAATTAATATCACATGTTAGCCCACTTAAATGCAAAAAAAACGTTTTTCTTTAAAATAATAATTAAAACTTCCAAAAATCAATTATTTCGGAGCTTCAGAACTTCAATAATTCATAATAAATAGCCCTTTCATCAAACAATTTGAATCTCGCGAGTTTTTATAGGAAATTCAATTCTCTACAACTTTGCAGAAGAAAGTTTTCCAAATTCCAAACAGAAATTGATCGAAATCCACAAGCAGGCGATTTTACATCTTTATAATCAAATTTCGATTCGATAAATGGGGTCCACCAGACATGTTTAACATGTTTTAAACATTTATTGCAACAAAAATACTCTTCCTCCTCGTATACTCATATATCCCACATTCGTTGTAAAAATATCATAGTTAATATATTATTAAAATAATATATTTAAATGAATTATTTTATCGAGAAAAAGATAAAATATTAATTTTCAACAATTGTCATTTAAAAATTTTCTCCATCTATATCCACATAAAATCAATATTTTCTCATCATATAAATCAATAATTAATTATTCACAAATAATATTAGAATCACAATATTGACAACGAGGCGGTTCCAGGAAAGAGGGGCTTTCGATAAGAATTTCTTCTTCTTGGTAGTATGATTAGGTGACCAAACCTCTCCTTAGACAGAACTTTCTAGACATTGCCAATAATGTTATCTAATAATATTATTAGGATAATATGAATTATTGCTTCGATAATGAAAAATCTTGTGTAATGACAAATTATTGAAACAACAATGATATAAAATATCAACTTGACAATTATTAACTCGATAAAATCTTGAGCGATAATTATCGTAACCATTATTGAGTAGTGCCTTCTTACGTAAGAATCAATAATTGGTGCAATCTGGTGTCTTCTTGTTCAACAATGCGTATTAGTGTGTTTTAACCACCGGGTATTCCAACAGTATTAACGGTAACAACTACGCCGTTATTTAAAAATAACTTATATTTGTCGTTTTCTTCATCCAATCACTTTCCGTTATGGGGCCCACACATAGCTGCGCCATCGTACGAATATTCCCCGACGGTACGAATATTCCACGACCAAACGAATATTCCCCGACAACAATGAATATTTTATAACCACTTGCTTATTTTGAAATATTTGCGTATCTTACCCCTAACTATCCACATTAATCAAATCAAACCTTACTATTTCAAAATAATAAATAGAAAATTAAATTTCATTAATAATAAAATTTGGGGTCTTATAGCCATGCCAATACACCTTGATAAGCTTGTTGTTGTAGTAAAACTCCACCAATGGTAAGAACTTGTCCCAACTCCCTTGAAATCAAGGACACGAGTCTTAATAGATCTTGAGAGTTTGAATAGTCCTCTCAGATTGTCCGTCTGGTTTGAGGATGATATGCCGAAGCTAAATCGTGAAAAGTCTGTGCCCATAGCTTTTTGCAAACTAACCCAAAATCGTGAAGTGAATCTTGGGTCTCGATCGAAACTATGGATCTAAGGCATACCATGCGATCTTACAATCTCGTTTATGTACATCTGAGCAAGACTTTCAAGTGTATAAGTTTCTCGTATCGGTAAGAAATGAGCGGAGACTTGGTCAATCTATCAACAATGACCCAAATCGCATCAATGCCTTGAGAAACCTTAGGAAAGGCCCAGAATTGAAATCCATGGTAATGTGCTCCCACTTCCATTCGGGAATTTCAAGTGGTTCTGATGGACCTTTTGGTACTTGATGCTCCGCTTTAACTTCGTTGACAAGTTAGACACCTTGAGATAAAAAGTAGCGCTATCTCTCTCTTCATATTGCTCCACCAAAATGTATAGCGAATATCATGATACATTTTGGTACTCCCGAGATGGATTGCAAATGGTGTGTTATGCGCCTCCATCATGATATTATACTTTAAATCGAGTCGTTAGGAACACAAAGTGCGGAGTTGACTCGAAGTATTCCTTCTTCATCGATTCTTGCTTCCGAGATAGCACCCTCTTGCACTTTCTTCCTCATACGCATCGGCTCAGTGCGTAGCTTGAGCGACTTTAACTTTATCGATTAAAGTCGGTTCTACTCGTATATTTCGCTATCATCACATGCATCCACAGAGTCTTTAACTCTATCTCCAACCTTTGCAAGTCACACAAAATGGGCCTTTGCGTTGTGACAATAACGCTTTTCGTACTTGCATATGATCTTCTACTCAATGCGTCAGCTACCACGTTCGCTTTTCCAGGATGGTATTGGATGGTATGATCATAATCTTTCAATAGTTCAAGCCAAAGTCGTTGTCGCATGTTGAGTTCCTTTTGAGTGAAGAAATATTTGAGGCTTTTATGATCCGTAAAGATTTCCACTTTCTCCCCATACAAGTAATGCCTCCAAATTTTAAGTGCAAAGACAATGTTTGCTGACTCCGGATCATGAGTAGGATAATTCCTTGTAAGACCCAGAAATTTTTAAATAAAAGGAATTTCCTTTATTTATTATTTTGAAATAGTAAGGGTTGATTTGATTAATGTGGATAGTTAAGGGTTAAATCATAAATATTTCAAAATAAGCAAGTGGTTATAAAATATTCATTATCGTCGGGGAATATTCGTTTGGTCGTGGAATATTAAATCTTTGTCGGGGAATATTAAATGCGATGGTAGCGACCGTGTGTGAGCCCCATGAAGCGATTGGATGAAGAAAAGCGACAAATATAAGTTGTTTTTAAATAACTTGGCGTAGTTATTCACAGATTATCTTTTGTTGGAATACCGGTGGTTAAAACACACTATCTGGCGTTGTTGAGCGATGCAGCTGCGGTATTGCACCAATTATTGATTCTTACGTAAGAAGGCACTACTCGATAATGGTTCTGATGGTAATTCTTTATTCGATATTTTATTGAGTTAATAATTCTTTGCGTTGATATTTTATATTCTTTGTTGTTTTGATAATTGTCATTACACGGTATTTTCATTATCGAAGCAATAATTCATATTATCTGAATAATATTATTAGATAACATTATTGGCAATGTCTAGAAAGTTACATCTAAGGAGAGGTTTGGTCACCTAATTGCTTGCTTGATGATGAAGAAATTCTTATTGGAAAGCCCCTCTTTCTGAGGAAGCGCACGGTTGTCGATATTGTGATTACGTAATATTATTTGTGAATAATTAATTATTGATTTATATGATGAGGAAAATATTGATTTTATGTGGATATAGATGGAAAATTTTTAAAATGACAATTGTTGAAAATTAATATTTTATCTTTTTACGATAAAATAATTCATTTAAATATATTATTTTAATAATATATTAGCGGTGATATTTTTACAACGAATGTGGGATATATGAGTATCTGAGGAGGAAGAGTATTTTTGTTGCAATAAATGTTTAAAACATATTAAACATGTCGGTGGACCCCATTTATTGGTGAAATTTGATTATAGCTTTGTAAAATCGCTTGGTTTGTGGATTTCGGTCGATTTTACATTTGGAATTTGGAAAAACTTTCTTCTGCAAAGTTGTAGAGAATTGAATTTCCTATAAAAACTCACGAGATTCGAATTTTTCTGATGAAAGGGCTATTTATTATGAATTATTGAAGTTACGAAGTTCAAAATAATTGATTTTTGGAAGTTTTAATTATTTATTTTATGAAAAACGTTTTTATCATTTCTTTCTAGAAGGTTGACATGTGCTGAAATGTTGGGATTGATTTCTAAGGTGGCGTAGGAATTTGTTTAATAATAATATTATTTTATTAAATTTTACGCTTTGGTGTTCTAAGCATTTTCTATAAATAGGGTCTTAGGTTAGAATTGAAAATCACACGAGGACTGAAGTTTTCTCTCTATATTATCGGCGTATTCTTGTGAGTATTTTGAGTATACTTTGAGTATTGCTAGGCGGGTGCAAGTTCCTTGACACTATACCCGGTATTCTAGCTAGAAATCTTGATCTTTCGAGGTAAGGGATATTATTTTTTTTTCGTAATGATATTATTTCTTGATATCATTATCTTTGAAATATTGATCTGAGTTTTTATCAAATTTGGAACTTTTTCATGTCGGGGTTCTTATTCATGAGTTCTTATTCATGAGTTTCTTATTCGAGTTCTTATTAATGATTCTTATTCACGAGTTCTTATTCACGAGTCTTATTCATGAAGCGTGAAGATGTTTTTGTGGAATTTCTATCTTTTGGTGTGGAGTTACTATTCACGTATCTGGCTTTATTCACGTATCTGACCTTTATTCACATATCTGGTCTTATTCATAGAAAAATAAAATTTCTTCTTTTCGTCAAAACATCTATTACGGATACTAACTTCGATTGTATCCATGTTTTGATCATTCTTGAATTTTACACCACTATGATTATTTTTGAGGTATTTTTGGGCGTGGATAAAAACAAATACGAATCCTTAATCCTTAATCCTTAATCCTTGTCATTTTGTTTCCTTTGGATTCGTTTCTTTAAAAAATATTTTCATCATCCTCGGTCTTAAATGATGATATTATGGAATATCTTTGGCTGTAGTGCAAAGATGAATGATTTCTTAAGAATATCTTTGGCACTGTAGTGCAAAGATGAATGATTTCTGAAGAATATCTTTGGCAAGTAGTCTGAAGATGAGCAGTGTTTAAATGAACATGACCGGTGATGAATATCTTTGGCTGTAGTGCAAAGATGAATATTTGATTCGGATGTATATTGATTGATGTTACGGGGATAAAAGATGAGCGATGAACTTTTAAATTCATACATAGAAGATAGTAGTTTGCATTCTCTCTTAACTCTTCTAATGAATTATTATTTCATTGCGAATATTGATTTAAAATTTGTTGTCTATTGTATTCTATTATATTTTTCCTGTTGAAGACTAACGATAATTTGTTGTATATTATCTTAGTCGTAATATTCTTCTTGAGCTAGTTGAGCTCACCCTTTTCCTTTTGTTCCATTTTTCTCGGGGAGGCGAGAATATAGCGATCTGCAGTGGGGTATGGAATGAAGGTTTTAGAAAGGATTGTTTAGTAGTCCTCACCATTTTGTAAAATAATGTATCGATAAATGTGATGAGGATTTATTTGAGTATAGATATTATACAGAAGATAATATTTGTATTCAAACTCACAGTTTTCTTGTTGTAATAATAAAGTTGTAGTTGTTTACGTACCATGTATATTGACTTCGAGAATAGGTGATGTATACCTATTTTGGGGCGTCGCGGTTAGTATCGAGCTTAGGGATATGATCTCTGGCGGAGATGGGGAATAGAACTAGGAGGGGAGGCGAGTAAATCCTTCGCTAGTGTGTCCTACTAAGCTTATTTGTTAGTTGGTCGGTATATAGGGATATTATGTGATATATTGATTTCCTTAATTAACCCTTGTTTTATGGCGGTATTTGAGAATGTCATTGAGAATATTAACAATGGAAATGAGGCCAGTGGAGATGCTGTACTCACCTGACGAGGAGAGCGATACAGCAGTGGCAATGTTCCTCCTGTGAACAACACCATTGAAGCGAGATGATGAGCGAGGGGATGTTTAGAAGTTTTTTGCGGTTCATGCAAAATCAGACGAGGAGACTTCGTGTTCAAAATCTGAGGAGAAATGATAGCAATTCACGGGTTGTCCTGACCAAGCGATTCAAAAGTTGGGACCACGAATTTAAGGGAAAGCGGATCCGATCATGGCGGAAACATGGGTCAAACAAATTACCAAGATATTCGATGTCTTGGGATGCGGCGGAGAACGAAGGTTCCATTCGCCACCTTATGTTTAAAGTGGCGAGGCGAGACTCTTTGGTGGATGCGTGAAGCGTACCCATCGGTACTTTTCGGCATGTCTTGGGAGGCGTTTGAAGCTATTTAATGACAAATACTTTCACGAAAGTGTTACGTCGTATATGAAGGAAGTGGAGTTCATCAGATTGGAACAAAACAACATGGCGGTGTCTCGATGCGAGGCAAAGTTTGCGAGTTATCGGTTTGCACCTCATTTGGTGGAGAATGAGGAGCGTATGGCGGATGTTTCTTAGAGGTTTGAAAACGGCGTCGTCGATATCTCATTTCTCATAAATTTTCTCTTTATTGAGATGTTGTAAGCGAGGGCTCAATTATTAGGCGAGATAACTTGAGTCGGTAAACTGAGGGACCCTGACGAGGATCGTATATCGGAGATAGCGATCAGCGAGAATAATGATAACTGCGGAGAAAAGCAGACGGACAAAAATGGTAACCACTCTGGTGGTAATCATAGCCATGAAAATAGAAGAAAGCGAGTCGGGGAGGAGATTTAAAAGAGGAGATTTAACAATGATGACCATGTGAAGATGGCGGTCTTGCGCGACAAGCTGGTTCTAAGGAGGAGAAACGACCACCGGTCGTATCTTACAAATCACGGAAAAGAGGACATATCGGTCAAGCGCCACAACAGTTCAAGGTATGCTATAATTGTGGAAAGGAAGGACATATCGCTCGAGATTATGCGATAGCGAAAACCTAGTTAGTGAGGGACGGTGACTCGAAAAGTATCCCGAGAAAAGTCAAAGTCAGCGATTAGGAAGGCGTTTGTTGTATTTGGTCATAATCGAGAGAACAAAGCGAGGTGATCACGGGTAAGCTATTTATAAATTCTTGCGAAGTTTATACCTTACCAATCTGGGGTGCTACCCATTCATTTATCTCTCTGCATGTGCTCAGCGTTTAAACTTGACTCAGGAGAAATTAGACTTTGACCTATCTGTGGAAACTCCGTTAGGAGAAACTTTCATCACATCCTTTGTTTATAAATCTTGTTTGATTCAAGTTGGCACCATTACCTTACATTGACCTTATCTCTTTAAAGATACTTGCTTTTGATGTGATTTTAGGGATTGATTGGTTAACTACTCATCATTGCCAAAATTGATTGTTTTCGTAAGGTTGTTAGTTTTCATATTCTAACCTTGACTGTTTATGCAATTCAAACAACTAAACCATTAAAATCGATCTTTATCATATCTAATCATAAAGCTATTCGTTTATTAAAAAGCGGATGTCAAGCTTTCTTAGCCCATGTTATGGATTTGAATAAAGACACGTCAAATTTGAATAATATTCTGTTGTTATTGACTTTCTGGCGTATTTCAGAAGAACTTCCGGTCTACCCAGAGCGTGAAGTTGAATTCTTTTATTGATCTTGAACTGGTACAAAGCCCATTTCTAAAACCCCATA
Source organism: Panax quinquefolius (assembly GCA_020205615.1). Classification (NCBI taxonomy): domain Eukaryota; kingdom Viridiplantae; phylum Streptophyta; class Magnoliopsida; order Apiales; family Araliaceae; genus Panax; species Panax quinquefolius. Next base: position 66,528,596 of record CM035165.1, on the reverse strand, counting down.
TCGAATGGCTCTATTGAACTTGAGGAGTTAAAGGTCAACTACGAGAATTGTTGGACATCGGTTTCATTCGTCTAGTACATCTCCTTGGGGTGCTCTGTTTTATTTGTAAAGAAGAAAAAGCGGGAGTATGCGACTTTTGTATTGACTATCGGGAATTGAACCATGTCACCATCAAGAATAGGTATCCTCTACCTCGTATTGATGACTTGTTTGACCCGATTCTGAAGGGCACAATTCTTTTCAAAAATCGATCTTAGATTACGGATATCATCAATTTGAAGATTAGGCGAGGATATTCAAAGGCGCCTTGAGAACTTCGGTATGGGCATTATGAATTCTTAGTCATGTCTTTCGGACTAACTAATGCTCCTGCGGCTTTCATGGATATGATGAGCAAAAGTATTGAGGAATATTTGGATCGATTCGTTGTTGTCTTTATTGATGACATCCTCATATATTCAAAAAGCGTGAAGATCATGAGCACCATTTGAAATTTGGTACTCAAAGGCCCGTGAAAACCAACTATATGCCAAATTGAAGAAATGCGAGTTACGGCTTGAGGAAGTAGCATTCCTTGAGCGCGTGGTGTCGAAACATGGAGTATCTGTTGATCCGTGAAGATTGAAGCAATCTGAAGTTAGAACAGCAAAAGTCGGTGGTTGAAATCACGTAGCTTTTGAGAAAATTTGGTTATTATCGGAGATTCGTGGAAGGGTTTTCTCGAATCGCTACTCCATTAACTTCATTAACTTCGGAAGGATACAAAATTCGTTTGGAAGCGAAGAATCGAGAAAAGTTTCAAGAGCTTAGAGGAGACTTATTTATTTTGTTCTAACAATACCATCTGGTTCGGATGGATTTGTTATCTCTGTGATACTTGAGGCAAAGGGTTAGGATGTGTTCTCATGCAGCGTGGGAAAGTCATAGCTTTATGCCTCATGACAACTTAAAAGTATGAGAGAATTATCCTACTCATGATCTAGAGTTAGCGGCCCGATCGTTTCGCTAAAAATATGGAGCACTATCTATATGGGGAGAAAGTGGAGATATATTAGGACCATAAAAGCCTTAAATATTTCTTCACTCAAAAAAAAGAACTCGACATCTGGCGGTGACGTTGGCTCGAGCTATTGAAGACTACGACCACACTATTGATACCATCTGGTAAAAGCGAGCGTGGTAGGTGGCGCGTTGAGTAGAAGATCATATGCGAGGAGCGAGTGCGATGATGTCAAGTATCGCGTAGAGCCGACTTTAATAGAAAAAGTTAAGGTTGCTCGAGCCCGCAGGCCGGGTGATCGTATGAAGAAGAAAGTCAAGAAGGAGCTATTAGGAGCGAGAATTGATGAAGAAGGAATACTTGAGTCCACTCTAGACTTTGTGTTCCTAACGACTACGATTTGAAGTACAAGATTATGATGGAGGCACACAATCGCCATTTGCAATCCATCTGGAAGTACTACTAAAATGTATCGTGATCTTGACATACATTTTGGTGGAACAATATGAAGAGAGAGATTGCAAAGTTTATCTCGATGTGTTTAACTTGCCAGCGTGTAAAGGCGGAGCATCTTGTACCTAAAGGGTCGTTGCAACCACTTGAGATTCGGAATGGAAGTGGGAACACATTACTATGGATTTCGTTCACGGGTCTTCCTACGGTTTCTCAAGGCATCAATGCTATTTGGGTTATTGTTGATAGATTAACCAAATACGCTCATTTCTTGCCGTCTGGAGACTTATTCCTTGAGCGTCTTGCTAGTATATGCGTGAATGAGATTGTGAGGTTGCATGGCATGCTGTATCCATAGTTTGGATCGTGACCCAAGATTCACTTCAAGATTTTGGGTTAGCTTGCAAAAAGCTATGAGCGCAGTTTGCGATTTAGTTGACATACCATCCCCAAGCAGACGGACAATCGGAGAGGACTATTCAAACTCTTGAAGATCTATTAAGACTACGTGTCCTAGACTTCAAGGGTAGTTGGGATAAGTATTTACCATTGGTGGAATTCTCCTCTGACAGCAGTTATCGAGCAAGTATAGGTGTGGCTCCATTTGAAGCATTATATGGGCCGAAAATGTGGATTCTCGATATGTTGGGATGAGGTGGGTGAAGCAACATTGTTGGGACAGAGTTTAATGCGTATGACTACTAAAGAAAAGATCAAATGATTTGACAGCGTATACAAAGCGGCACAAGATCGACAAAAGAGTTATGCGGATCTTCATCGAAAGGGCGTGGAATTTAATGTGGGGATCATGTATTGTTGCGAGTTGCTCCGTGGAAGGAGTTACAAGATTTGGGAAGAGAGGAAAGCTCGATCCACGATTTATTGGTCCATTTCAAATTCTTGTAGGAGTAGGAAATGTAGCCTATAGACTTGCGTTACCTCAAAGTATGTCTCGTGTTCATAATGTGTTTCACATATCGTACTTCGTAAATATGTGAAAGACCGAACCACGTTATTGAGTTAGAAGCAGGACGAGATAGTAGAAGACTTAGCGTATGAGGAGGTACTGTCAAGATCTTGGATAGGAAGGAGCATGTCCTACTGCGCCTTGAAAGGTCATACCACAAGTTAAAGTTTTGTGGAGGAATCATCTTTATAGAGGAAATGACACGGGAATTGGAAGCGGAAATGAAAGCGAGGTATCCTCACCTTTTGAAACACACCGAGTACGTCGTCGATTTCGAGGGCGAAATTTCATAAGGAGGGAGGTTGTAAGACCCCAAAATTTTTAAATAAAAGGAATTTCCTTTATTTATTATTTTGAAATAGTAAGGGTTGATTTGATTAATGTGGATAGTTAAGGGTTAAATCATAAATATTTCAAAATAAGCAAGTGGTTATAAAATATTCATTATCGTGGGGAATATTCGTTTGGTCGTGGAATATTAAATCTTTGTCGGAGAATATTAAATGCTGGCAGCCTTGACCATGTGTGAGCCCCCATGTGAAAGCGATTGGATGAAGAAAGCGACAAATATAAGTTGTTTTTAAATAGCAGGCGTAGTTATTCTGAATTATCTTGTTGGAATACCGGTGGTTAAAACACACTAATGGCGTTGTTGAGCGGATAGCAGCGGTATTGCACCAATTATTGATTCTTACGTGAAGGCACTACTCGATAATGGTTACGATAATTCTTATTCGATATTTTATTGAGTTAATAATTCTTTGCGTTGATATTTTATATTCTTTGTTGTTTGATAATTGTCATTACGGTATTTTTCATTATCGAGCAATAATTCATATTATACGAATAATATTATTAGATAACATTATTGGCAATGTCTAGAAAGTTACATACAGGAGAGGTTTGGTCACTAATTTAATTGCGCGCGATGAAGAAATTCTTATTGGAAGCCCCTCTTTCACAGGAGCTGCTGGTTGTCGATATTGTGATTACGTAATATTATTTGTGAATAATTAATTATTGATTTATATGATGAGGAAAATATTGATTTTATGTGGATATAGATGGAAAATTTTTAAAATGACAATTGTTGAAAATTAATATTTTATCTTTTACGATAAAATAATTCGTTTTAAATATATTATTTTAATAATATAATAATGGTGATGATATTTTACAACGAATGTGGGATATATGAGTATCTGAGGAGGAAGAGTATTTTTGTTGCAATAAATGTTTAAAACATATTAAACATGTCGGTGGACCCCATTTATTATTTGAAATTTGATTATAGCTTTGTAAAATCGCTTGGTTTGTGGATTTGGTCAATTTCTATTTGGAATTTGGAAAAACTTTCTTACGCAAAGTTGTAGAGAATTGAATTTCCTATAAAAACTAGGTGAGATTTGAATTTTTCGATGAAAGGGCTATTTATTATGAATTATTGAAGTTACGAAGCTCAAAATAATTGATTTTGGAAGTTTTAATTATTTATTTTATGAAAAACGTTTTTTATCATTTCTTTCTAGAAGGTTGGCATATGTGGAAATGTTTGAATTCAGTTTTCCAAAGGTGGGCTAGGAAATTTATTAATTATATTATTATTTTATTAAATTTTACGCTTTGGTGTTCTAAGCATTTTTCTATAAATAGGGTCTTGGGTTAGAATTGAAAATCACACGAAGCTGAAGTTTTTTCTCTCTCTATATTATCGGCGTATTCTTGTGAGTATTTTGAGTATACTTTGAGTATTGCTAGGCGGTGCAAGTTCCTTGACACTATATACGGTATGTTTTGCTAGAAATCTTGATCTTTCGAGGTAAGGGATATTATTTTTTTAAGTAATGATATTATTTCTTCAATATCATTATCTTTGAAATATTGATCTGAAGTTTTTATCAAATTTGGAACTTTTTCATATCGGGGTTACTATTCATGGGTTCTTATTCATGAGTTCTTATTCACGATTCTTATTAAGCATGAGTTCTTATTCACGAGTTTCTTATTCACGAGTACTATTAATGAAGCGTGAAGATGTTTTTGTGGAATTTCTATCTTTTGGTGTGTGAGTTACTATTCACGTATACGGCTTTATTCACGTATCTGACATTATTCACGTATCTCACGGTATTATAGAAAAATAAAATTTCTTCTTTTAGTCAAAAACATCTAATACGGATACTAACTACGATTGTATCCATGTTTTGATCATTCTTGAATTTTACACCACTATGATTATTTTTGAGGTATTTTTGGGCGTGGATAAAACCAAATACGAATCCTTAATCCTTAATCCTTGTCATTTTGTTTCTTTGGATTCGTTTCTTTAAAAAAAATATTTTTCATCATCCTCGGTCTTAAATGATGATATTATGGAATATCTTTGGCTGTGTAGTGCAAAGATGAATGATTTCTTAAGAATATCTTTGGCTGTAGTGCAAAGATGAATGATTTCTGAAGAATATCTTTGGCCGTAGTGCAAAGATGAGCAGTGTTTAAATGAACATGACCGGTGATGAATATCTTTGGCTGTAGTGCAAAGATGAATATTTGATTCAGATGTATATTGATTGATGTTTACGGGGATAAAAGATGAGCGATGAACTTTTAAATTCATACATAGAAGATAGTAGTTTGCATTCTCTACTTAACTCTTCTAATGAATTATTATTTCATTGCGAATATTGATTTAAAATTTGTTGTCTATTGTATTCTATTATATTTTTCCTGTTGAAGACTAACGATAATTTGTTGTATATTATCTTAGTCATAATATTCTTCTTGAGCTAGTTGAGCTCACCCTTTTTCTTTTTGTTCCATTTTTCTCGGGGCGAGAATATAAGCGAGTGCAGTGGGGTATGGAATGAAGGTTTTAGAAAGGATTGTTTAGTAGTCCTCACCATTTTTGTAAAATAATGTATCGATAAATGTGATGAGGATTTATTTGAGTATAGATATTATCAGAAGATAATATTTGTATTCAAACTCACAGTTTTTTGTTGTAATAATAAAGTTGTAGTTGTTTACGTACATGTATTGACAACTCGAATAGGTGATGTATACCTATTTTGGGGGCGTCACACTTGATCATTGATTTAGGTTGTTCCCGACTTTGAATAGCTTCAATCTTTCTTTGGGTCAGCGGATATTCCATGACTTGATACTACGTGCCCAAGGAATGCTACTTTTCTTGCCGAACTCGCATTTCTTCAACTTGGCATAAAGCTTATATTCACGAAGCTTTTGGAGTGTCACCCTCAAGTGTTGCTTTCATGATTTTTCACGGCTTTTGGAATAAATAAGGATGTCATCAATAAAGGCGACCACGAAGTGATCTAAATATTCTTGAATACTCGGTTCATCATATCCATGAAGGCGGCGGGAGCATTAGTGATCCAAAGGACATGACTAGGAATTCATAATGCATAATGCCGTCTAGAGTTAAAGCCGTCTTTGTAATGTCGTGATTCTAATCTTCAATTGGTAATCTCCTCCTAGTTCTAATCCGATCTCGCCGGAGATCATATGCTACGATACCAAATGTAACTCTGGACACCAACTTGTAGTCTAAATGAATGATTTCTTAAGAATATCTTTTGGCTGTAGTGCAAAGATGAATGATTTACGAAGAATATCTTTGGGCGTAGTGCAAAGATGAGCAGTGTTTAAATGAACATGACCGGTGATGAATATCTTTGGCTGTAGTGCAAAGATGAATATTTGATTCGGATGTATATTGATTGATGTTCTGGGGATAAAAGATGAGCGATGAACTTTTAAATTCATACATAGAAGATAGTAGTTTGCATTCTCTACTTAACTCTTCTAATGAATTATTATTTCATTGCGAATATTGATTTAAAATTTGTTGTCTATTGTATTCTATTATATTTTTCCTGTTGAAGACTAACGATAATTTGTTGTATATTATCTTAGTCATAATATTCTTTCTTGAGCTAGTTGAGCTCACCCTTTTCTTTTTGTTCCATTTTTTCTCGGGAGGCGAGAATATAGCGAGTGCAGTCGGGGTATGGAATGAAGGTTTTAGAAAAGGATTGTTAAGTAGTCCTCACCATTTTTGTAAAATAATGTATCGATAAATGTGATGAGGATTTATTTGAGTATAGATATTATACAGAAGATAATATTTGTATTCAAACTCACGATTTTTCTTGTTGTAATAATAAAGTTGTAGTTGTTTACATACCATGTATTGACACTTTCGGAATAGGTGATGTATACCTATTTTGGGGCGTCGCGGTTGGTATCGAGCTTAGGGATATGATCTCTGGCGGAGATCGGGGAATAGAACTAGGAGGGAGAGGCGAGTAAATCCTTCGCTAGTGTGTCCTACTAAGCTTATTTGTTAGTTGGTCGGTATATAGGGATATTATGTGATATATTGATTTCCTTAATTAACCCTTGTTTTATGGCGATATTTGAGAATGTCATCGAGAATATTAACAATGGAAATGAGGCCAGTGGAGATGCTTTGTACTCACCAGCGAGGAGAGCGTACAGCAAAGTGGCAATGTTCCTCTGTGAACAACACCATTGAAGCGAGATGATGAGCGAGGGGATGTTTAGAAGTTTTTTTGCGAGTTCATGCAAAATCGGACGAGGAAACTTCGTGTTCAAAATCTGAGGAGGAAATGATAGCAATTCACGGGTTGTCACTGACCAAGCGATTCAAAAAGTTGGGACCACGAATTTAAGGGAAAGCGGATCGATCATGGCGGAAACATGGGTCAAACAAATTACCAAGATATTCGATGTCTTGGGATGCGGCGGAGGAACGAAGGTTCCATTCGCCACCTTTATGTTCCGTGGTGAGGCGGACTCTTTGGTGGGAGATGCGTGAAGGTACCCATCCGGTACTTTTCGGCATGTCTTGGGAGGCGTTTGAAGCTATTTAATGACAAATACTTTCTCACGAAAGTGTTCGTCATATGAAGGAAGTGGAGTTCATCGATTGGAACAAAACAACATGGCGGTGTCTCGATGCGAGGCAAAGTTTGCGAGTTATCGAGGTTTGCACCTCATTTGGTGGAGAATGAGGAGCGTATGGCGTGGATGTTTCTTAGAGGTTTGAAACGGCGTACACGTCGATATCTCATTTCTCATAAATTTTCTCTTTATTAGGATGTTGTAAGCAGGGCTCAATTATTAGAAGCGAGATAACAAATACGGTCATTGAGGACCCTGACGAGGATCGTATCGGAGATAGCGATCAGCAGAATAATGATAACTGCGGAGAAAAAAGCAGACGGACGGAATGGTAACCACTCTGGTGGTAATCATGGCCATGAAAATAGAAAAGCGAGTTAGGAGGAGATTTTAAAGAGGAGATTTAACAGCGACCATGTGAAGATGGCAGTGTCTTGCGGCGTGAGCTGGTTCTAAGGGAGGAGAAACGACCACCGGTCGTATGCTACAAATGCGGAAAAGAGGACATATCGGTCAAAGCGCCTGACAGTTCAAGGTATGCTATAATTGTGGAAAGGAAGGACATATCGCTCGAGATTATGCGATGGCGAAACCTAGTTCAAATGGGACGGTGACTCAAAAAAGTATCCCGAGAAAAGTCAAAGTCAACGATTAGGAAGAAGCGTTTGTTGTATTTGGTCATAATCGAGGAATCCAAGCGAGGTGATCACGGGTAAGCTATTTATAAATTCTTGCGAAGTTTATACCTTACTTGATCTGGGGTGCTACCCATTCATTTATCTCTCTGCATGTGCTCAGCGTTTAAACTTGACTCAGGAGAAATTAGACTTTGACTATCTGTGAAAAACTCAGTTAGGAGAAACTTTCATCATCAACATGTTTATAAATCTTGTTTGATTTAAGTTGGCACCATTACCTTACACATTGACCTTATCTCTTTAAAGATACTTGCTTTTGATGTGATTTTAGGGATTGATTGGTTAACTACTCATCATGCCAAAATTGATTGTTTTCGTAAGGTTGTTAGTTTTCATATTCTAACTTGACTTTGTTATGCGAATTCAAGCAACTAAACCATTAAAATCGATCAACTTTATCATATCTAATCATAAAGCTATTCGTTTATTAAAAAGCGGATGTCAAGCTTTCTTAGCCCATGTTATGGATTTGAATAAAGACACGTCAAATTTGAATAATATTCTGTTGTTATTGACTTTCTGGCGTATTTCTAGAAGAACTTCCGGTCTACCCCGAGCGTGAAGTTGAATTCTTTATTGATCTTGAACACGTACAAAGCCCATTTCTAAAACCCCATATCGAATGGCTCTATTGAACTTGAGGAGTTAAAGGTCAACTACGAGGAATTGTTGGACATCGGTTTCATTAAATCTAGTACATCTCCTTGGGGTGCTCTGTTTTATTTGTAAAGAAGAAAGCGGGAGTATGCGACTTTGTATTGACTATCGGGAATTGAACCATGTCACCATCAAGAATAGGTATCCTCTACCTCGTATTGATGACTTGTTTGACCGATTTTGAAGGGCACAATTCTTTTCAAAAATCGATCTTCGATTACGGATATCATCAATTTGAAGATTAGAGGCGAGGATATTCAAAGGCGCCCGAGAACTCGGTATGGGCATTATGAATTCTTAGTCATGTCTTTCGGACTAACTAATGCTCCTACTGACTTTCATGGATATGATGAGCCGAGTATTGAGGAATATTTGGATCGATTCGTTGTTGTCTTTATTGATGACATCCTCATATATTCCAAAAGTGAAGTGAAGATCATGAGCACCATTTGAAATTTGGTACTCAAAGGCTTCGTGAAAACCAACTATATGCCAAATTGAAGAAATCACGAGTTACGGCTTGAGGAAGTAGCATTCCTTGGGCGCGTGGTGTCGAAACATGGAGTATCTGTTGATCCGTGAAGATTGAAGCAATCAAAGTTAGGGAGCAACCAAAGTCGGTGTTGAAATCACGTAGCTTTTTTGGGCTTATTTGGTTATTATCGGAGATTAGTGGAAGGGTTTTCTCGAATCGCTACTCATTAACTTCGGCTAACTTTCGGAAGGATACAAAATTCATTTGGAGCGAAGAATGCGAGAAAAGTTTCAAGAGCTTAAGAGGAGACTTATTTGGCACTGTTCTAACAATACCATCTGGTTTGGATGGATTTGTTATCTCTGACGATGCTTGAGGCAAAGGGTTAGGATGTGTTCTCATGCAGCGTGGGAAAGTCATAGCCTATGCCTCGTGACAACTTAAAAAGTATGAGAGGAATTATCCTACTCATGATCTAGAGTTAGCGTGATCGTTTTCGCGCTAAAAATATGGAGACACTATCTATATGGGGAGAAAGTGGAGATATATTCGGACCATAAAAAGCCTTAAATATTTCTTCACTCAAAAAGAACTCAACATGCGGCGGTGACGTTGGCTCGAGCTATTATTGAAGACTACGACCACACTATTGATACCATCACGGAAAAGCGAGCGTGGTAGGTGGCGCGTTGAGTAGAAGATCATATGCGAGGAGCGAGTGCGATGATGTCAAGTATCGCGTAGAGCCGACTTTAATAGAAAAAGTTAAGGTTGCTCAAGCCGCAGGCAGGCCGGATCGATCGTATGAAGAAGAAAGTACAAGAAGGAGCTATTAGGGCGAGAATTGATGAAGAAGGAATACTTGAGTTCACTCTGAACTTTGTGTTCCTAACGACTACGATTTGAAGTACAAGATTATGATGGAGGCACACAATACGCCATTTGCAATCCATCTGGAAGTACTAAAATGTATCGTGATCTTGACATACATTTTGGTGGAACAATATGAAGAGAGAGATTGCAAAGTTTATCTCGATGTGTTTAACTTGCCAGCGTGTAAAGGCGGAGCATCTTGTACCTAAGGGTCCATTGCAACCACTTGAGATTTCGGAATGGAAGTGGGAACACATTACTATGGATTTCATTCACGGGTCTTCCCTACGGTTTCTCAAGGCATCAACGCTTATTTGGGTTATTGTTGATAGATTAACCAAGTACGCTCATTTCTTGCCAATCGGGAGACTTATTCCTTGAGCGTCTTGCTAGTATATGCGTGAATGAGATTGTGAGGTTGCATGGCATACTGTATCCATAGTTTGGATCGTGACCCAAGATTCACTTCAAGATTTTGGGTTAGCTTGCAAAAAGCTATGAGCGCAGTTTGCAATTTAGTTGGCATACCATCCCTAAAGCAGACGGACAATCGAGAGGACTATTCAAACTCTTGAAGATCTATTAAGACTACGTGTCCTAGACTTCAAGGGTAGTTGGGATAAGTATTTACCATTGGTGGAATTCTCCTACTGACAACGAGTTATCGAGCAAGTATAGGTGTGGCTCCATTGAAGCATTATATGGGCCGAAAATGTCATTCTCGATATGTTGGGATGAGGTGGGTGAAGCAACATTGTTGGGACTAGAGAGTTAATGCGTATGACTACGAAAAGATCCAAATGATTCGACAGCGTATACAAAGCGGCACAAGATCGACAAAAGAGTTATGCGGATCTTCATCGAAAGGGCGTGGAATTTAATGTAGGGGATCATGTATTGTATTGTTGCGAGTTGCTCCATGGAAGGGATTTACAAGATTTGGGAAGAGAGGAAAGCTCGATCCACGATTTATTGGTCCATTTCAAATTCTTGGCCAGAGTAGGAAATGTAGCTATAGACTTGCGTTACCTCAAGTATGTCTCGTGTGTTCATAATGTGTTTCACATATACGTACTTTCGTAAATATGTGAAAGACACGAACCACGTTATTGAGTTAGAAGCAGGACGAGATAATAGAAGACTTAGCGTATGAGGAGGTACTGTCAAGATCTTGGATAGGAAGGAGCATGTCCCTACTGTATGAAAAGGTCATACCACAAGTTAAAGTTTTGTGGAGGAATCATCTTATAGAGAAATGACACAGGAATTGGAAGCGGAAATGAAAGCGAGGTATCCTCAACTTTTGAAAACACCGTCGTCGTCGTCGATTTAGAGGGACGAAATTTCATAAGGAGGGAGGTTGTAAGACCCCAAAATTTTTAAATAAAAAGGAATTTCCTTTATTTATTATTTTGAAATAGTAAAGGTTGATTTGATTAATGTGGATAGTTAAGGGTTAAATCATAAATATTTCAAAATAAGCAGTGGTTATAAAATATTCATTATCGTGGGGAATATTCGTTTGGTCGTGGAATATTACGTCTTTGTCGGGGAATATTAAATGCTGACAGTAGTATGACCATGTGTGGGCCCATGTGAAAGCGATTGGATGAAGAAAGCGACAAATATAAGTTGTTTTTAAAATAGCAGGCGTAGTTATTCACAATTATCTTTGTTGGAATACGGTGGTTAAAAAACACTAATCGCGTTGTTGAGCGAGTAGCACACGGTATTGCACCAATTATTGATTCTTACGTGAAGGCACTACTCGATAATGGTTACGATAATTCTTATTGATATTTTATTTTATTGAGTTAATAATTCTTTGCGTTGATATTTTATATTCTTTGTTGTTTGATAATTGTCATTACGGTATTTTTCATTATCGAAGCAATAATTCATATTATCTGAATAATATTATTAGATAACATTATTTGGCAATGTCTAGAAAGTTACATCTACAGGAGAGGTTTGGTCACCTAATTTGCGCTTGATGAAGAAGAAATTCTTATTGGAAAGCCCCTCTTTCACAGGAAGCGCACTGGTTGTCGATATTGTGATTACGTAATATTATTTGTGAATAATTAATTATTGATTTATATGATGAGGAAAATATTGATTTTATGTGGATATAGATGGAAAATTTTAAAATGACAATTGTTGAAAATTAATATTTTATCTTTTTACGATAAAATAATTCATTTTAAATATATTATTTTAATAATATATTAATGGTGATATTTTACAACGAATGTGGGATATATGAGTATCTGAGGAGGAAGAGTATTTTTGTTGCAATAAATGTTTAAAACATGTTAAACACATCGGTGGACCCCATTTATTGGTGAAATTTGATTATAGCTTTGTAAAATCGCCCTTGTTTGTGGATTTGGTCAATTTCTATTTGGAATTTGGAAAAACTTTCTTCTGCAAAGTTGTAGAAATTGAATTTCCTATAAAAACTCGTGGGATTCGAATTTTCTGATGAAAGGGCTATTTATTATGAATTATTGAAGTTCCGAAGCTCCGAAATAATTGATTTTTGGAAGTTTTAATTGTTTTATTTAAGAAAAACGTTTTTTTTTTTGCAATCCCACATGTGATATAAATGTGCTGAATTCAGTTGGTCTAAGGTGGGCTAGAATTTGTTTAATTATATTATTATTTTATTAAATTTTACGCTTTGGTGTTACTAGCGTTTTCTATAAATAGGGTCTTGGGTTAGAATTGAAAATCACACGAAGCTGAAGTTTTTTCTCTCTATATTATCGGCGTATTCTTGTGAGTATTTTGAGTATACTTTGAGTATTGCTAGGCGGTGCAAGTTCCTTGACCTTACACTATACGGTATTCTAGCTAGAAATCTTGATCTTTCGAGGTAAGGGATATTATTTTTTTTCGTAATGATATTATTTCTTGATATCATTATCTTTGAAATATTGATCTGAAGTTTTTATCAAATTTGGAACTTTTTCATGTCGGGGTTTACTATTCATGAGTTCTTATTCATGAGTTAATATTCACGAGTTCTTATTCATGAGATTCTTATTCACGAGATTCTTATTCACGAGTACTATTAATAAAGCGTGAAGATGTTTTTGTGGAATTTCTATCTTTTGGTGTGAGATTCTTATTCACGTATATCGGCCTTTATTCACGTATCTGACACTATTCACGTATCTGGTCTTATTCATAGAAAAATAAAATTTCTTCTTTTTCGTCAAAACATCTAATACGGATACTAACTTTGATTGTATCCATGTTTTGATCATTCTTGAATTTTACACCACTATGATTATTTTGAGGTATTTTTGACGTGGATAAAACCAAATACGAATCCTTAATCCTTAATCCTTGTCATTTTGTTTCCTTTGGATTCGTTTCTTTAAAAAAAAATATTTTCATCATCCTCGGTCTTAAATGATGATATTATGGAATATCTTTGGCTTTGTAGTGCAAAGATGAATGATTTCTTAAGAATATCTTTGGGCTGTAGTGCAAAGATGAATGATTTCGAAGAATATCTTTGGCCGTAGTGCAAAGATGAGCAGTGTTTAAATGAACATGACCGGTGATGAATATCTTTGGCTGTAGTGCGAAGATGAATATTTGATTCGGATGTATATTGATTGATGTTACGGGGATAAAAGATGAGCGATGAACTTTTAAATTCATACATAGAAGATAGTAGTTTGCATTCTCTACTTAACTCTTCTAATGAATTATTATTTCATTGCGAATATTGATTTAAAATTTGTTGTCTATTGTATTCTATTATATTTTTCCTGTTGAAGACTAACGATAATTTGTTGTATATTATCTTAGTCATAATATTCTTTCTTGAGCTAGTTGAGCTCACCCTTTTCCTTTTGTTCCATTTTTTTTCTCGGGAGGCGAGAATATAGCGAGTGCAGTCGGGGTATGGAATGAAGGTTTTAGAAAGGATTGTTTAGTAGTCCTCACCATTTTGTAAAATAATGTATCGATAAATGTGATGAGGATTTATTTGAGTATAGATATTATCAGAAGATAATATTTGTATTCAAACTCACGATTTCTTGTTGTAATAATAAAGTTGTAGTTGTTTACATACCATGTATTGATTGTATTTCGAGAATAGGTGATGTATACCTATTTTGGGGCGTCACGATTAGTATCGAGCTTAGGGATATGATCTCTGGCGGAGATCGGGGAATAGAACTAGGAGGGAGGCAGAGTAAATCCTTCGCTAGTGTGTCCTACTAAGCTTATTTGTTAGTTTAGTCGAGTATATAGGGATATTATGTGATATATTGATTTCCTTAATTAACCCTTGTTTTATGTGAGTATTTGAGAATGTCGTGAGAATATTAACAATGGAAATGAGGCCAGAGTGGAGATGCTGTACTCACCAGCGAGGAGAGCGTCTGCAGTAGTGGCAATGTTCCTCTGTGAACAACACCATTGAAGCGAGATGATGAGCGAGGGGATGTTTAGAAGTTTTTTGCGATTCATGCAAAATCGGACGAGGAACTTCGTGTTCAAAATCTGAGGAGGAAATGATAGCAATTCACGGGTTGTCGACCAAGCGAGTTGAAGTTGGGACCACGAATTTAAGGAAAGCGGATCCGATCATGGCGGAAACATGGGTCAAACAAATTACAAGATATTCGATGTCTTGGGATGCACGGAGAGAACGAAGGTTCCATTCGCCACCTTTATGTTAAAGTGGCGAGGCGGACTCTTGGTGGGAGTCGTGAAGCGTACCCATCCGGTACTTTTCGGCATGTCTTGGGAGGCGTTTGAAGCTATTTAATGACAAATACTTTCACGAAAGTGTTCGTCGTATGAAGGAAGTGGAGTTCATCAGATTGGAACAAAAAAACAACATGGCGGCGGTGTCTCGATGCGAGGCAAAGTTTGCGAGTTATCGAGGTTTGCACCTCATTTGGTGGAGAATGAGAGCGTATGGCGGATGTTTCTTAGAGGTTTGAAACCGGCGTCGTCGGTATCTCATTTCTCATAAATTTTCTCTTTATTCGGATGTTGTAAGCGAGGGCTCAATTATTAGGCGAGATAACGAAATACGGTCGTTGAGGACCCTGACCCGGATCGTATCGAGAGATAGCGATCAAGCAGAATAATGATAACTGCGCGGAGAAAAGCAGACGAATGACCAGAAATGGTAACCACTCTGGTGGTAATCATAGCCGTGAAAATAGAAGAAGCGAGTCGGGAGGAGATTTTAAAAAAGGAGATTTAACAACGACGTATGTGAAGATGGCAGTCTGCGGAAAGACAATTGGTTCTAAGGGAGGAGAAGCGACCACCGGTCGTATATGCTACAAATCACGGAAAAGAGGACATATCGGTCAAGCGCCCACAACGATTCAAGGTATGCTATAATTGTGGAAAGGAAGGACATATCGCTCGAGATTATGCGATGTGAAACCTAGTTCGGTGAGGACGGTGACTCAAAAAAACATCCCCGAAAAAGTCAAAGTCAGCGATTACGGGAAGAAGCGTTTGTTGTATTTGGTCATAATCGAGGAACCAAGCGAGGTGATCACGGGTAAGCTATTTATAAATTCTTGCGAAGTTTATACTTTACTTAATCTGGGGTGCTACCCATTCATTTATCTCTCTGCGTGTGCTCAGCGTTTAAACTTGACTCAGGAGAAATTAGACTTTGACCTATCTGTGGAAACTCAGTTGGGAGAAACTTTCATCACATCCAACATTTATAAATCTTGTTTGATTCAAGTTGGCACCATTACCTTACATTGACCTTATCTCTTTAAAGATACTTGCTTTTGATGTGATTTTAGGGATTGATTGGTTAACTACTCATCATACCAAAATTGATTGTTTTTCGTAAGGTTGTTAGTTTTCATATTCTAACCAACTTTGTTATGCAATTCAAGCAACTAAACCATTAAAATCGATCAACATCATATCTAATCATAAAGCTATTCGTTTATTAAAAAGCGGATGTCAAGCTTTCTTAGCCCATGTTATGGATTTGAATAAAGACCGTCAAATTTGAATAATATTCTGTTGTTATTGACTTTCACGGCGTATTTTCGAAGAACTTCCGGTCTACCCCGAGCGTGAAGTTGAATTCTTTATTGATCTTGAACACAGTACAAAGCCCATTTCTAAAACCCCATATCGAATGGCTCTATTGAACTTGAGGAGTTAAAGGTCCAACTACGAGGAATTGTTGGACATCGGTTTCATTAAATCTAGTACATCTCCTTGGGGTGCTCTGTTTTATTTGTAAAGAAGAAAAAGCGGGAGTATGCGACTTTGTATTGACTATCGGGAATTGAACCATGTCACCATCAAGAATAGGTATCCTCTACCTCGTATTGATGACTTGTTTGACCCGATTTGCAGGGCCTGATTCTTTTCAAAAATCGATCTTCGATTACGGATATCATCGGTGAAGATTAGAAGGCGAGGATATTCCAAAAGCGCCTTGAGAACTTCGGTATGGGCATTATGAATTCTTAGTCGTGTCTTTTCGGACTAACTAATGCTCTGCTGACTTTCATGGATATGATGAACCGAGTATTCAAGGAATATTTGGATCGATTCGTTGTTGTCTTTATTGATGACATCCTCATATATTCAAAAGCCGTGAAGATCATGAGCACCATTTGAAATTTGGTACTCAAAGGCCCGTGAAAACCAACTATATGCCAAATTGAAGAAATGTGAGTTACGGCTTGAGGAAGTAGCATTCCTTGGGCGCGTGGTGTCGAAACATGGAGTATCTGTTGATCCGTGAAGATTGAAGCAATCTGAAGTTAGAAGCAACCAAATTCGGTGACTAAAGTCACGTAGCTTTTGGGCTTATTTGGTTATTATCGGAGATTCGTGGAAGGGTTTTCTCGAATCGCTACTCCATTAACTCACTAACTTCGGAAGGATACAAAATTCGTTTTGGAGCGAAGAATGCGAGAAAAGTTTCCAAGAGCTTAAGAGGAGACTTATTTGGCATTTTGTTCTAACAATACCATCTGGTTCGGATGGATTTGTTATCTGATGATGCTTGAGGCAAAGGGTTAGGATGTGTTCTCATGCAGCGTGGGAAAGTCATAGCCTATGCCTCATGACAACTTAAAGAGTATGAGAGGAATTATCCTACTCATGATCTAGAGTTAGCATTGATCGTTTTCAGCGCTAAAAATATGGAGACACTATCTATATGGGAGAAAGTGGAGATATATTAGGACCATAAAAGCCTTAAATATTTCTTCACTCAAAAAAGAACTCAACATGCGGCAATGACGTTGGCTCGAGCTATTGAAGACTACGACCACACTATTGATACCATCTGGTAAAAGCGAGCGTGGTAGTGACGCATTGAGTAGAAGATCATATGCGAGGAGCGAGTGCGATGATGTCAAGTATCGCATAGAGCCGACTTTAATAGAAAAAGTTAAGGTTGCTCAAGCCAAGCAGGCAGGGTGATCGTATATGAAGAAGAAAGTACAAGAAGGAGCTATTAGGCGCGAATTGATGAAGAAGGAATACTTGAGTTCACTCTAGACTTTGTGTTCTAACGACTACGATTTGAAGTACAAGATTATGATGGAGGCACACAATCGCCATTTGCAATCCATCACGGAAGTACTAAAATGTATCGTGATCTTGACATACATTTTGGTGGAACAATATGAAGAGAGAGATTGCAAAGTTTATCTCGATGTGTTTAACTTGCCTAAGCGTGTAAAGGCGGAGCATCTTGTACCTAAGGGTCCATTGCAACCACTTGAGATTCGGAATGGAAGTGGGAACACATTACTATGGATTTCATTCTGGGTCTTCCTACGGTTTCTCAAGGCATCAACGCTTATTTGGGTTATTGTTGATAGATTAACCAAGTCTGCTCATTTTTCTTGCCGTCGGAGACTTATTCCTTGAGCGTCTTGCTAGTATATGCGTGAATGAGATTGTGAGGTTGCATGGCATGCACTGTATCCATAGTTTGGATCGTGACCCAAGATTCACTTCAAGATTTTGGGTTAGCTTGCAAAAAGCTATGGAGCGCAGTTTGCAATTTAGTTGGCATACCATCCCCAAGCAGACGGACAATCGGAGAGGACTATTCAAACTCTTGAAAATCTATTAAGACTTTGTGTCCTAGACTTCAAGGGTAGTTGGGATAAGTATTTACCATTGGTGGAATTCTCCTACAACAACGATTATCGAGCAAGTATAGGTGTGGCTCCATTTGAAGCATTATATGGACGAAAATGTCGTTCTCAATATGTTGGGATGAGGTGGGTGAAGCAACATTGTTGGGACCCGAGTTAAACGTATGATGACTGAAAAGATCCAAATGATTCGACAAGCGTATACAAAGCGGCACAAGCGGCACAAGATCGACAAAAGAGTTATGCGGATCTTCATCGAAAGGGCGTGAATTTAATGTAGGGGATCATGTATATTGTTGCGAGTTGCTCCATGGAAGGAATTACAAGATTTGGGAAGAGAGGAAAGCTTCGATCACGATTTATTGGTCCATTTCAAATTCTTGACCGAGTAGGAAATGTAGCTATAGACTTGCGTTACCTCAAAGTATGTCTACGTGTTCATAATGTGTTTCACATGCTCGTACTTCGTAAATATGTGAAAGACCCGAACCACGTTATTGAGTTAGAAGCCGGACGAGATAGTAGAAGACTTAACGTATGAGGAGGTACTGTCAAGATCTTGGATAGGAAGGAGCATGTCCTACGGCATGAAAGGTCATACCACAAGTTAAAGTTTTGTGGAGGAATCATGCTATAGAGGAAATGACACAGGAATTGGAAGCGGAAATGAAAGCGAGGTATCCTCAACTTTCCGAAAACACAGAATGCGTCGTCGATTTCGAGGATGAAATTTCATAAGGAGGGAGGTTGTAAGACCCCAGAAATTTTTAAATAAAAAGGAATTTCCTTTATTTATTATTTTGAAATAGTAAGGGTTGATTTGATTAATGTGGATAGTTAAGGGTTAAATCATAAATATTTCAAAATAAGCAAGTGGTTATAAAATATTCATTATCGTCGGGGAATATTCGTTTGGTGGTGGAATATTAAATCTTTGTCGGGGAATATTAAATGCAATTTGTAGTGACCATGTGGAGCCCATGTGAAAGCGATTGGATGAAGAAAGCGACAAATATAAGTTGTTTTTAAATAGCAGGCGTAGTTATTCACAGATTATCTTGTTGGAATACCCGGTGGTTAAAACACACACTAATACGCGTTGTTGAAGCGATGTTACGGTATTGCACCAATTATTGATTCTTACGTGAAGGCACTACTCGATAATGGTTCTGATAATTCTTTATTCGATTTTATTTTATTGAGTTAATAATTCTTTGCGTTGATATTTTATATTCTTTGTTGTTTTGATAATTGTCATTTTACGGTATTTTTCATTATCGAAGCAATAATTCATATTATCCGAATAATATTATTAGATAATATTATTGGCAATGTCTAGAAAGTTACATCTAAGGAGAGGTTTGGTCACTAATTGCGGCTTGATGAAGAAATTCTTATTGAAAGCCCCTTTCACAGGAGGCGCTGGTTGTCGATATTGTGATTACGTAATATTATTTGTGAATAATTAATTATTGATTTATATGATGAGGAAAATATTGATTTTATGTGGATATAGATGGAGAAAATTTTAAAATGACAATTGTTGAAAATTAATATTTTATCTTTTACGATAAAATAATTCATTTATATATATTATTTTAATAATATATTAATGGTGATATTTTACAACGAATGTGGGATATATGAGTATCTGAGGAGGAAGAGTATTTTGTTGCAATAAATGTTTAAAACATGTTAAACATGTAAATTGGACCCCATTTATTGGTGAAATTTGATTATAGCTTTGTAAAATCGCTTGGTTTGTGGATTTGGTCAATTTCTATTTGGAATTTGGAAAAACTTTCTTACGCAAAGTTGTAGAGAATTGAAATTCCTATAAAAACTCATAAGATTCGAATTTTCTACGATGAAAGGGCTATTTATTATGAATTATTGAAGTTCCGAAGCTCCGAAATAATTGATTTTTAGAAGTTTTAATTGTTTTATTTAAGAAAAACGTTTTTTTGCAATCCCAAATGTGATATAAATGTGCTGAATTCAGTTGGTCTAAGGTGGGCTTGAATTTGTTTAATTATATTATTATTTTATTAAATTTTACGCTTTGGTGTTCTAAAGCATTTTCTATAAATAGGGTCTTAGGTTAGAATTGAAAATCACACGTAAGCTGAAGTTTTTTCTCTCTATATTATCGGCGTATTCTTGTGAGTATTTTGAGTATACTTTGAGTATTGCTAGGCGGTGCAAGTTCCCTCAAAGACTTTATACCCGTTATTCTATTTAGAAATCTTGATCTTTCGAGGTAAGGGATATTATTTTTTTCGTAATGATATTATTTCTTCAATATCATTATCTTTGAAATATTGATCGATGTTTTATCAAATTTGGAACTTTTTCATGTCGGGGTTATTATGGGTTACTATTTATGAGTTACTATTCATGAGTTACTATTCACGAGTTCTTATTCACGAGTTCTTATTCACGAGTTCTTATTCACGAGTATTCTATTAAGTGAAGCGTGAAGATGTTTTTGTGGAATTTCTATCTTTTGGTGTGAAGAGTTACTATTCACGTATATAGCTTTATTTCATATCTGGCACTATTCACATATCTGTACTATTCATAGAAAAATAAAATTTCTTCTTTTCGTCCAAAACATCTATACGGATACTAACTTTCGATTGTATCCATATTTTGATCATTCTTGAATTTTACACCACTATGATTATTTTTGAGGTATTTTTGGGCGTGGATAAAACCAAGTACTGAATCCTTAATCCTTAATCCTTGTCATTTTGTTTCCTTTGGATTCATTTCTTTAAAAAATATTTTTCATCATCCTCGGTCTTAAATGATGATATTATGGAATATCTTTGGCTTTTTGTAGTGCAAAGATGAATGATTTCTTAAGAATATCTTTGGCTGTAGTGCAAAGATGAATGATTCTGAAGAAGAATATCTTTGGCGCGTAGTGCAAAGATGAGCAGTGTTTAAATGAACATGACCGGTGATGAATATCTTTGGCATGTAGTGCAAAGATGAATATTTGATTCGGATGTATATTGATTGATGTTACGAGGATAAAAGATGAGGCGATGAACTTTTAAATTCATACATAGAAGATAGTAGTTTGCATTCTCTACTTAACTCTTCTAATGAATTATTATTTCATTATGAATATTGATTTAAAATTTGTTGTCTATTGTATTCTATTATATTTTCCTGTTGAAGACTAACGATAATTTGTTGTATATTATCTTAGTCATAATATTCTTCTTTCTTGAGCTAGTTGAGCTCACCCTTTTCCTTTTTGTTCCATTTTTTTCTCGAGGCGAGAATATAGCGAGTGCAGTGGGGTATGGAATGAAGGTTTTAGAAAGGATTGTTTAGTAGTCCTCACCATTTTGTAAAATAATGTATCGATAAATGTGATGAGGATTTATTTGAGTATAGATATTGTCTAGAAGATAATATTTGTATTCAAACTCACAGATTTCTTGTTGTAATAATAAAGTTGTAGTTGTTTCTGTACCATGTATTGACAACTCAGAATAGGTGATGTATACCTATTTTGGGGGCGTCACACCAAAGATATTCATCAATAATTCATCTTTGCACTACAGGCTAAAGATATTCAACAACAGGTCATCTTTGCATTACGAGCAAAAGATATTCATCAATAATTCATCTTTGTACTACAGGCTAAGATATTCATCAACAAGTCATCTTTGTACTACGAGCCAAAGATATTCATATATCAAAGAAATACATAATCATTTCAGAAGTTATATAACAATAATTATAACCATGTTGATCAATTCACCTTTGCACTTAAGCTAAAAATATTCAATTGTAAATTCAATGGTCATGATCATACCCAATCAACAATTCAACTTTTGCACTCTTGGCCAAAGAGAACCTATAGTCACGATCATACCAATAATCTACCCATCTTTACACTCAAGTCAAAGAGAAATATCATCATTAGGGTTATAAGAATGTTGTATATAAAACAATATAATCAAAACATGGTTTTAATTTCAAGAGTAAGATTCATAAATCAACGATAATTTGGTGGAGAAGAAACCAATTTGTCATGAATAGTACCCGTATTTCGCATACATAAGTACCGTATCGTGCATAGTAACCTCGACACGAAAAGATAAAGTTTCATAATAAAATTCATATCCATATTTATAACACCTTAATCCAAATGTTATAAATCACTTAGAAATCTCATAATCTAATATTATTAATATTATAATAATATTTTAATCATTTCTTAAACTTATAAATAATTTAATCCAATTATTTACACTTTAATAATTAATGCATTTAATCATCTAAAATGCCAAACTCATAAGATTTCATCATCATTAACCAAAACCCTCATAAAAATCTGCATATACCTCTATATATGATTCTCAAGGCAATAAATCATATTTTCCAATTTTCTTACTTCACATAACATATTTAATTCATTTACTCATAACTAGAACATTTTCATGAAAAATACCAAATCAGTTCCAAAATAATTTCTTTTCTGGGATTTAGCATAACATAGTCCCATATTGAACATATATTTTTCTCGAAATTTTAAAAATTCATTTACTATTTTTCATATGGCCAAAACCACCGAATATTTAAACATTTATCATAAATTATACTTTTATCCAAAAATTCTGAAATTTACACGGTATACTGATATTATATAGATGTATTCCCAATAAAAATTTCATCAATTTTGGAGTTAATCACAAGGAGTTATAAGTAGTTACTTTTAAAATAGTCTTTTCTCATAAAATCCATAACTCCTAATCTATACATCCAAAAATTTCCATTTTTGGACACACTCTACAAAACTCATCAAAATATCATTTCAAATTTTTCAGAATTTTTGAAGGTTCAGAAAAATTTTCAAACTAAAACATAATAACCCTTAAAATCCTTATTATCCCTTACCTCAAAAAGAGCGGTCTTTCTAACTAGAATAATCTTTGAACGAACTAACTTGCACCGTATAGCAACACTCAAGATATCAAAATACTCACAAAAATACGCTCGATAATATAGAGAGAAAACTTGATTCGGGTGTGATTTTCAATTCTAACCTAAGCACCTATTTATAGGAAAATCTTTAGAACACACAAAGTAGAAAATTTATTAAAATATTAATATATATATATATATATATAAATAATCTTCACGCACACCTTGGACAATCTGATCTCAGCTCTTTTTCCATGCTAGTGGGCACACCTACCTTGTTAAAAACGTTTTTCTTCTAAACCAAATTTAAAACTTTTGAAAAATAATTATTTTGGAGCTTTGGAACTTCAATAATTCATAATAAATAGCCCTTTTATCAGAAAATTTGAATCTCGAGACTTTTTATAGGAAATTCAATTCTCTACAACTTTACGGAAGAAAGTTTTTCCAAATTCCAAATAGAAATTGGACCGAAATCCACAAACAGGCGATTTTACAAATTTATAATCAAATTTCGATCAAGAAATGGGGTCCAAAACACATAAAACATGCTTTAAATATTTTGGTAACAAAAATACTCCTTCTCAACATATACTCATATATCTCACATTCATCGTAAAAATATCATCATTATTATATTATTAAAATATAATAATATATTTAAATGAATTATTTTATCGAGAAAAAGATAAAATTTCAATTTTCAACGATTGTCACATTAAAATTTTCTCCATCTATATCCACATAAAATCAATATTTTTCTCATCATATGAATCAATAATCAATTATTCACAAATAATATTACGAGAATCACAATATTAATGACAACTGTGCGCCTCCAGGAAGAGGGGCTTTCAATAAAGATTTCATTCTTGGCCAATTAATTAGGTGACCAAACCTCTCCTTAGACAGAACTTTCTAGACATTGCCAATAATGTTTTCTAATAATATTATTCAGATAATATGAATTATTGCTCCGATAATGGAAAATATTATGTAATGACAATTCTTAAAACAACAGTAATATAAAATAACAACGCATCAATTATTGAATCAATAAAATATAATATTGAACAGTAATTACTGTAACAATTATTGAGTAGTGCTTTTTTATGTAAGAATCAATAATTGGTGCAATATCGTGTGCTACTGTGTTTTAACCACCGAGTATTTTAACAGTATTAATGGTAACAACTACGCCGTCATTTATAAACAACTTATATTTGTCGTTTTCTTCATCCAATCGCTTTCTGTTATGGGGCCCACACAAGATCGCTGCGCCAGTGCACGAATATTCCCAAACAAAGCAAGAATATTCCACGACCAAATGAATCTTCCCCAACAATAATGAATATTTTATAACCATTTGCTTATTTTGAAAAAATTATATATATCATCCTTAACTTTAACTTTTATCAATTTAACCATTTCTTTGAATAGTAAGTATAAGAAAAATTGAATACTTTTATTTCATAAAATTAGGGGCCTTACAATCTCCCTCCTTATGAAATTTCGTCCCCCGAAATTTACGCACTCGGTATTTCAAAGAGTTGAGAATACCTTGCTTTCATTTTGATTCTATCTCCCTGTCATCATGATTTCTCCATTGCTCATCTCTCCGTATTTTAGATATCATTCTAGAATACAACTTCAAAACAAGGGTTAATTTAACAAATTAACATATCACATAATATACCGATATTATGACTGACCAACAAATAAGCTTAGGTATGACACACTAGCGAAGGATTTACTCATCTCTCCCCTCCTAGTTCTAATCCCGATCTCCGCCAGAGATCATATCCCTAAGCTCTGATACCAAATGTAACTCTGGACACCAACTTGTGTCAGCACCTCACATTGATACCTATCAGTTTGATACATCCTCATCACATTTATTGATACATTATTTTACAAAAATGGTGAGGACTACTAAACAACTCTCTAGAACTTTCATTCCATACCCAGGCTTCGTATTTCGCTATATTCTCGCCTCCTGAGAAGAAAAATGGAACAAAAAGGAAAAGGGTGAGCACAACTAGCTCAGTAAAGAATATTATGACTAAAGATAAATAAATTATCAATAGTCATCATCAGTAATAAATCAGAGATTTAGAACATATGGTAGATGATAAAACTTTTCAACCATAGTTGCAGTGGAACGAGCAATCCATTAGAAGAGTCAAATAGACTATAAAATCTATTATCTTCTCCATGTTAAAAGTCCACCAACAATGTTTTATCCATGTAACATCAATCAACAATTCCTATCCACAATCACGTGAATAACTCATAATCGTAATTGTAGTTCTAAATTCCTTTCCTCATCCAAGACAAATATAATTTTCATCACTTGTCTTTACCTGAAACATCAAAGATCATGGTTATACCAAATCACGATTCATGTTCATAATCATACTAATAAATTCATCTTTGCACCACTACCAAAGATATTCATCAACAGTTCATCTTTACACTACAAAGCTAAAGATATTCAACAACAGTCATCTTTGCATTACGAGCAAAGATATTCATCAATAATTCATCTTTGCACTACTGGGCTAAAGATATTCAACAACAGTCATCTTTGCATTACGAGCAAAAGATATTCATCAATAATTCATCTTTGCACTACAAAGCTAAGATATTCATCAACAAGTCATCTTTGCAGACTCACGAGCCAAAGATATTCATATATCAAAGAAATACATAATCATTTCGGAAGTTATATAACAATAATTATAACCATGTTGATCAATTCACCTTTGCACTTAAGCTAAAAATATTCAATTGTAAATTCAATGGTCATGATCATACGATCAACAATTCAACTTTTGCACTCTTGGCCAAAGAGAACCTATAGTCACGATCATACCAATAATCTACCCATCTTTACACTCAAGTCAAAGAGAAATATCATCATTAGGGTTATAAGAATGTTATATAAAAACAATATAATCAAAACATGGTTTTAATTTCAAAAGTAAGATTCATAAATCAACGATAATTTGGTGGAGAAGAAACCAATTTGTCATGAATAGTACCCGTATTAGACATAGTAATCTGATATCGTGCATAGTAACCTCGATACACGAAAAGATAAAGTTTCATAATAAAATTCATATCCATATTTATAACACCTTAATCCAAATGTTATAAATCACTTAGAAATCTCATAATCTAATATTATTAATATTATAATAATATTTTAATCATTTCTTAAACTTATAAATAATTTAATCCAATTATTTACACTTTAATAATTAATGCATTTAATCATCTAAAATGCCAAACTCATAAGATTTCATCATCATTAACCAAAACCCTCATAAAAATCTGCATATACCTCATATATGATTCTCAAGCCAATAAATCATATTTTCCAATTTTCTTACTTCACATAACATATTTAATTCATTTACTTATAACTAGAACATTTTCATGAAAATATCAAATCAGTTCCAAAAATATTATTTCTTTTTGTGGGATTTAGCTTAACATAGTCCCATATTGAACATATATTTTCTCAAAATTTTAAAAATTCATTTACTATTTTTCATATGGCCAAAACCACCGAATATTTAAACATTTATCATAAATTATACTTTTATCCAAAAATTTAAAATTTACACGGTATACTGATATTATATAGATGTATTCCCAATAAAAATTTCATCAATTTTGGAGTTAATCACAAGGAGTTATAAGCGATTACTTTTAAAATAGTCTTTTCTCATAAAATCCATAACTCCTAATCTATACATCCAAAAATCACCATTTTGGACACACTCTCTAAAACTCATCAAAATATCATTTCAAATTTTTCCAGAATTTTGAAGGTTCAGAAAAATTTTGAAACTAAAAACATAATAACCATTAAAATCAATTATTATCCCTTACCTCAAAAAGCAAAGACTTAACTAGAATAATCTTTGAATCGAACTTACATAGTATAGCAACACTCAAGATATCAAAATACTCACAAAAATATGCTCGATAATATAGAGAGAAAACTTGATTTCGGTGTGATTTTCAATTCTAACCTAAGCACCCTATTTATAGGAAAATGCTTAGAATACCAAAGTAGAAAATTTATTAAAATATTATTATATATAATATATATATATATATATATATATATATATATATATAATCTTCACGCACACCTTGGACAATCTGATCTCAGCTCTTTTTCCATGCTAGTGGGCACACCTACCTTGTTAAAAACGTTTTTCTTCTAAAACAAATTTAAAACTTTTGAAAAATAATTATTTTGGAGCTTCGGAACTTCAATAATTCATAATAAATAGCCCTATTATCAGAAAATTCAAATCTCATGTCTTTCTATAGGAAATTCAATTCTCTACAACTTTACAGAAGAAAGTTTTTCCAAATTCTAAACAGAAATTGACCGAAATCCACAAACGGGCAATTTTACAGGCTATAATCAAATTTAAGTCAAGAAATGGGGTCCACCGACACATAAAACATGCTTTTAATATTTTTGGTAACAAAAATACTCCTTCTCCACATATACTCATATATCCCACATTCATCGTAAAAATATCATCATTATTATATTATTAAAATATAATAATATATTTAAATGAATTATTTTATCAAAAAAAGATAAAATTTCAATTTTCAACGATTGTCACATTAAAAATTTTCTCCATCTATATCCACATAAAATCAATATTTTCCTCATCATATGAATCAATAATCAATTATTCACAAATAATATTACTGAATCACAATATTGACAACCAGGCAGTTCCCAGGAAAGAGGGGGCTTTCCAATAAAGATTTCTCCTTACTGGCGCGCAATTAGGTGACCAAACCTCTCCTTAGACAGAACTTTCTAGACATTGCCAATAATGTTATTCAAATAATATGAATTATTGCTCCGATAATGGAAAATATTGTGTAATGACAATTCTTAAAACAACAGTAATATAAAATATCAACGCAGCAATTATTGAATCAATAAAATATAATATTGAACAGTAATTACTGTAACAATTATTGAGTAGTGCTTTCTTATGTAAGAATCAATAATTGGTGCAATACCGGTAATATTCTTGTGTTTTAACCATAAGTATTTTAACAAGATATTAATGGCAGTAATAACTACGCTAGTCATTTATAAACAACTTATATTTGTCGTTTTCTTCATCCAATCGCTTTCTGTTATGGGGCCCACACAAAACTGCGTCGTCGTATGAATATTCACCGACAGCAGGAATATTCCACGACCAAACGAATCTTCCCCGACAATAATGAATATTTTATAACCACTTGCTTATTTTGAAAAAATTATATATATCACCCTTAACTTTAACTTTTATCAATTCAACCATTTACTGAATAGTAAGTATAAGAAAAATTGAATACTTTTATTTCATAAAATTCGGGGCCTTACAATCTCCCCTCCTTATGAAATTTTGTCACCGAAATTTACGTACCTGGTATTTCGAAGAGTTGAGAATACCTTGCTTTCATTTCAGATTCTATCTCCCCTGTCATCATGATTTCTCCATTGCCCATCTCCTGTATTTCAGATATCATTCTAGAATACAGCTTCAAAACAAGGGTTAATTTAACAAATTAACATATCACATAATATCCCGATATTATGACTGACCAACAAATAAGCTTAGGTAGGACACACTAGCGAAGGATTTACTCATCTCTCCCCTCCTAGTTCTAATCCCGATCTCAGCCGGAGATCATATCCCTAAGCTCTGATACCAAATGTAACTCTGGACACCAACTTGTGTCAGCACCTCACATTGATACCTATCACTTTGATACATCCTCATCACATTTATTGATACATTATTTTACAAAAATGGTGAGGACTACTAAACAACTCTCTCTAGAACTTTCATTCCATACCCCGACTCGTACTCGCTATATTCTCGCCTCCTGAGAAGAAAAATGGAACAAAAAGGAAAAGGGTGAGCACAACTAGCTCAGTAAAGAATATTATGACTAAAGATAAATAAATTATCAATAGTCTTCATCAGTAATAAATCAGAGATTTAGAACATATGGTAGATGATAAAACTTTTCAACCATAGTTGCAGCGGAACGAGCAATCCATTAGAAGAGTCAAATAGACCATAAAATCTATTATCTTCTCCATGTTAAAAGTCCACCAACAATGTTTTATCCCTGTAACATCAATCAACAATTCCTATCCACAATCACGTGTATAACTCATAATCGTAATTGTAGTTCTAAATTCCTTTCCTCATCCAAGACAAATATAATTTTCATCACTTGTCTTTACCTGAAACATCAAAGATCATGGTTATACCAAATCACAGTTCATGTTCATAATCATACTAATAAATTCATCTTTGCACCACGGCAAAGATATTCATCAACAGATTCATCTTTACACCACAAAGCTAAAGATATTCAACAACAGTCATCTTTGCATTACGAGCCAAAGATATTCATCAATAATTCATCTTTGCACTACAAATTTAAAGATATTCAACAACAAAAAGTCATCTTTGCATTACGAGCAAAAGATATTCATCAATAATTCATCTTTGACCTCTGAGGCTAAGATATTCATCAACAAGTCATCTTTGCACTCTGAGAGCCAAAGATATTCATATATCAAAGAAATACATAATCATTTCGAAGTTATATAACAATAATTATAACCATGTTGATCAATTCACCTTTGCACTTAAGCTAAAAATATTCAATTGTAAATTCAATGGTCATGATCATACCGATCAACAATTCAACTTTTGCACTCATTGGCCAAAGAGAACCTATAGTCACGATCATACCAATAATCTACCCATCTTTACACTCAAGTCAAAGAGAAATATCATCATTAGGGTTATAAGAATGTTATATAAAAACAATATAATCAAAACATGGTTTTAATTTCAAGAGTAAGATTCATAAATCAACGATAATTTGGTGGAAGAAGAAACCAATTTGTCATGAATAATAGTACCCGTATTAAATACATAGTACCAGTATCGTGCATATAAATTCGACACACAAAAAGATAAAATTTCATAATAAAATTCATATCCATATTTATAACACCTTAATCCAAATGTTATAAATCACTTAGAAATCTCATAATCTAATTTTATTAATATTATAATAATATTTTAATCATTTCTTAAACTTATAAATAATTTAATCCAATTATTTACACTTTAATAATTAATGCATTTAATCATCTAAAAATGCCAAACTCATAAGATTTCATCATCATTAACCAAAACCCTCATAAAAATCTGCATATACCTCATATATGATTCTCAAGCCAATAAATCATATTTTCCAATTTTCTTACTTCACATAACATATTTAATTCATTTACTCATAACTAGAACATTTTCATAAAAATACCAAATGGGTTCAAAAATATTTCTTTTTAAGGATTTATCATAACATAGTCCCATATTATACATATATTTTTCTCGAAATTTTAAAAATTCATTTACTATTTTTCATATGGCCAAAACCATAGAATATTTAAACATTTATCATAAATTATACATTTATCCACAAATTCTGAAATTTACACGGTATACTGATATTATATAAATGTATTCCCAATAAATATTTTATCAATTTGGGAGTTAATCACAAGGAGTTATAAGCATTTACTTTTAAAATAGTCTTTTCTCATAAACTCCATAACTCCTAATCTATACATCCAAAAATCGCCATTTTTGGACACACTCTACAAAACTCATCAAAATATCATTTCAAATTTTTCCAAAATTTTTGAAGGTTCAGAAAAATTTCGAAACTAAAAACATAATAACCCTTAAAATCCCTTAATATCCCTTACCTCAAAAGAGCAGTACTTCTAACTAGAATAACGCTGAACAAACTTGCACCGTATAGCAACACTCAAGATATCAAAATACTCACAAAAATACGCTCGATAATATAGAGAGAGAAAACTTCAATTTCTGGTGTGATTTTCAATTCTAACCTAAGCATCCTATTTATAGGAAAATGCTTAGAACACCAAAGTAGAAAATTTATTAAAATATTAATATATATATATATATAATCTTCACGCACACCTTGGAAAATCTGATCTCAGCTCTTTTTCCATGCTAGTGGGCACACCTACCTTGTTAAAAACGTTTTTCTTCTAAAACAAATTTAAAACTTTTGAAAAATAATTATTTTGGAGCTTCGGAACTTCAATATTTCATAATAAATAGCCCTTTTATCAAAAAATTCGAAACTCGTGACTTTTTATAGGAAATTCAATTCTCTACAACTTTACGTAAGAAAGTTTTTCCAAATTCCAAAGCAGAAATTGGAAGAAATCCACAAAGCAAGCGATTTTACAAAATTTATAATCAAATTTCAATCAAGAAATGGGGTCCGCAAACACATAAAACATGCTTTAAATATTTTTGGTAACAAAAATACTCCTTCTCCACATATACTCATATATCCCACATTCATCGTAAAAATATCATCATTATTATATTATTAAAATATAATAATATATTTAAATGAATTATTTTATCAAAAAAAGATAAAATTTCAATTTTCAACGATTGTCACATTAAAAATTTTCTCCATCTATATCCACATAAAATCAATATTTTCCTCATCATATGAATCAATAATCTATTATTCACAAATAATATTACAGAATCACAATATTGACAACGAGGCGGTTCAGGAAGAGGGGCTTTCAATAAAGATTTCTCCTTCTTGGCGTAAATTAGGTGACCAAACCTCTCCTTGTATGAACTTTCTAGACATTGCCAATAATGTTTTCTAATAATATTATTGAGATAATATGAATTATTGCTCAGATAATGGAAAATATTATATAATGATAATTCTTAAAACAACGATAATATAAAATATCAACGCAAAGAATTATTGAATCAATAAAATATAATATTGAATAAGTAATTATCGTAACAATTATTGAGTAGTGCTTTCTTATGTAAGAATCAATAATTGGTGCAATCCGTGTGTTCGTGTTTTAACCATAGAATATTTTAACAAGATTACTTGAGAATAACTACTGTAGTCATTTATAAATAACTTATATTTGTCGTTTTCTTCATCCAATCGCTTTCGTTATTGGGCCCATTACAAAGATGCGTCGTCGCATACGAATATTCCCACGACTGAGCAGAATATTCCACGACCAAACGAATCTTCAAACAATAATGAATATTTTATAACCACTTGCTTATTTTGAAAAATTATATATATCACCCTTAACTTTAACTTTTATCAATTTAACCATTTCTTTGAATAGTAAGTATAAGAAAAATTGAATACTTTTATTTCATAAAATTAGGGGCCTTCTAATCTCCCTCCTTATGAAATTTCGTCCCGAAATTTACGTACACGGTATTTCAAAGAGTTGAGAATACCTTGCTTTCATTTGATTCTATCTCCCCTGTCATCATGATTTCTCCATTGCTCATCTCCGTATTTGGATATCATTCTAGAATACGACTTCAAAACAAGGGTTAATTTAACAAATTAACATATCACATAATATCCCGATATTATGACTGACCAACAAATAAGCTTAGGTAGGACACACTAGCGAAGGATTTACTCATCTCTCCCCTCCTTGTTCTAATCCTGATCTCCGCCAAAGATCATATCCCTTAGCTCTGATACCAAATGTAACTCTGGACACCAACTTGTGTCAGCACCTCACATTGATACCTATCACTTTGATACATCCTCATCACATTTATTGATACATTATTTTACAAAAATGGTGAGGACTACTAAACAACTCTCTCTAGAACTTTCATTCCATACCCAAACTCGTAATTTCGCTTATATTCTCGCCTCCGAGAAGAAAAATGGAACAAAAGGAAAAGGGTGAGCACAACTAGCTCGAAGAAAGAATATTATGACTAAAGATAAATAAATTATCAATAGTCTTCATCAGTAATAAATCAGAGATTTAGAACATATGGTAGATGATAAAACTTTTCAACCATAGTTGCAGCGGAACGAGCAATCCATTAGAAGAGTCAAATAGACCATAAAATCTATTAACTTCTCCATGTTAAAAGTCCTCCAACAATGTTTTATCCCTGTAACATCAATCAACAATTCCTATCCACAATCACGTGAATAACTCATAATCGTAATTGTAGTTCTAAATTCCTTTCCTCATCCAAGACAAATATAATTTTCATCACTTGTCTTTACCTGAAACATCAAAGATCATGGTTATACCAAATCACAGTTTATGTTCATAATCATACTAATAAATTCATCTTTGCACCACGGCCAAAGATATTCATCAACGATTCATCTTTACTACAAAGCTAAAGATATTCAACAACAGTCATCTTTGCATTACGAGCCAAAGATATTCATCAATAATTCATCTTTGCACTACAGGCTAAAGATATTCAACAACAGGTCATCTTTGCATTACGAGCAAAAGATATTCATCAATAATTCATCTTTGACCTACAGTGCTAAGATATTCATCAACAAGTCATCTTTGACTACTGAGCCAAAGATATTCATATATCAAAGAAATACATAATCATTTCGGAAGTTATATAACAATAATTATAACCATGTTGATCAATTAACCTTTGCACTTAAGCTAAAAATATTCAATTGTAAATTCAATGGTCATGATCATACCGATTCAACAATTCAACTTTTGCACTACTGGCCAAAGAGAACCTATAGTCACGATCATACCAATAATCTACCCATCTTTACACTCAAGTCAAAGAGAAATATCATCATTAGGGTTATAAGAATGTTATATAAAAACAATATAATCAAAACATGGTTTTAATTTCAAGAGTAAGATTCATAAATCAATGATAATTTGGTGGAGAAGAAACCAATTTGTCATGAATAGTACCCGTGATTAATACATAAAATGCAGTATCGTATGCATAGTAACCTCGACACGAAAAGATAAAGTTTCATAATAAAATTCATATCCATATTTATAACACCTTAATCCAAATGTTATAAATCACTTAGAAATCTCATAATCTAATATTATTAATATTATAATAATATTTTAATCATTTCTTAAACTTATAAATAATTTAATCCAATTATTTACACTTTAATAATTAATGCATTTAATCATCTAAAATGCCAAACTCATAAGATTTCATCATCATTAACCAAAACCCTCATAAAAATCAGATATACCTCATATATGATTCTCAAGCCAATAAATCATATTTTCCAATTTTCTTACATCACATAACATATTTAATTCATTTACTCATAACTAGAACATTTTCATGAAAATACCAAATCAGTTCCAAAAATATTTCTTTTACGGGATTTAGCATAACATAGTCCCATATTGAACATATATTTTTCTCGAAATTTTAAAAATTCATTTACTATTTTTTCATATGGCCAAAACCAATAGAATATTTAAACATTTATAATAAATTATACTTTTATCCAAAAATTATGAAATTTACACGTTATATTGATATTATATAGATGTATTCCCAATAAAAATTTCATCAATTTTGGAGTTAATCATAAGGAGTTATAAGCAGTTACTTTTAAAATAGTCTTTTCACATAAAATCCATAACTCCTAATCTATACATCCAAAAATCGTCATTTTTGGACACACTCTACAAAACTCATCAAAATATCATTTCAATTTTTTTCCAGAATTTTTGAAGGTTCAGAAAAATTTTGAAACTAAAAACATAATAACCCTTAAAATCCCTTATTATCCCTTACCTCAAAAGAAGCAAAAGTACTTTAACTAGAATAATCTTTGAAGCGAACTTGCACCGTATATAGCAACACTCAAGATATCAAAATACTCACAAAATAAACTCGATAATATAGAGAGAAAACTTGATTTGGTGTAATTTTCAATTCTAACCTAAGCACCTATTTATAGGAAAATGCTTAGAACACCAAAGTAGAAAATTTATTAAAATATTATATATATATATATATATATATATATATATATATATATAATCTTCACGCACACCTTGGACAATCTGATCTCGACTCTTTTTCCATGCTAGTGGGCACACCTACCTTGTTAAAAACGTTTTTTTCTAAAACAAATTTAAAACTTTTGAAAATAATTATTTTGGAGCTTCGGAACTTCAATAATTCATAATAAATAGCCCTATTATCAGAAAATTCAAATCTCATGTCTTTCTATAGGAAATTCAATTCTCTACAACTTTACAGAAGAAAGTTTTTCCAAATTCTAAACAGAAATTGGCAAAGAAATCCACAAGCAGCAAGCAATTTTACATTTATAATCAAATTTAAGTCAAGAAATGGGGTCCACCGACACATAAAACATGCTTTTAATATTTTTGGTAACAAAAATACTCCTTCTCCACATATACTCATATATCCCACATTCATCGTAAAAATATCATCATTATTATATTATTAAAATATAATAATATATTTAAATGAATTATTTTATCAAAAAAGATAAAATTTCAATTTTCAACGATTGTCACATTAAAATTTTCTCCATCTATATCCACATAAAATCAATATTTTCCTCATCATATGAATCAATAATCAATTATTCACAAATAATATTACGAGAATCACAATATTGATGACGAGGCGGTTCCAGGAAGAGGGGCTTTCAATAAAGATTTCTCCTTCTTTGGCAGCGCAATTAGGTGACCAAACCTCTCCTTAAGCGAACTTTCTAGACATTGCCAATAATGTTTTCTAATAATATTATTCAGATAATATGAATTATTGCTCAGATAATGGAAAATATTGTGTAATGACAATTCTTAAAACAACGATAATATAAAATATCAACGCATGCAATTATTGAATCAATAAAATATAATATTGAGCAGTAATTCTTTGTAACAATTATCGAGTAGTGCTTTCTTATGTAAGAATCAATAATTGGTGCAATATCGTAAATGTCTCTTGTGTTTTAACCAATAGTATTTTAACAAGATTAATTGCAGAATAACAACTACTGGCCGTTTATAAAGAACTTATATTTATGCGTTTTCTTCATCGATCGCTTTTACATTATGGGGCCCACACAAGGCTATTGCAGGTAATGCGAATATTCCCGACAGCAAGAATATTCCACGACCAAACGAATCTTCCAAACAATAATGAATATTTTATAACCACTTGCTTATTTTGAAAAAATTATATATATCACCTTAACTTTAACTTTTATCAATTTAACCATTTACTGAATAGTAAGTATAAGAAAAATTGAATACTTTTATTTCATAAAATTTGGGGCCTTACATCCTACAACAAAAAAGTCTGGCTATGGCAGTTTAAACAACATGACTTGGTTTTGAAGAAGATTCTTGACAACCAAGAAGCGAAATTTAAAGGAAAATTCGCTCCCTAAGCTGGAAGGCCGTTTATTGTCAAGGAAGTATTGACGGAGGCGCTCCCAAATTGCAAGAAATGGGACGGCGATGAATTTCACAACTCATCAACTCGAGACAAGTGAAAGCAGTATTATGTCCGAAGTAACCAAAGAAACACTACGGTGCATAATCATCAGGTCACCAGTCATTCCGGTTGTTTAACCTTTTACCACATACAACTTTTCTACACTTTGCCCCTCGGAAATATACTCTTCAAGCCGGTGACTGGCTTTCTCCTTCTTGCTCATACAACTTAGGTCATCCCACCATGGATTGAACCTCTTGCGTTCTGATTTGGCTACCCATACACGGGATCAAACTTCTCATACTGCAGATTTATCCTCAACGAGGATTAAACTTTCTCCTCCCCACACGACTTTTGCACATGGGATTACGCTTTTTTCTTCTGCATACGAGGCGAACAACGTCGACCTGATCTCCTCTTCAATAGGAGTACATAGGCAACCATTTCATATGGTCCGGTCGCAATAAAACAAAAACAACAAAAACATGTTCTACCATCTTCTCCGCGATAAAACAAAAAACAACCAAAAACATTCCTACACCATTTACGCTTATATCTGACGTTCAACCTCTTACACTAGGTTCGAACTACGATACACGATCTCCTCTTCAATAGAGTACGTGGCGACCATTCATGGTGCGGTCTCTCCCCCTACCCAAAACACAAACCATTGTCAATTGTAATGCTGGGATCATCCTTCAAACCATTACATTTCATTGATTTTGGACGAAGGGATGGAATTACATGAACTCCTCCAAAATAGGAGAATCGGTAACCATCTAAGCTACGGTCGTACCTTGAAGAGCAACACCAATCCATAAGAGGTGGAATTAACTAGGCTTCTCCTAAATAGAAGTACTGGCGACCATCTATGGTGCGGTCAATCTCAGAGAGGAAAGCCACACTCCTCTCCACATTTACATCCAGAAACCAGTCCCAAGACACCAAAGATGGTAGGGATACACATAGATCAATGATCCATTCTGAACTGTCCAGAGACAACTCAATGTCCATCCACCCAGGAGGAATTGAGAATACATCAAGATCCTGCCCCACGAAGCGTGGCAAAATATCAAGCAAATAGCGGGGAATATCTAAAGGGAAGTGATCCAAAAATATATTTCCTATCATATATAATCTTTGTTTGATATATACAATGTAAGTCATATATGACAAAAATGGCTAAGCTAGTCTGTGCAGGTAAATACAAGCTCATCTACGAGTCAGGGTATATGCGAGCTAACAAGACCAACATGGCATCCCTCTCAGATGAAGGAGGTATAGCTGTAGTCTCTTGGGTGAGAATGTCCACACGACTCAACAGATCTGCAGCCAGCTGCATGATGACCATATGCTCATCAATATAAGCGCTCATCTCTGCGATCATACCAGTGATAAGGGACCTCACTGCAGTACTATCT
Organism: Panax quinquefolius; assembly: GCA_020205615.1. Taxonomy (NCBI): domain Eukaryota; kingdom Viridiplantae; phylum Streptophyta; class Magnoliopsida; order Apiales; family Araliaceae; genus Panax; species Panax quinquefolius. The sequence goes on along the minus strand of CM035165.1, from coordinate 66,490,578 downwards.
GTGATGGCTACATCCCGGGTAGATATGGCGATATCCCGCTCAACTATCACTGCGTCTATGGCTGACCTGGCCTCATCACGCTCAGCGACGGCGGCATCTCTACGAGCCAATGCCTCGTCTCTCTCCAATAGAGCGGCATCCCACACATCAAGAGTAGTCGACATCATAGATCGAATCTGATCTCTCTCAAAGGTCATCAGATGAAGACTCTGCTCTAAGTACTGTGTCGAGTGCTAAATCACAACAGTACTGGTACTAGGAGAATCCAGAAAAAATGATGGAAACCCAGTAGCGGGCTACATCGTCTAACTCATTTCTCAAGATCGCAAATACTCTGCTGATAGATAAAATCTCCGTCTCCATCCATGTGGAGTACTCTGCGAGAATATGGGATGACCGACGTAAAAAGCGACTATCTCACGCGATCCCAAAGAAGCGTATACGAGATCGGTCCTCTCATTGAGAGGTATCGAAGCAATGACCGTCGCCCCTCGAAAGGATGAAAAACACAGGCCGGTCAAAGCTGCGACATCACGGCGATTGGGTGATAAGTAGTCACGCCCTCAAGCCGAGCCGGAGGAGGAAATCCATGCCCGGAGCGTGAGTAATGAAGCTGTATGGTGAGCAAAGCCCCGAGCACAGCAATATGCTAAATGGATCTCTGATATCTGCCAAAAATGCGGACCAAGACAGAGCATATGTACACTCCGATGGCTGAAAGGAGTATGACATAGCTACATCATGGGTAAAATAATACCCATGCCGTCTAAGGGTACCAACCGGTCGCAAGTGTGACATAAACCACACATACAGCATGACCGAACTCCAAGTGAACACTCCTGACGGGTAAGTATAGCAGTAGGATGCTGACCGCAGAGTCTCTGCTACAATCATAGGCACGATGGTACGACCCTCCCTGAGAGCTCTCACGACCATGATAACGCCTATATCTATCTCATCCATATACCGCATCATATACACATATGACAATACACATAGCATCAGTACATCAACTCTGGCCAAATGCCAATGATCCTCCGACGCGGTGAAATCCCCGAAATGTCGTGAGTAGCTATCCTCTGCGCCAAATCTGTCATACAGAAAACGCTGAGATATCACGTGGCCAGAGGTCAGCTCATCCTGCACTACTCTGTGCCGCAATCCTATGAGAGTCATGAACCGTCTACTCATGTCTCCCAAAGCCATGTGCACGCAAGGTCTGTCTAAGGGCAGCACCGTCAATCGTGCATACTCCTCTAGGGTAGGAGTCAACTCATGGGTGTCGAATCGAAATACCTGCCTATCCAGTAACCAATGCTCTATCATCCCGTCCATAAATCCTGCGGGAACCTGAAATGCCAAAAGGGTCATGGTATCTTTGCAGAAGAAGCAGATCTCTGATCACCCACATGCGGTGGTGACATGCTATCGTACCACGATCGCATACCCAATGCCACCACTGACGGTGTGGTATGATCTATACGGCTAACTGTTAAAGAGGACATCTGTTCGAGCCGTGTTATAAGACCATCCAGGGGTCAATGTCGAATATCTCTGGACATACATACATATGCATAACATGATACATGCATAACAGATAATGGATGGAAATATGATATAGGGAATGAAAAGACGGTGTATATATTCCTAAATATATCATCATCTAATACATCAGCTCTGTACAGCTACAAATACAGGGAAATAGGGCACAACCACCCTACTACTATGAAGCCTATCAAAAGATATAGCGAGAATGGGAACGACCACCTGATATCTATGAGAGGCCTATCAAAAGATATAACGAGAATATACATCAGAAGAAGACCAGGGTCTTGATGTCCACGTCCTCAATCCTGTCCACCTGATGTAACTCCTCCTGAGTCACTGGAACTCTATCAACAGGGATGTTAGATCTATAAAGAGGAGGATCTGGTAGCAAGAAACCAAATGGGTCGTCGAGGGGCAAGACTTTTTGATTTGAAAGGAACAAATGACTCCGCCTCTGCTGGATCTCTTCCCAAATGCCGAATAAATACATGTGCCTGGTCCAACTGCCTGGTCAAACTGTCAATCTGGGTCATATGAGTCGAAGCTCGAACACAAGTTACCCAATCCGTAATCATCATGAGATCACGGAACCATGTCCCCATAAAGCGTATGTAGCGGACTGGGCCCCAATAGTGTGAGGAACCACCAACGTTGGAATATCTCCACGAGTACATGGACCCTCGATAATGCAAAACCGCTAACGACCCAGCGGTGGAATATCGGTGACGGGTGCCGTGATACTCGCCAACGATGGCGCTGGCAGGAGGAAAGATCGGTATACGGATCTCCCCTGTAGTGATCCTAATAGCAGGCTTTCCTAAATAGAGCTCCTAACCTCCATCTATGAAGAAAGGAAATCTCCTGGTGGAAATCAAATACTCGACTCCAGTCGGGTGTCCATCCTCAAAGCCGATGGTCAAATGCTCCCCTAAATAGGGAGTCCATGTAATGGTGCCCGTCATCAGTAACTCCAGCTGCATACGGCAGTGAGTGAATCCCTCAGCTAAATGGACCTCCGGTAAAATAGAATGGTGCCATCGTCGTCCTCGTGGATAGGTATCTAAACATAACATACTCACATGATGCAAACATGGGAGCCTCTCATAGGCCCAAAACTACCAACACAATGGCAAAACATTTGCTATCAGTAAACACTCTTAACCTATGAATGGGAAAAGATAAGAGAAATACTCACTAGCAGAAATGGGTAAAATTCTAGCCAAGCCTTGGTCAAACCCTGTGAGCGCATGCGTATGCCCCGGAGGAAATAGGCAAAGGTGTAAGAGCCCCAATCGTACTCTCCAATACGGTCCACATCGCATGTGGCGCTAACCAAAGCAAAAGATACCGTGGAAGAGTTATCTGCTATGAAGTAGCCTCGAATGATCATCAGGAACAATCATCACAGAACGCGATCCCTGATCCTGACATCATCAGGCATAGGCTCACTCAAAAGCCCACTCATAGCATCTACGCTCAAAGGACCTGAACGGACAGTCCTGCCTTTGAGTGCCCCCGTCGGAACTCCTAATAAGGATCTAATGGCAGTAGGGGTTATATTCGCCATGCAAGGCACTAGCTCCCCTCCAAACTCCATACCTGTGATAAATCGCCAATCCATAGGCATCATCATCACCTCGCAATCCAGCAGATGGAGTAACTGAGTCTGATGAAACTATCGCTCGCCGACAATGCCACGAGGTAACCCACGGGGGCGACGGGGAAGGATGGAGAAGAATGCCCTAAATCCCCACTCATGCACTATCGCTCTATAGTCGGGGATGAAGCACACAGTACATGGAGTGAATCTTGAACCCGATTCCCTCGAGGTATGTAAAACTCGGAACACGCATGAAATGCAGATCAATATCAAAACCCTTTAATCCTCATCAATAGGAAAGAAGGAAGATCAAAGTCTAACGCCATACCTCGTTAACATGCAAGTACATCGATGGATGTCTACTCAAATCACCCAGCAACTCTGGGTTTGCCACCTGAATGCTCTGAAGCTCCCTACAAGGGACATGTGCGGCAGGAGCGGGATCCTCAATCGGAATATCCGCCTCCTCATCCTCAACATCTAGCACATCTGCCCGAATAGGACGAATCACGGCCTCCACCAACCAACGAGGTTGTTTGACGGAACGGGGATGAGGCACTTCGGAAGCCCTCCGCCGTACGCCAGAAGTGGTCCTATAGGAACTGCTCGGCTGATCCAGATCCATAATATCTGGACAACAAGTCTCCAAATCACCTCAGAAAGGGTGTGGTATTTCCTTACCTGGAGCTTTCTAAAATGCATTTATGACTATATGCATGCATGCATTTACTTTAACATATAATGGAGTTAAAATGCATGACTACCCAATGCCTACGTTTGGAAAATTTTTGCCATAGTCCCCTTTGAAAATAGGACTATCCACATGCACATAGGCATGTCTAGGTGGCCATTCAGTAGCACACCTTCCCCAAAGTCATATACATAATATATGCATTAAAAATTAAAATCATCATGCACAAGGCCAACCTCAATGCTAGGATTACTGTGCCTTTCTACCTTTTGCTCATTAGACCTCAAAGAGGACAAAAAATAGCAAAAAAAGGTGCCAATTTAACTGTCTCCAAAGTTAAATTTTTTTACATCATTATGTTCAGCATGGTTTAATACTAACATTTACTATGTTGAATATTTTTTATCAAGTCATTTGTGCATACATAATCACTACTATGTGTTTAGATGCATTTCGTGCGATAACTCACAATCCAACGGATAGAAACTGGAAAAAAAACATGCATACATTACCAGGATAGTGTAGAACACTTATACGGTGACAGAATTTGCAGAAAGCAGCCCGAACTCAGCAGATCTGAAGATGGCTCGCGGTTTTCTCTATGCAAAGCAAGTTGAAAATGACTTGTGAAGACCAGCTTGTAGGATTTATGATCGCGCTTGGTCATGAGCCCACTGCGCTGCGATGAAGAAAGCATCTTTGAGAGTATTATGCATACAAGCCAATCATGTATGATGATAAAGCATATCTCGTGTAATCAATCTTATTTATTTATTAATAAAAGAATTATTTATTAAAGGCATTTATTATCTACATGGTGTTGTTTTAATAATATGTGATAAACCCATAGTTTTTTAAGCAACGCTTTTAGAATAATGATGATGATCATTCTAATGAGATCTAAATTCTTAGAAAGCTTAGAACTAAAATAGTTCCCAATCATTGGATTACTAAATTGGGGATTAGTGAATCCAGGATAGATTGGTACATACGTTGATTGCTCATTGGATGAGGATGATTGATCTCATGATCATTTGTGTGGAGACACTAAAGCAAGTATGTAGGTGCTTATTAGAGAATAAGTTCCTTTGAGCGTGACTCGCTAAGGAATACCTAATGGAGTTTTTTACTTACCAATCAATAGGATTTCTGTAGTGATAGTAGTACAAATGATCCTTAGACTTGAGATCATCATAGTATCTTATATATAATGAATTACACTTTGACTTATTCCTTAAGACTCTTAGAGTATATCAAAGGGTATGCTTGGGTGTAATAAGTTATATATGAAGATAATGAATGATCGATAAAGAATCTACCACTTCTAGTAAAAAGGAGAGATGTCTATGTGATTCGATAAATGACAACCTGAGGAATCCTTGTTAAGGTGGAATGAAATTAGAAAGTAGTTTCTAATTTGCATTCATTGGGAGTTGTTCATTTAGGAATCGAAATACATATAATTAAATAAAATAAGACTTGACAAGAATTCCATGTCTTATATTTAATTGGGACATAGTATGGTGGAAGGATTGAATTATGCGGTAACTATTTACTCAAAGGTTCTTTTATGATTAATGTTGAAATCTATATTATCCGGAAAGTCGTTAATCGCTGGGAGACTCATCCTATTGTAGAATAAATATTATTTATTTAAATAAATTATTTGTTTAATTTATTTATTTAAATGAGATTAGAATTATTCTAATTGATTTATTCACAACCTAGGTTTAATATGGAGAACCTAAAGGGTCACACCATAAAAGGAAGAATAATTATTTAAGAAGTTAATGGCATAATTGTAATAATATGTTAAGTATATTTAATTTAATCTATGGTGATAGAATAAATTAAATAGCTTAATATTTATTATTTAATATTTTAGAAATATTAAATATAAATTAATAAGAGAGTCTTATTAATATTATTATAATTATTATTATTTTAATTTCTAAAAGGTTTAGGAATTAATTTAATATTAGTACTCTCATTTATTCCTAGTTGGATTAGGAAAGAAAAATTAGTTAAATGAGTTTAACTAATTATCCTTTGTAGGATTAGGGAGCCCATTTAATTAAAAGAGTTTAATTAAATAAATAATACCTTATTTTAATTAAAATAGGGTTATATAATATCTTTATAAGAGGAGTCTTATATTAGATATGAAATATCGTAATTCCTAGATTTGGAGAGTACACCCTTTTCTTATTCAGGATAGGAAAACTAGGGTTTGAGCCAAATCCCTTCTTCTTGAAAAATTCCTCTTCCTTGGTGGATCACCTATAGAGGCCATACACTTGGGTGGCTTACATTGATCAAAGGAAGGAATCTACAGGAGATTGAGGAGATCATGGAGAAGTAGGAGGTGAACTTCGTGCACTGAGGAAGCTCGTTTCTACAAGGGTATGATTTTATAATTTCTTAATTCTTCGTTTAATTAATAATATGCATAAAGGATGATCAAGGGTAATTGGTTTGTGAAAAATTTTAAAATCGATTTTATCTCGCTCCGCTTATTTTTGCAATTTTGATTGCTACTTTGATTTTCATAAAACCTAATTGGTGGTATCATGAGCCAAACTTTATGCGAATTATTAATTATTTTAATTCCATATTTATATGGGTATATATTTTAAATAATTTATTGGGCAAAATTTGTTGTATAAAATTATTATTTTTTTTTTATGAAAAACAAAATCCATTCTATGCAAGGATCATTATAAATTATTGAATTTATTACTCAATTCGTGAAAAATTGTTTTTACATCAAGTGGAATCTGATTTGAGCATTAATTTGGCTATTTAAAAAAAAAGCGTTGCCGTGAGCCCGGACGGTGAATCAAAAAAAAAAAATTTAAACCGCATGATTTAATTTTGTCAAAAAGTTAAGTCTGTTTTTGGTCAAGTGTTGAGGTTTGTTTAAGGGAGGTGGTTATGTGTTTTCTGCCAGTCACGTGGCATTAACTTTCTTTGGTCCACGGAATAATTTTAAGTTAATGAGAATCAAGAATTAGCTAGCAGGTCCGGCCATTCTTTTTGAAAGAGTAGGATTTTATTATATATATATATATAATTGTTATATTTATATATATATATTAATTTTAATAATTTTATAATTAAAATAAAAGAGTTTATTTTAATCTTGAAATTGGATTTCATGCAACATAAAATTGCCCATTAAATGATACTTTATATATATATGGAATGATTTAATTTATTGATACATATGATGATATGTATGAAAATAAATGGGATTGATTATGGACAATTGACCAATATGATTGGATTTATTTTAGTTGGATAATTGAATGAATGGGTTTTATTAAATGGGGTCTGCGTACCTCGTCTTTTACGGTTTCTTCTTGATGTAAATTCTATCTCTCTCTATGTACTTCCCTTCGATTTCTTTGATCGAGGTTTCTATTTAAATTAAATAGTTTAATGTAATAGGATTAGTTAGAATTTTTAGAAGAACCAAGACCAAGATCAAGGAGGCGCTTGAAGACCCGTTTGTAATGGAGCAGGGTTTAAATGTAATAGTTATATTTAAATGTTTATTCTATGCACCCTAGGGTTTGACCTTTTTGGTTCACTTGGTGGCTCTAGTGAACAAACTAGAATAAATGTCCATAATCAATCCGGGTAGAATATAGTATTCTATATGTGCATGCTAGTATTATATATATTATATATTATGCAAACATGCTTCGCATGTTTAATAATATATTTCGTATTTTATATATATATTTTGCATGGCGCTAAACAAGATGAGACAAATAATAACAAATCCTCAAAGTTTTTATTAAGTCTTAAGCGTTCAAAGATATTTAGAATATCGAACGTCAGCCTTCTAGCATGATAAAATTAATAGAGTATTAAATATTTAATATGAGTTTGTTGTGTCACCACAAGGCAAGTATTAAGTATTTAAGATGTTAATTATCACATTTGATGCTTATAAAGAAAATTGAACAATATTGTTTTGTTGTGTCACCACAAGGCGATATTTTTCTTTTTGAATATATGGAAGTGCTAGGTTGGACTTAACTTAGATAATTTTGATTCGGATGTGCCACCACTTGATCAAAATAATCCAAGAGGCAAAACATAAGGAGTTACATGTTGATGTAATTGACAAGGAGTTGTCTACCTATTTATTTATATATAGTTTGTTGTGTCACCACAAGGCTATATATATTTGAAATGGGATCCTTATTCTCACTAGCAAAAACTTTAATTAGATTTTGCGAACTATATAAATGAGGTAATATAGTTTGAAGAAAATAGTGGGAGATACCAATATAAAATAAGACCTAATTTATTTTGGTAATTAATAAATGAATGTTTGCTAAAATATTGTCTTTTTACATGCGAATTTTGAAAATGTCACATTCACTAATTTCACTGCGAAGCATACTTGATGCTAAAAAATGGCCAGACCGAACTACACCAGATTTGGTTGAGGAATCGAGAATTGTTCTCACCTTCTTTGAAAAGATTTCTTATGTCCTAAATTAGCGTACTGTAAAAAAAGTTGCGAGAGCGACCTCTAAGGAAGAGATTGCTACTTTTAAGCGGTGGCAAGATGATGCATCTGTGGCTCAGCGCATCATGCTCGCATCCATGAGTAATGAGCTTGGTCAAGATGAAAACATGGATGCTCCTACTATGCTCTCTGCACCTTGGAGAGTTGTATGGTGAGCAAAGTGGGGACCGCTAGATATGAAATATCTAAGGAGCTCTTAGATCTCGGATGATGAGGGGCACGCTGCCGTTGAGACTCATGTTCTAAAGATGATCAATCTGATTGAGCGTCTTGGACGACTTGGGTTAAATCATGGATGGGGAGTTGAGTCGAGATTTAGTCTTGCAGTCACTCCCGGACACCTTCTCAAAATTTGTTGTGAATTTTCACATGAATAAGTTGGATGTCGACTTTGCCGAATTACTTAACATGTTGAAAAGCTCGGCGAAGGTCACTTCCCATCCAAGAAGAACCATGTCTTCTTGGTGGATGATTCTTCCAAGAAAAGGAAGAGGCCCAAGGTATCTTACGAAAGAAGAAATCCAAGAAGGCTAAGGAAAGGCAAAAGTGAAGGATCAAAGAAACACGATCCATTTAGCAAAGGAATTTGCTTCCATTGCAATAAGCCGGGTCTTTGGAAGAGGAACTGCAAGGATTATCTCGCAGAGAACAAAAGCGAAGAAGCTTGAGAAGCTTGAATCCTAATCAAGGTTTGTTTATGATTGAAATTAATTTTACGAAAGTCGATCTTCTACTTGGGTATTGGATCTGGGATGTGGTTCTCACATATATAATAATATCGGGGGACCGTGGTCAAGTAGAAAGTCGAGCAAGGATGAGGTCGTCTACGAGTGGGAAATGGAGCAAAGGTCACGTGATTAGTGTAGGGACTTATTGTTTTACCGCCTCTGGGCAAGTTCATTAATTTAAATAATTGTTATTTTGTTCAAAATATCATTAGAAACATTATTTCTATCTCTACGTATTGGATATGGATGGTTTTAATATTATAATAAAGAACAACGGTTGTTCCATTTATAATGATAATGTTTTATATGGTGTTGGTAATTTGCGAAATGGACTTTATATACTTGACTTGCATGAAAATATATTTCAAATTGAACAAACTAATAAAAGGAAAAGAGATGATGTTAATTATACCTTCATGTGGCAATTGTGAGACTCGGTCATATTAATGAAACAAGATTATCCAAGTTGCATAAAGATGGGCTCCTAGAGCTATCGATTATGAATCATATCCAACACTGTGAATCTTGTCTCATGGGTAAAATGACTAAATCTCCTTTTAGTGGAAAAGGAGAAAGAGTTCTGAGTTGTTAGCGTTGGTACACACGGATGTATGTGGACCTATGACAACGACACGCACGAGGAGGGTATTCTTATTTTATTACATTCAATCGGCGACCACTCAAGATTTGGATATGTGTATTTAATGAAATACAAATCGAATCATTTGAAAAGTTCAAAGAGTTCGAAGTGAAGTTGAGAAGAAAAGCTGGTAAGAGTATTAAGATTCTTGATCCGATCGAGGAGGAGAATACTTAAGTGGTGAGTTTCTCAATTGTCTCAAAGAAAATGGTATAATCTCACAATGGACTCCACCGGGGCGCCACAAATGAATGGGTGTATGCGAAAGGAGAAATCGAACATTGTTGGACATGGTTCGATCTATGATGAGTTTTACTGACCTTCCGGTTTTCTTACGGGGATATGCCCTAGAATCATTTGCATACCTACTTAACAAGGTACCTACAAAATCCGTCCCCAAGACCCGTATATGAGTTATGGACGGGGAGGAAACCAAATCTTAAGCATGTTAAGACTTGGGGTTGTCCAAACTTATGTCAAAAAGTTTGAAAGCGATAAGTTGCAGACTAGATCGATAAATGTAGATTTGTGGGATACCCTAAAGAAACATCGAGGGTATTATTTCTATCATCCAACCTGATCAAAAGGTGTTTGTTGCGAAACATGCCGCCTTCTTGGAAAAGGAGTTTATCCTTGAAGGGTCGATTGGGAGTAAGATATATCTTGAAGAGGTTCAAGAACCACAAAATACTACAGATCAAAGTGAGGTACCTAACCAAGTAGAGATTCTTACGTACCACACCCTATTCAGTAAACTGGAAGAATACCAAAGATGCAGACGGTATGGACTTGTCATAGAAGATGACAATGAGGTATGCATCATAGATGATGATGATCCATTGAATTACTTAACAAAGGCTATGAGTAGTAAAGACTCGGAGAAGTGGCAAGAAGCCATGAAATCCGAGATGGACTCCATGTATGAGAACCAAGTATGGACTTTGGTCTCACCACACGAAGGCATTAAGCCTATTGGGTGTAAATGGGTCTTTAAAAGAAAATTGGAAGCGGAGCGGGAAGGTAGAGACCTATAAGGCTCGGATTTGGTTGCAAAAGGTTTCAAACAAAGACAAGGAGTTGACTATGACGAAACCTTCTCACCGAAGAGCAATGCTCAAGTCCATTCGGATTTTGTTTGCGATTGCGACTTACCGTGACTACTTAAATCTGGCGGATGGGACGTGAAAGCGGCCTTCCTCAATGGGAAACTTGAGGAGGATGTGTATATGACACAACCGGAGGGATTTGTTTCAAAGGTTGGAACAAATCAAGTCATAGCTTCTACAACGATCCATTTATGGATTAAAGCAAGCTTCTCATGGGTGGAACATCCGTTTTGATGAGACAATCAAAAGTTTGATTTTATCAAAATGAGGATGAACCATGTGTGTACAAGAAGGTTAGTGGGAGCGCTATTTCATTCCTTGTATTATATGTTGATGATATATTCGATAGCGAATGATATTCCTATCTTCGCAAACAATTAAAATCGGTTATCTAAACACTTCTCCATGAAGGACTTGGGAGAAGCATCCTATATTTTGGGGATAAAGATCTATAGAGATAGATCTAATAGGATGCTTGGCTTATCCCAAGGAGCGATACATTGACATGATGCTAAAAGGTTTAGCATGGAAGATTCCAAAAAGAGGTCTCATGCCGATGAGCCATGGAATACATCTCAAGAAACAAGCCCCAAAGACACGAGGAGAGAAGCAGTATGAGTAAGATTCCTTATGCTTCAAAGAATAGGATCTATCATGTACGCAGTATGATATGTACTAGACCAGATGTCGCTCATGCACTTAGTGTAACAAGCGAGATATCGGTCGAATCCGGAGAAGAAGAACACTTTGGAAGGCGGTGAAAAATATCCTAAAGTACTTAAGAAGAACTAAGGATGTATTTCTTGTCTACGGTGGGTGCGAATTAAAACTAGAGGGCTTCACCGACTCAAGTTTTCAAACAGACCAAAGATGATAAATCCATTTCGGGGTATGTGTTTACCTTAAGCGGTGGCGCGTTGAGTTGGAAAAGTTCCAAGCGTGCAAACGATTCTTTGATTCGGTGTGAGGCAGAGTACATAGGCGCAAGTGAAGTTGCAAAGGAAGTCTGTTTGGATGAAGAAGTTCATTCTGGGAACTTGGTGTGGTTCCTAGCATTAAAGGACCAAAGTGCCTTTATTTTGTGACAACTTTGGAGTCATTATTGCGCAAGCTAAGGAACCCAGTCTCATCGTAAATCCAAACACGTGTTGCGGCGATTTCATTTGATCGGAGAGATCATTGAAAGAGGAGCGTCACCGGAGGCGTGTGGACTCTCAAGACAATATTGTAGATCCATTTACTAAAGCGTTAACACAATGGCGGTTTGATCGTCACTTAGAGAAGATGGGTATGAGATACCACGGCGATTGGCTTTAGTGCAAGTGGGAGATTGAAAGTATTATGCATACAAGCCAATCATGTATGATGATAAAGCATATACTGTGTAATCAATCTTATTTATTTATTAATAAAAGAATTATTTATTAAAGGCATTTATTATCTACATGGTGTTGTTTTAATAATATGTGATAAACTCATAGTTTTAAGCAACGCTTTTAGAATAATGATGATGATCATTCTAATGAGATCTAAATTCTTAGAAAGCTTAGAACTAAAATAGTTCCCAATCATTGGATTACTAAATTGGGGATTAGTGAATCCGGATAGATTGGTACATACGTTGCTTGCTCATTGGATGAGGATGATTGATCTCATGATCATTTGTGTGGAGACACTAAAGCAAGTATGTAGGTGCTTATTAGAGAATAAGTTCACTGAACGTGACTCGCTAAGGAATACCTAATGGAGTTTTACTTACTTGTCAATAGGAATTCCTGTAGTGATAGTAGTACAAATGATCCTTAGACTTGAGATCATCATAGTATCTTATATATAATGAATTACACTTTGACTTATTCCTTAAGACTCTTAGAGTATATCAAAGGGTATGCTTGGGTGTAATAAGTTATATATGAAGATAATGAATGATCAATAAAGAATCTACCACTTCTAGTAAAAGGAGAGATGTCTATGTGATTCGATAAATGACAACCAGAATCCTTGGCAAGGTGGAATGAAGTTAGAAAGTAGTTTCTAATTTGCATTCATTGGGAGTTGTTCATTTAGGAATCGAAAAATACATATAATTAAATAAAATAAGACTTGTGAAGTAATTCCATGTCTTATATTTAATTGGGACATAGTATGGTGGAAGGATTGAATTGTCACGGTAACTATTTACTCAAAGGTTCTTTTATGATTAATGTTGAAATCTATATTATACGGAAAATCGTTAATCGCTAGAGAGACTTATCCCTATTGTAGAATAAATATTATTTATTTAAATAAATTATTTGTTTAATTTATTTATTTAAATGAGATTAGAATTGTTCTAATTGATTTATTCACAATAGGTTTAATATGGAGAACCTAAAAGGTCACACCATAAAAGGAAGAATAATTATTTAAGAAGTTAATGGCATAATTGTAATAATATGTTAAGTATATTTAATTTAATCTATGGTGATAGTATAAATTAAATAGCTTAATATTTATTATTTAATATTTTAGAAATATTAAATATAAATTAATAAGAGAGTCTTATTAATATTATTATAATTATTATTATTTTAATTTCTAAAAGGTTAAGGAATTAATTTAATATTAGTACTCTCATTTATTCCTAGTTGGATTAGGAAAGAAAAATTAGTTAAAGGAGTTTAACTAATTATCCCTAATAGGATTAGGGAGCCCATTTAATTAAAAGAGTTTAATTAAATAAATAATATCTTATTTTAATTAAAATAGGGTTATATAATATCTTTATAAGAGAGTCTTATATTAGATATGAAATATCGTAATTCCTAGATTTGGAGAGTACACCCCTTTTCTTATTCAGGATAGGAAAAACTAGGGTTTGAGCCAAATCCTTCTTCTTGAAAAATTCCTCTTCCTTGGTGGATCACCTATAGAGGCCATACACACTTGGGTGGCTTACATTGATTAAAGGAAGGAATGTACCCGGAGATTGAGGAGATCATGAGAAGTAGGAGGTGAACTCGTGCACTGAGGAAACTCGTTTCTACAAGGGTATGATTTCATAATTTCTTAATTCTTCGTTTAATTAATAATATGCATAAAGGATGATCCGGGTAATTGGTTTGTGAAAATTTTTAAAATCTGATTTTATCTCGCTTCCGCTATTTTTGCAATTTTGATTGCTACTTTGATTTTCATAAAACCTAACACATGCGGCTCCCTTATGGGGGTCCCACCCCTCCAGCTCGGTCCAGTTCGAGTTGAAACGGAGTTCTTACGGACTAGAAAGGTCAAATCGAGAATAAAAACGCCACGCAATTGAGCAAAACTGCATACAATCCTGGTCTTCTCAGATGAGACTTTGAATTTGTACAGCACTCATTGGTAGTCACCTAAGTACAAGGTATACCCTACCAATGATCCCGGTTGTCACAAGTCACATGCGGCAACACCTTATCTGGTCCGATCGCCGACTTCGGTCGTCATTTCACGTAGCTCTCGACGGGTTCTAACGTAGATCCCCGACGGGGATTACAATATATATCCCCGGTGGGGGTTACAACACGTTCATCCATTGACATGTCCATCAACGAAGGTCAAGCAGCCTTGACGTTATTTCAGCCAATGGCAAGTAAACCCATCGAAGCATTGAGGGCTGTGCAATTATTGCGTACTCACTCATAAATCCCCAGTAGATCCCCGACGGGGGTTGCAACGTGAAATCATGGTAGGGGATTATAATGCACATTCAAGCCATTGACGCACATATCAATGGAGGTCAAGCAGCCTTGATGTTATTTCAATCGATAGCGATTAAACCTATCAGAGCTCTAGAGCTATCCGAGGTTTTCACACTCGACTGCTCGTAACCAGCATATCCCCGGCGGGGGTCACAACGCAATGCTACGTTGATCTATACGATAGCAGAGGTCAAACAACCTTGACAATCTACCCATAGAATTCAGTCGTTGATCTACACGTCAGTGAAGGTCAAGCAGCCTTGACAGTATATCCCACAGGATTTTTCAACCATTGATTCACATATCGGTGAAGTACACGTCAACCAAGGTCAGGCACCCCTGACAACATTTGCTGTTGGCAGTAAATCCAACAGGATCTTGACATATTCTGGCGATACTAACCAAGAGAGATCAACGTCATCAAAGAGGAAAGATGATGGAATATGTTATACACATCCTCAAACAGATCGAGCTTTATCCCCATAGATCTCTCACACATAAGAGATTCGGATTACACATCAAATCTGATCATCGTTGCCATTCCCCAATGAAAGCAACAGGGAGATAGCAATCATCCCCAGCGTGTTGGGCTACAACCCCATACACATGAATTAAACATTGGCATCATATTGCTATCCATAGTACCATGTTCGTCTTGTTACGTTTCAAGTGTCTAGGATTCTTTATCCCACCCATGCATCGCAATGCATGAGTATGATAAAGAGGGGCATCTGTAGACACTCAAAATTTTCTGTACTACTATTACTAACATTGCAGGAGGACAGATTCGTCTTTTAAGAGGGAACCCTGAAAGACAATCCAAATCCATACCGGATACTACCAAAAGTTTAGCATCAAACCCCGGATCGTAGTCTAGGAGTAACCAAATCCAACCTCGGAGATAACCCCGAGACCTGCAGATACTATACCGAAACACACACCGAAAAAGAGCGATTAATCTCGGAGATGACCCCGAGGTATCTAGTCTCAGTCCCAACCATGGGAATAGCCACCAACCTTGGTGATAACCCCAAGGGATGCAGTTTCGGCGATAACCCCGAAAATGCTTATTTCAAATGCAACCAGCTTCAATCTCGGCGCTCACAACGAGATACACTGTACCAACCCGACAATAACATCGGGAAGACAAGAACACCTCAAAGATGACAAAGAGGACCTTCAACAAATTGCAGTAGTCCACTCTCAGTGAAGCCTGAGCAACGTCTGCTTTATCAGCCCAATCCGGTGATAACACCGGTGAGGGACAACATCGTCATCTCGTCAACACGATGCCACATCACGTCTCTACGCAACGATATCCCACAAGGCTAACCAATCCCGAGTGACTATCAGACGGGTAAGCGGATGAAAGTTGAAGCTTGAAGGCCAGGAGGGCATCGTCCCATCTTCAATGACTTCATACAAACTCTAATCCCATGCAATCGTACAACTCTCGACAACGGCGGTCCAAAATAGGTCCTGTATACCTCAAACGGATGCCCGGATTGCACTTCTAAAAATCTGAGTGGATATTACAGTGCCTGAGTGCACGTACTTCCAGACAACCCGACCGACAAACCCGGGCCAACCCTGGTTGCCTCTGGTACACCTGCGGCTAAAATGCCTATAAATAGAGGGCTTGGGGTGCTGATTTTCAAAGGAGAAAAGACGGGGAAACCCTGCATAATTCGCTCTGCACTCGCCCATACAGTGTATTTTCCCACTTTTAAACACCTGTGAGCTCATATATAGCCTCTTTTGTACCCACAAAAGCCAGTGTCTACCCACTCTAAAGATATAGAAGCTTTTTTAGCAGTCAGCTGTAAGCCTTCTCACACACTTTAGAGTTTTTCTCTTCATCTTTGCACACACCCTTCTACATGTTGAGAGTCGTGTTGCTTGCTTTTGCCCGGACTTCGGTCCGTGGTTTCATTCCAGTCTGTATATTATATATATATATATATATATATATATATTGACTAACATTATCGAGTTATGCCACGATTGAGCCTAGACTTTGGTCTGGAGCATTTATTTGCTTTTTATATATATATATATATATATATGAACTGTGTGTCAAACTTTGTTCGATGAGCCTAGACTTCGGTCTGGAGCGTTTACTGCTTTAATATATATTTATACTTATATATATATGAACTATGGTCGAACTCTGTTCGATGAGCCTGGATTTTACATCCGGTGCGTTTATTGCTTTTATATATATATATATATATATATATATTCGTCATGCCTGGAGTTTCCTTCGTAGCAGTTGATCGTTCTTACGGTTTTATTTATATTTTTGATCCTTCGTGGAGGTGCTTCGTGGTTGGTGATCATGTCTGTATATATATATTTACAGCTTTTATATATATATACCTGTTTACTGCTTTCATACAAATTGCAACATTCTGTGCGCCTAAGAATCATGTGATCACAGATTCATCCCATTGGATCTAGATTCGGTTTCCATGATGGACATTTTCAGCTGTAAGCAGCTTGTAAATTACTCTGCGGTGTCTGAATTTCCTCAGATGGTTTCCATACCCACGAGGAAGTCGGCATTATTTTTGTATATTATTTTCGTACGGATGCCTCGCATCCGTCAAATAAAATCAATCAAGCCGATCACTTAATAAAATGGGAGTGTAAAAGGTCTCAATTCCTATTGAGCATCAGGGTTTGAAAAACCTCTTTTATAAAACATCACTGCCATATCTTGCTAAAAACTGAATTTTTACATAAATTTAAACCCTGTGTATATAGGTTCGAACAAGGCCTCGCACAACTTCCATATAATAGCACATTAACCCACACACACACACACTCAGATAATAGTTTCTTGAAAAGAGGCGGTCACCGTGGTAACACGGATGTCGGGGGGTGCCTAACACTTTCCCCCCGCATAACCAAGTCCCCGGACCCTAAATGAATCTCGGTTTCACCGACCCGTATATCAGTGTCACACCAGTGGGTCAATGTGCAAACCGTTTCTCGGTTGTGTTGGTACAACCATTTAAAAAAACCAACTGGCGACTCTTAACAGTTCCATCATCAACATCATATATGTTGGACCTTTTTCTCTTATTTTTTCAAACAAATCTCACCTAAAAATGAGAACACCAAAGAACAAGTAACGGAAAGGGACATCCAAAAATCCCGACGTCGACACTTATCTTTGGAGGAGAGACTTCTTCATGAGGCCTTGGTTTTCTTCACACCTCTGGATTTCTTTCTGGCTAGTGTGATTACTGCTGGTACAGAGTTATCAGACTCAGAGCTATCTGCCTCTTCTGTCTTCCTCTTCTTTGCAGAGGCCCTGCTGCTGCTCCCAGTTGTCAGCCTTCGGTTCTCCTTGGGGTTCTTCTTCCAGTTCACAAATAGTTGTGGAGACATTACGTTGTGAACATTCAAAGGCTCTCCATCATCATCCTTGATCTTCCCTCCTAGCTTCTTCTTTATCACAATACTCAGCAGTCTTCCATGAAACACCTTACTCAGGGGGTTTTCGATGGACTTCTTCAACTCAGCTTTTTCTAACCACTTGGAGATTTGATAGAACAATATAGCTCCAAAGTTGATTTGTTTCTTCAGAACTATAAAACAAGTTCAAGAATAAGTTTTAAAGATTTATAAGTTAATTTATCCTGAACTCAATAATGTCCAAATTGTCAACATGATACTACTTTGTGGAGTAAAATTCAAGAATGCTACGAAGAATATTTCCATGAAAATATACTGGATGAAGCGCAAATATCAAGGATATTCCACTAATTTCATGGAGTATAAAAGTCAGTTTTAACCAACTGATTATAATAAAGAATGAAATAACAAAAGAAATCACCAGGCATGCGATAGACCGCACAGGCAGGTTATTCCAACAGAATAATAAATAACGGGACCAGGTCTGGCGTAAAACGCATGGACAGGATATTCCAACAGAATAATAAAGGATGGAACCAGGTCCGGCGTAAAACGCACAGACAGTATATTCCAACAGAATAATAAAGACTGGAATCAGGTCCGGTGAAAAGCGCACAGACAGGATATTCCAACAAAATAATAAAGAATGAAATAACAGAAGAATTTCACCAAGTATAGGGTAGGCAGCGTATCTGAGTTATTCAATGTAATAATAAATAATGGAATAACAGAAGTTCTCTTCATGAATATAAAAGAAATAATACCCCTTACCGTAAAAGAAACTGAATATAAGAGTAGGGAAGTAGCAGAATACTTTTCTATAGTTTCTCTATAATTTCTCTCTCTAGAGTTTCAGTGAATTCGTAAGAAATAATGAAGGAATGAGCTTCTATTTATAGAAGAATGGACTGCATAGTAACTAATTCATGAACGGTCCAGATTGATTAACTTTTAAACGGACGGTCCATATTGGTTTACTATTAAAACTTAAAGTAACGGTCCATACTGATTTACTATTAAAACTTTAAACCAGCGATCCATATTGATTTACTATTATATCTTCAACCAACGGTCTGAAAAATTAGCATATCTCATCATGGACTAATATTGTACCCAAAAATAATTTGGACCGAAAAGAAATATATTTTACGGGAGAATAGTACTCCGTGAATAGTAACTCGTGAATAGTAACTCGTGAATAGTACTCTGACATAAAAAGTGTCCCGAATACCCGATTGAACAATACTTAGTGACTTCTCACATAAGCATCAATAATCAATACCGTGTACTACTATGCAACCACGCCAGACATTCTTGTACTTTTAACACCGGGTGTTTCAACAGATTAACTGTAAAACTTCCGCCGTTATTTTCATAAAGTATTTTTGTCGTTTTCTCAATCGACAATAATTACATTGTGGGGTCCATCAATGATTAGACGTCGCATGCGAATATTCCAAACAAAAAGAATATTTCCCGACTAATCCAATATTTAATGACAAAACGAATATTTTATATCAACTTGCTTACTTTACAAAAAAAAAAATTCACATATTACCCTTAACTTTAAACTTTTATCAATTTAACTATTTACCAAAATAGAAAAATTGAATACTTTTATTTCATAAAATTCGGGGTCTCACAAGTTTGACCTTGGATTGTATTTATTATTCAGATGTTGTAACCCCATAAGGGGAGTATTTATTTCTATCTATTGCATAATTTGCATTTATTATGGGTAGATAGATAGATGATATTTGTACAGTGAACACCAAATCTGTAACATTCCAGAATTTTAAAGTGTAATATTAAATATTTATTAATTTATATAATTATTTAATGGATATGTTTATTGTTGAATAAATAATTGTTCAATTTGAGTTGATGTGGTTTAGTTAATTATTTGTTGAATAAATAATTAAATATTAAATAATAAATATTTATTTGCAATATTAAATATTTATTAAATTATATAAGTATTTAATGGCAATTTGAGTGGATGTGATTTAGTTAATTATTTGTTGAATAAATAATTAAGGAGCTAAGAAAATTAATTGTTATGAGATTATATACCAATTTGATTTAATAAGTAAGCTAGAGAGCTTATAGTGATTTAAATAAATTATAATATTTTAAATGGGAAATTGTAATTTAAAATATTAGTTGGTCGAATAAAATTACAATTATAAAAGAAATTATAGTAATGTGATATTAAATTATGTGCTAATGTAATTTAATAGATTAATGTTTTAATTGATTAATTAATTAAATAAATGTGTGACTAATAACCTTCTTTATAATGGAGTTATTAAAATAAATTAAAGGACTTTAATTTAGTTTTTGCCAAACATGTCTTATTGCATAATAAGTCTTTAATCTAATAGTGTTTTATCAAACAATGTATAAGGATTAATCCATTTATTTTAGTTAGATTTGTCAAACAAGGTGTAAGGGTTAATGAGTTATTTTTATTAGCTTAACCAAACAAGCCTTATGGCTTTTGATTTTCAAAAGTTTATAACTGATGTTAGTTAAGTTAGTATTATATTATATATTTAATATATCTATTATTACTATATACGTTATATTGTTAGTGCGTATGTTAGAGAAGAAGACTCAGTTGAAGTTTACAGAGAGAAAAGAAGAGAGGAAGGAAGGCTAGAGAAATTGAGAAAAGAATTGGGGGAGAAGAAGCTTGATAATCAAAAGGATAATCTAACTCTAGGATATCATCTTCTTAATCAAAGGTAGGAGCTTAATCTCTTTCTTTAAAAGTTTAGTTTTCCTCTTCCCAAAAAGTCTCTGTAAAATATTTGTAAAAGAGGAATTGTTGATATGTATATAGTTTAGTATAATAATTGTTTGTAAAAGGTTGTTTCATGAGTTTATGCATGATTATAGAATAATTAATTCATTTATGTATGTGTTTTGTGAAGAAAATATATTACAGAGTGTTCATATGAAAAATATATGAGTGTGGCTTAATTTAGAATAGAAATTAAGGTTTAATTAGTTGTTAAATTGATAAATTGATTATGGAAATTGATAGAGTATGTATAATCATAACTATGATATTTTGAAATTTCTGTTTTGATTGAAAAACAAAATCACAGTGTTGATTTTCATTAAAAATGTCAACAATGGAGTTTTTGCCAAAAACATTGAAATTGGGTGTTGTAAATTTGATGTTTATGTTATTTTATGAGTAGACACATGTTAGAAGTCTTCACAATATGTTTATATGAAGTCTATATGTGTATAACATGTTAATTAGTCTGTTAGAAACGAGCTTGTAGGCCAAATTGGCTTTTTCTTGTATTATTTGCCGTCAGTCAATCGACATCAAGTTTTCACACAGAGTAGCGTTCAAAGAAGTATATTCGGGCGGCGTAGCAGAAGTATTATCACCATCCTTGCCTGGCAGCAACGTCAGAGTGTATTCACCATGTGCATAGCATCATCATCATACCAAAGAAGCGTGACCCGTAGTGTAAATCGTAAAGCAAGCATCACTGAGTTAGCGTAAGAAATGGTACGACGATTGTACTTTTTGTACACAAAATTTTAAGAAACACTATGTGATGATAGTAGGACTGTAAAATATTGATGTTAGTATTTCTATACTATGAATAATTATGTTATTAAAGATTAGCTTGTGCTTATGTGATTAAAAATCTAATTTTAAATGATGAACGTACTTAGTTATGTTTGTAAAGTGGTAATGGCTAACTATGTCATGATGACATATGTTTATAGGATATTTTGATTCGTATTGATTCGATTTAGCCTACGAGCAAGGCAAGTTTTCTAACTCTATTTTATAATTGAGCAAGTTCTCTAACTCAAAACTTCATTGTGAGAGTTTAATTTCATTTGGTACATTATTGTTTTCAAATTCAATTACAATTGTTGTAAGTTGCTACTTCTACACTTTCGTAGAGCTAGATTGCCTATTATTGAGTAAGTCATTGTATCTAGTTACTCATGACGATACAAATTTTCTAATCTATTATCTTGTTAATTCAATTCCTATTTTCAATTTGATTACAATATAATGATGTAAGTTATTTGGAGCAAGTTATTCTTGTATTTAACTTGTGGTTTAGCATGGACAACTATATATGTTATGCATGCTTATTATTCAATTCTAATTAACCTTGGCTTAGTGTTGTTCAAGCAAGGTATGCTATAGTTATTCAAATTGTATGCTATTAGATTATTCCTAATGCATGACTTTAGTTTACTATGATTGATTCAATCACTATTGTTCTATAGTATAGTGTTATTGTTCTTATTCAACTACTCCTTAGTTGATGTTCGTTAAATTCCAAATTTCCTTGAAAGCTTATCCAAACCAAACTTACTTTGGTGCGGACTTGTATTCTAAATACTGAGATGAACAACTCTTTTAATAGAGGTTTACGCTTAGCGTTGAAATGGTTGTGCACAATACATTGTTAAGTTATAACCTTTAGTTAAGGTCTATCCATAATACTAAACCACATAACACAAATATGAAAACTCACTAACACCTACATAATACTTTTAACATCAAAATCACATTTTTAACTCTTATTAATCAATACTACAATTCTCCTTAATCGAACTTGAAGTTCAACCAAGTAAGTCTTCCTAGGACTCAATGGTTTTATATTAATCACCTTCCATATCTTAGTGCTCATTTCAGAAATCACAAGTGTTAACATCACAAGACTTATTCACTATTCATTGTATACATTAAGTCATGACGCGTTCGTAACTTACTAATCATTTACAACTTTGAAATTATCAATAACATGACACGGTTCTGTTTTAACCTCCATGTTCCATGTTTATTACATTAACACATCAATAGACCAAGTTACATTGATATCCCAAGTGCAGTAGTTGAAGCAGGCCTTTACATCTCAGATCGTTGTATGGCGCAACATTTACATATACACAAGTCTCTGGGTGCAATTTGCTACATTTTTCTTGCCTCTAAGAATGGTAATTTGTGCGTACCGTGCACGAACAGAACCGAGACAATAGTGAGCGATGGTCGACTTTAGCCCAACTAACACGAACTTCACCCACAAAACAGTGAATTTAACACAAACAATTGGTATATAACTATCACAAACATGATTCCTCACATATTCAACCACTTAGAACAATTTAACAACAACTTCAACTAATTAAATTCCTTAAATTTCATGTTTTTACACAAAACTCCATTTTTTGACATTCTCCATAGAATTCATCACTGTGATCACAATTCTTGTCCAAATCACTTCGTTCAAACTACGTTTTCTTCGTTTATTAATGGAAAAGCATAATCAAGACTCAATTTAAAGATTATCATACAAATTGACCACGAATTTTGTACTTTCATAAACCATATGAAAAATATTCACTGTAAACACTTTCTTCCTTTTTAAAACGTAATTAGCATAATAGTTCTTGTCTAAATACCATCTCTAAAATCACAATTACCCACAAAGGCAAAAACTCAATTCATATAACAACCATTCATGGAAATTGAATTCACAAAAACTTGGAAATTATGCCGTAAAACATATATATATCATATATGTGACAAACGAGATTTTGTAATTTAATTTTAATATTTATTGAATTAAATAAATATTTTTCGATGAATTAATTATTAGATTAAATAATTAATTGATGAAGTTGTGGTAGATTAATTTAATTATATGTGTTATATTTATTAAATTAATGTGGAGAATAATTATTATTCAAGTATGTATTTATGTGAGCTTATTGAATTAAATGAAATATTTAATAAGCATAATATTATTTTAATTAATGTAATAATTAATTAGAGATTTAATAATTTGACATTATTAATTAATGAGAAAATTAATTATATGACTATGTGAATTAATGAGAAATTATTATATTTTATTCAAATTAAATTAAATAATATATTTGAGTTATTGTATAATTGGGTGTGTCACGATTTAAACTATAGTATAAGAGAATCATTAAATTAAATGGTTTTGAAACCTATTAATGCCAGCCAAACAAGGCCCTAAAGGGAGTTAATAGCAATTAACCCATGATGGGTAACTGACCTCCACATCGCGTCAGTTCTTTATTTTATACGTCTTCTTTATTTCATTTTTTCTAAGTCTGAAAAATAGTTAGAGAGAATTAGAGAATTTTCAGAGAGAATTCAGAGGATTTTTGTGAGAAACTTTGTGATTGAAGAAGCTTTTGAAAAAGGGTTTTTATCTCTACTTATCTACGCTTAGGGTAATTTCTTCAACCCAATTCTTTAGTGCGATGTTTAAGTTTTTAGAAAATGGCTTCACGATTTGTTAAAAAAACTCTGTGAATGGGAAAAGGGTATGATTATGGGTTTGTGTATGTGTTAAGATGTATCATATCGTATTTGATTATATATATATTATAGATTCCTATATCATCAGTTTCATAATATTATAACGTATATTATTGCTTCAAAATTTACAGAGTATGGAATATGGCCATATGGCCCTTATACGTGATTTTAATATGCCAAACATAAATTGTTTTGTAAAATTCACACTCATATATGATTATGCATGTTAAAACGAAGGAATCAAACTTCAAATAAATTGATTTGGTGTTATAACGAACCCTTAATGTTGATTTTCATGTTTTGTATTGAAAACTCTCAAGAAAATCAAGAACAGTAAATTATATGTTTTGATTATGCAAAATTATGTGTTATAACTTGTTAAAAGCATGCTAGAAGGGTTAAGTAGTGATTATATGTGTATTATAATGTATGGGTACATCTAAATTCGTGTAGAAATAAATTAATCGGAGATTTTTGCCATGTTCTACAATTTCTTGCGAATTGCGAAGCGATTATTAGTTTCCGCAGCACTACGGTGCCGCCTCATCAGTAATAATACCAGCGTCATGATGCTTTAAGAAGTCCAATTGCAGCACCACCTTGCCGCATTGGCAAAGAAAAGAAAAGTAAACAGTGGTAATGCATACCACTCTCTAGAATGTTCAGAAACGAATTTTTTTTAAAAAGTGTTCAAATCCATGAATGTGATGTTAACCTAATCTAATGAACATAAAAATATGTTAAAAGTATAGTGAGATGTTAAAACAGATTATTAACATGTCAATAACATAATTGCACGTGGATTGAATTATTAAGTGCATAATGAGCTTATTATTCGTGAAATGTTATTATGTGACAATGAATGTAGTAATTTGGCTAAGTATGGTCATAATCAAAGTTAGACAAAGAGAATGAACTTATGATGACTAGTTACATTATAATTAACTATAGTCGTGAATGGAAATGATATGTAGGATTAAATTCAAGGAACGTGTTTAATTAACGTGTAATCTACGCACGAGGGAAGTTTCCTAACCCTACTCGTTATCATTATTCAAGTTATTCTCATTATTATTAATCAAGTTCAATTGTTATATTAAAGATTAATTATCTTTTCAAAGTATGATTCTGTTATACAATATTTGTTCTATTGTATACCTCTTGAGATTATTATTCAATCTAATTATCAATTATTGTTGAACCTTGTTAGACTAGTGAACCCCTATTTAATTCGACTAGCCCATAGTTGACGAACGTTCTAAATTTCAGAACCCTTATTGATTTATCCAAACCAAACTTCCTTTGGTGCGGACTCTAATGTTAAACTGAGATGAACAACCCTGTATAGGGATTGCTTATGCGTTAGCGTTAGGATATTGTGCATAGTATGGTACTAAGGGCTGATCCCCCTAATTACGAGTAGAAAAGTCCATAGTCTTATGACTGTTAAAGGTTTCAAGTATAACCCTTGATAACCTAGGACATAGTTCAAGGTCTTATGACCCTCAGAAATCTTTTGATTCTTGTTATTCATTCTTGATTCAAAAGTTGAGCTTTTATTTCAGAAGTCTTTGATTCACTCACATGTTATTATATATTGTTATTTCATTTTTATACTTGTGGGCATTCATGCTCACTCTTGCGTAATAATAACATTGCAGTTAAGAACGAAAGGTACGATGAGCCTTCTACTAGCAAAGACAAAGGCAAAGGCAAAGCTAATAAGTGATGAAGACTTATTATTTAATTTTTAGAATGTTATTGTAAAGACTTGATGTTGTTTAAGACTTATTTATTTATGTTTCCGCACAGATGTTTAAGGTTAGTTTTGTGACGCCCCCAAAATTAGGTATACATCACCCATTATGAGTCGCCAGATACATGGTACAAAATTCAAATACAACTTCATTTATACAACTGTTGAACTGTCGTATAGAATACGACCACAGTTAACTCTAAGTTTTAATACAAATGTATGTAACTCTCATGGTGCCTCGACCACAACCTTATAATGGTACTTTACATAAAAGTATAGTCAAAAACTGTTTTAGAAATTAAAATCTTTGGGAAGTTCTCAAAAAAACCTGCGTACATGGAGGTCATGCGTCTAGGTTATAATAGATATCATATGTCCACAGAATTATCCTTGGTTGACCCAATAGACCCCAAAGAAAAACGAGAAGATTACTATCATCTTCTTTCCAATAGTGAGTCTTCTCTTGACATATAACTATCTCCACTGTCTCCAAGTGAATATTATATTTCAAATAAACTCCAAGATCATATAGTAGTAGTGCCAGTAGATATATTCAAAGAAGTGGATGCGCACAACCACGTCTTATAATAACACGAGGTTGTATGTCATTAGACATCTTGTATGATAGTGGCAAAACACCCTTCCAAAGTTGGGTTCGCCTCACCCTATTTGATTCACCAAATATAACTACTAAATGATGTATAGAATACAACACACTTTTCTATACTGTTTAGGGAGAACCTCTACAACTAGAGACCGCCGTTCTATTCCCCTGTTATCCACGCTCGACCCAGCAACACTCTTACGGCAACACTCTTATTACCTGAAAGGAATTGTCAAGCAGAAAGGGTGAGCACAACTAGCCCAGTAGAGAATATCATGACTAAAGATAATTAAATTATCAATAGCTTTCATCAATAATAAATCAGAGATTTAGAACATATGGTAGATGATAAAATTTTTCAACCATATTTGCAGCGGAACAAACAATCCATTAGAAGAGTCAAATAGACCATAAGGTCTCTTATCTTCTCTATGTTAAAAGTCCACCAATAATGTTTTATCCATGTAACATCAATCAAAAATTCCCGTCCACGATCATGTGAATAACTCATAATCACAATTGTGATTCTAAATTCCTCTTCGCACACAGGACTAAGATAATTTTCATCACCTGTCTTCACCTAAAACATCAAAAATCATGATTATACCAAATCACAATTCCTGCTCGTAATCATTAAATCATCTTTGCACTACGGCCAAAGATATTCATTATTATCACATCCATGAATTAATATTTCATTGCTGAGACTCAGCTCAATAATTAATCCACATCATTGAATCATCCATGCACTACAGGCCAAGGATATTCTTTAGTATCACGACCATGAATTATCCATGCACTACGACCAAAGATAATCGTGTTTTCATCAACGGTCTTGATCATGCCATAAAATAATTCATCTTTGCACTGTGGCCAAAGAGAATCCATAGCCATAATCATAACAAAAATTGTCCATCAATGCACTACGGGCCAATGAGGACTTTTTCCACATCATTTGTAACATTACGGTTATGATTATACCGAATAATCCCTGGTCATAATCATACCAAGTCCATCTATGCACTACAAGCCACATATGACTTTTAACATAATATAAGCATGAGGATGATGACAATATTATAAGCATTAGTCAACTAAATCAAGGATAAATATTAAAGACTTTAAATTTATCCAAACATTATCAATCACTTAATAAAATCATAATCTAATATTGTTAATATTATAACAATATTTTAATCACTTCCTAAACTTATAAACAATTTAATTTAATTGTTTACATTTTTCCAAATAATGCATTTAATCATTCAAAATGCCATACTTATAAGATTTCATCACCAATAATCAAATTACTCATCAAAAATCTGCATATACCTTATATAGGATTTTCAAGCCATAAAATCCTATTTATCAATTTTTCAACTTCACATAACATATTTAATTCATATGTTCGTAACTAAATTATTTTCATGAAAAATACCAAATCAGTCCCAAAAATTATTTTTTTCTGGGATTAAGCAGAATATAGTCCCATATTGAACATATATTTTTCTCAGAATTTTTAAAATTCATTTACTATTTTTCAAAAATTAATTTCTAATTAATTCCTTAAGAAATTAGCTACCTCAAGGTTAACTCCAGAAAATCCCAAATCTTGGCAGGATCTTACACATGTTAACGTGAGCCTCCGATATAAATTTCATGGTCATCGGAGTTATAGAACTCCAGTTATAGCGTTTTTCGTCGGAAAAGCCTAAATATTGAAATAGTCATAACTTGCTCATTTTAAGTCGGAATGAGCTCATTTTTGGACAGTAGGTACTTTATACCATATATTTTCATGTCCCAAAAGGTCGAAATTTTTCTCACAATTTAAGTGGCCGAAAATGCCCTTTTAAATTTTCTGGCAGTAGCTTTTTGGCACTTTTCAGTTTTTTGACTCCTTTACTAAAATCAGTCTACACGAAAATCTACAACACCTTTTCTAGTGATTCCACTTGGATAAGTTTAGAAAACTCATAGATCTAGCTCTAGAACTTGATCACACTCAAAAATTTAAAATATAATAGGAGATATGTTCAATTGAATTTCATAATCCATTTTTACTAAAATCTGATTTTCAACCTTTTGTGTTTTCTAAGAACTTTCATGTTTTCACATAATAACCAACATAACTCATCATGACAATGACATAATAATTCAATAAAACAAGTTCAAGAATAAGTTTTAAAGATTTATAAGTTAATTTATCCTGAACTCAATAATGTCCAAATTGTCAACATGATACTACTTTGTGGAGTAAAATTCAAGAATGCTCCGAAGAATATTTCCATGAAATGATACTGGATGAAGCGCAAATATCAAGGATATTCCACTAATTTCATGGTGTATAGAAGTTAAAGTTTTAACCAACTAAGTATAATAAATAATGGAATAACAAAAGAAATCATCAGGCATGCGATAGACCGCACATGAGCAAAAGTTATTCCAATGTAATAATAAATAATGAGAACCTGAGTTCTAGCGAAACGCATGCATGTGATATTCCAATGTAATAATAAAGGATGGAACTAGGTCCGGCGTAAAATGCATGCATGTGATATTCCAATGTAATAATAAAGATCGGAACCAGTCCGGTAAAAAAAGCATGCATGTGATATTCCAAATGTAATAATAAAGAATGAAATAATGTAAGAATTTCACCAAGTATAGGGTAGCTGCACAGATCTGAGTTATTCCAATGTAATAATAAATAATAGAATAATGAAGTTCTCTTCACGAATACAAAAGAAATAATACCCATTACCGTAAAAGAAACTGAATATAAGAGTAGGGAAGTAGTAGAATACTTTTCTATAGTTTCTCTATAATTTCTCTCTAGAGTTTCAGTGAATTCGTAAGAAATAATGAAGGAATGAGCTTCTATTTATAGAAGAATGGACTGCATAGTAACTAATTCATGAACGGTCTAGATTGATTTACTTTTTTAAGCAGACGGTCCATATTGGTTTACTATTAAAACTTAAAGTAACGATCCATCTTGATTTACTATTAAAACTTTAAACCAAATGATCCATATTGATTTACTATTATATCTTCAACCAACTATTCGAAAAATTAGCACATCTCATTTCATGGACTACTATTGTACCCAAAAATAATTTGGACCGAAAAGAAATATATTTTACGGAGAATAGTACTACGTGAACCGTGAATAGTAATTCATGAATAGTAACTCAGTAAATAGTAACTCGTGAATAGTAACTCATGAATAGTAAAACTCGTGAATAGTACTTATTACACGAAAAGTGTCCCGAATAACGAATTGAACGATCTTGAGTGACTTCTCACATAAGCATCAATAATCAATATAGGTGTACTAATATGCAACCACGCCAGACATCGTACTTTTAACACCGGTGTTTCAATAGTTAACGATAAAACTTCCGCCGTTATTTTCATAAAGTATTTTTTCGTTTTTTCAATCCGACAATAATTACATTTGTGGGGTCCACCAATGATTGTGTCATGCCGTGCATTTAATATTCCCCGATAAAACGAATATTTTATATCAACTTTCTTACTTTGCAAAAAAATAATTTCACATATTACCCTTAACTTTAAACTTTTATCAATTTAACAATTTACCAAAATAGAAAAATTGAATACTTTTATTTCATAAAATTCAGGGTCTCACAATCACCCCTCCTTATGAAATTTTGTCCTCGAAATTTACGTACGTACCTGATATTCGAAGAGATGAGAATACATTGCTTTCTTTTCAGATTGTACCTTCCCAGTAATTTCCTCTATATAATGATTTTTCCATTTCTCATCTCCTGTATTTCAGATATCATTCTAGAATATATCTTCAAAACAAAGGTTAATTGACATATCACAATTTGTCAACTTATCAAGTAAATAATTTCAGCTTATGTAAGTCACACACTAGCTAGGTATATAACTCGTCTCTCCCCTCCTGGTTCTAGACTCTTATATCCGCCAGCGACCATATCCCTAAGCTTTGATACCAAATGTGACGCCCCCAAAATTAGGTATACATCACCCATTATGAGTCGCCAGATACATGGTACAAAATTCAAATACAACTTCATTTATATTAATTGTTGAGCTGTCAGATAGAATAATGCACCACGCTTAATCTATGAGTTTTAATACAAATGTATGTAACTCTCATGGTGCCTCGACCACAAACTTACAATGGTACTTTACATAAAAATATAGCCAAAAACTATTTTTAAAATTAAAATCTTTGGGAAGTGCTCAAGAAAACCTTCGTACATGGGAGGTCATACGTCTAGGTTATAATAGATATCATATGTCCACAGAATTATCCTTGGTTAACCTAATAGACCCCAAAGAAAAATGAAAAGATTACTATCATCTTCTTTCCAATGGTGAGTCTTCTCTTGACATATAACTATCTCCACTATCTCCAAGTGAATATTATATTTCAAATAAACTCCAAGATCATATAAGTAGTGCCCGTAGATATATTCAGCAAGTGGATGCGCACAATCTTATCTTATGATAACACGAGTTTGTATGTCATTAGACATCTTGTATGATAGTGGCAAAACACCCTTCCAAAGTTGGGTTCGCCTCACCCTATTTGATTCACCAAATATAACTACTAAATGATGTATAGAATACAACACACTTTTCTATACTGTTTAGGGAGAACCTCTACAACTAGAGACCACCGCTCTATTCCCTTGTTATCCCACGCCGACCCAAAGAACACTCTTACTAACAACACTCTTATTACCTGAAAGGAATTGTGAAGCAGAAAGGGTGAGCACAACTAGCCCAGTAGAGAATATCATGACTAAAGATAATTAAGTTATCAATAGCTTTCATCAATAATAAATTAGAGATTTAGAACATATGGTAGATGATAAAACTTTTCAACCATAGTTGCAGCGGAACTAGCAATCCATTAGAAAAGTCAAATAGACCATAAGGTCTATTATCTTCTCTATGTTAAAAGTCCACCAATAATGTTTTATCCCTGTAACATCAATCAACAATTCCTGTCCACGATCATGTGAATAACTCATAATCACAATTGTGATTCTAAATTTCTCTTCGCATTACGGTGACGAAGATAATTTTCATCACCGTCTCACACCGAAACATCAAAATCATGGTTATACCAAATCACAATTCTCGTCAGAATCATTAAATCATCTTTTGCACTACTACCAAAGATATTCATTAATATCACATCCATGAATTAATATTTCATTCATCGAGACTCATTTCAATAATTAATCCACATCATCGAATCATCCATGCACTATGTGCCAAGGATATTCTTTAGTATCACGACCACGAATTATCCATGCACTACTACCAAAGATAATCGTGTTTTACATCAACTATTCCGATCATGCCATAAAACAATTCATCTTCAGACCACTACCAAAGAGAATCCATAACCATAATCATACCAAAACTCGCCCATCAATGCACTACGGCCAATGAGGACTTTTTCCACATCATTTGTAACATTACGGTTATGATTATACCGAATAATCCCTGGTCATAATCATACCAAGTCCATCTAGGCACTACAGGCCACGGATGACTTTCAACATAATATAAGCATGAGGATGATGACAATATTATAAGCATTAGTCAACTAAATCAAGGATAAATATTAAAGAATTTAAATTTATCCAAACATTATCAATCACTTAATAAAATCATAATCTAATATTGTTAATATTATAACAATATTTTAATCACTACTTAAACTTATAAATAATTTAATTTAATTGTTTACATTTTTCTAAATAATGCATTTAATCATTCAAAATGCCATACTCATAAGATTTCATCACTAATAATCAAATTACTCATCAAAAATCAGATATACCTTATATATAGATTTTCAAGCCATAAAATCCTATTTACCAATTTTTCAACTTCACATAACATATTTAATTCATATGTTCGTAACTAAATCATTTTCATAAAAAATACCAAATCAGTCCCAAAAATTATTCTTTTCTAGGATTAAGCAAAATATAGTCCCATATTGAACATATATTTTTCTCGGAATTTTTAAAATTCATTTACTATTTTTCAAAAATCAATTTCTAATTAATTCCTTAAGAAATTAGCTACCTCAAGGTTAACTCCAGAAATTCCCAAATCTTGGCAGGATCTTACACATGTTAACGTGAGCTTCCAGTTTAAATTTCATGGTCATCGGAGTTATAGAACTCCGGTTATAGCGCTTTTCGTCGGAAAAACCTAAATATTGAAATAGTCATAACTTGCTCATTTTAAGTCGGAATGAGCTCAATTTTGGACAGTAGGTACTTTATACCATATATTTTCATGTCCCAAAAGGCCAGAATTTTTCTCATAATTTAAGTGGTCGAAAATTGCCCTTTTGAATTTTCTGGCAATAGCTTTTTGGCACTTTTCAGTTTTTTGACTCCTTTACTAAAATTAGTCCACACGAAAATCTATAACACCTTTTCTAGTGATTCCACTTGGATAAGTTTAGAAAACTCATAGATCGAACTCTAGAACTTGACCACACTCAAAAATTCAAAATATAATAGGAGATATGGTCAATTTAATTTCATACTCCATTTTTACTAAAATCTGATTTTCAACCCTTTGTGTTTTCTAAGAACTTTCATGTTTTCACATAATAACCAACATAACTCATCATGACAATGACATAATAATTCAATAAAACAAGTTCAAGAATAAGTTTTAAAGATTTATAAGTTAATTTATCCTGAACTCAATAATGTCCAAATTGACAACATGATATTACTTTGTGGAGTAAAATTCAAGAATGCTACGAAGAATATTTCCATGAAAATATACTGGATGAAGCGCAAATATCAAGGATATTCCACTAATTTCATGGAGTATAAAAGTCAAAGTTTTAACCAACTGATTATAATAAAGAATGAAATAACAAAAGAAATCACCAGGCATGCGATAGACCATGACATGCAAAAGTTATTCCAATGTAATAATAAATAACGGGACAGTCCGGCAGAAAACGCATGAAGACGTGATATTCCAACAGAATAATAAAGGATGGAACCAGTCCGCGTAGAAAACGCATGCATGGAGTTATTCCAATAGAATAATAAAGATGGAAACCAGTCCTACAGTAAAACGCATGCATGATGTGGGATATTCCAACAGTAATAATAAAGAATGAAATAATAGAAGAATTTCACCAAGTATAGGTAGCTCACAGATACAAAGTTATTCCAATGTAATAATAAATAATGGAATAATGTAAGTTCTCTTCATGAATATAAAAGAAATAATACCCTTACCGTAGTAAAAGAAACTGAATAAAAGAGTAGGGAAGTAGCAGAATACTTTTCTATAGTTTCTCTATAATTTCTCTCTCTAGAGTTTCAGTGAATTCGTAAGAAATAATGAAGGAATGAGCTTCTATTTATAGAAGAATGGACTACATAGTAACTAATTCATGAACGGTCCAGATTGATTAACTTTTAAACGGACGGTCCATATTGGTTTACTATTAAAACTTAAAGTAACGGTCCATACTAATTTACTATTAAAACTTTAAACCAGCGATCCATATTGATTTACTGTTATATCTATCCACCAACTATCCATCGAAAAATTATTATATATCTCATCAATGGACTAATATTGTACCCAAAAATAATTTGGACCCAAAAAAAAAAAAGAAATATATTTTACGATTCGTGAAAAATAGTAATTTCATGAATAGTGAATAAGTAACTCGTGAATGAATAGTAACTCTCGTGAATAGTGAATACTCGACATAAAAAGTGTCCGAATAATTCGATTGAACAATACCGAAAGTGACTTCTCACATAAGCATCAATAATCAATACTGGTGTACTACTATGCAACCACGCCAGACATCGTATTTTTAACACCGGGTGTTTCAACAGTTAACGGTAAAACTTTCGCCGTTATTTTCATAAAGTATTTTTGTCGATTTTCTCAATCCGACAATAATTCTGTTGTGGGGTCCATCAATGATTGTACCGTCGTACGAATATTCCCCGACAAAAAGAATATTCCCCGACTAATCCAATATTCAATGACAAAACGAATATTTTATATCAACTTGCTTACTTTACAAAAAAAAAATCACATATTACCCTTAACTTTAAACTTTTATCAATTTAACTATTTACCAAAATAGAAAAATTGAATACTTTTATTTCATAAAATTCAGGGTCTCACAAGTTTGACCTTGGATTGTATTTATTATTCAGATGTTGTAACCCCATAAGGGGAGGATTTATTTCTATCTATTGCATAATTTGCATTTATTATGGGTAGATAGATAGATGATATTTCAATGAGTGAAATGATGTAACATTCCGAATTTTAAAGTGTAATATTAAATATTTATTGATTTATATAAGTATTTAATGGATATGTTTATTGTTGAATAAATAATTGTTCAATTTGAGTTGATGTGGTTTAGTTAATTATTTGTTGAATAAATAATTAAATATTAAATAATAAATATTTATTTGCAATATTAAATATTTATTGAATTATATAAGTATTTAATGGCAATTTGAGTGGATGTGATTTAGTTAATTATTTGTTGAATAAATAATTAAGGAGCTAAGAAAATTAATTGTTATGAGATTATATACCAATTTTGATTTAATAAGTAAGCTAGAGAGCTTATAGTGATTTAAATAAATTATAATATTTTAAATGGGAAATTGTAATTTAAAATATTAGTTGGTCGAATAAAATTACAATTATAAAAGAAATTATAGTCATGTGATATTAAATTATGTGCTAAAGTAATTTAATAGATTAATATTTTTTAATTGATTAATTAATTAAATAAAAGTGTGACTAATAACCTTGCTATAAAGGAGTTATTAAAATAAATTAAAGGACTTTAATTTAGTTTTTGCCAAACATGTCTTATTGCATAATAAGTCTTTAATCTAATAGTGTTTTATCAAACAAGGTATAAGGATTAATCCATTTATTTTAGTTAGATTTACCAAACAAGGTGTAAGGATTAATGAGTTATTTTATTAGCTTAACCAAACAAGCCTTATGGCTTTTGATTTTCAAAAGTTTATAAGCGATGTCGATTAAGTTAGTATTATATTATATATTTAATATATCTATTATTACTATATACGTTATATTGTTAGTGCGTAGTTAGTTAGAGAAGAAGACTAGAGAGTTGAAGTTTAAAGAGAGAAAGAAAAAGAAGAGAAGAAGAGAAGGCTAGAGAAATTGAGAAAAGAATTGGGGAGAAGAAAGCTTGATAATCAAAAGGATAATCTAACTCTAGGATATCATCTTCTTAATCAAAGGTAGGAGCTTAATCTCTTTCTTTAAAAGTTTAGTTTTTCTCTTCCAAAAATTCTCTCTATAAAATATTTGTAAAAGAGGAAATTGATATGTATATAGTTTAGTATAATAATTGTTTGTAAAAGGTTGTTTCATGAGTTTATGCATGATTATAGAAAAATTAATTCATGTATGTATGTGTTTTGTGAAGAAAATATATTACAGAGAGTGTTCATATATAAAAATATATGAGTATGGCTTAATTTAAAATAGAAATTAAGGTTTAATTAGTTGTTAAATTGATAAATTGATTATGGAAATTGATAGAGTATGTATAATCATAACTATGATGTTTTGAAATTTTGTTTTGATTGAAAAACAAAATCACGGTGTTGATTTTCATTAAAATGTCAACAATGGAGTTTTTGCCAAAAACATTGAAATTGGGTGTTGTAAATTTGATGTTTATGTTATTTTATGAGTAGAAACATGTTAGAAGTCTTCACAATATGTTTATATGAAGTCTATATGTGTATTACATTTTGTTAATTAGTCCATTAGAAACGAGCTTTTAGGCCAAATTGGCTTTTTTCATATTATTGTCAAAGAGCTCGACATTTCGATAATGAAGTTCTATTGTCCTTGCCCAAGCAACCAAGAGATAATATTCACAAGAAAGCAGCATCACCTACCGCCATAAGCGCAACCAATCAGAGTGTATTCAATGTGTCATAACGCCATCATCGTGGCTAAATACGAACCACAAGTGTAAGTGTGGAATGCAACATGAAGTTAGTAGAATGGTTCGACAAGTTGTGTTTTTGTACACAAAATTTTAGGAAACACTATGTGATGATAGTAGGATGTAAAATATTGATGTTAGTATTTCTATACTATGAATAATTATGTTATTAAAGATTAACTTGTGTTATAACTTGATTATGTGATTAAAAATCTAATTTTAAATGATGATGTATATTTTAGTTATGTTTGTAAAGTGGTAATGGCTAACTATGTCATGATGACATATGTTTATAGGATATTTTGATTAAGTATTGATTCGATTTAGCCTATTTTAGCAAGGCAAGTTTTCTAACTCTATTTTATAATTGAGCAAGTTCTCTAACTCAAAACTTCATTGTGCGAGTTTAATTTCATTTGGTACATTATTGTTTTCAAATTCAATTACAATTGTTGTAAGTTGCTACTTCTACACTTTCGTAGAGCTAGATTGCCTATTATTAAGTAAGTCATTGTATCTAGTTACTCATGACGATACAAGTTTTCTAATCTATTATCTTGTTAATTCAATTCCTATTTTCAATTTGATTACAATATAATGATGTAAGTTATTTGGAGCAAGTTATTCTTGTATTTAACTTGTGGTTTAGCATGCACAACTATATATACTATGCATGCTTATTATTCAATTCTAATTAACCTTGGCTTAGTGTTGTTCAAGCAAGGTATGCTATAGTTATTCAAATTGATGCTATTAGATTATTCCTAATGCATGACTTTAGTTTACTATGATTGATTCAATCACTATTGTTCTATAGTATAGTGTTATTGGTCTTATTCAACTACTCCTTAGTTGATGTTCGTTAAATTCCAAATTTCCTTGAAAGCTTATCCAAACCAAACTTACTTTTGGTGCGGACTTGTATTCTAAATAATTGAGATGAACAACTCTTTTAATAGAGGTTTACGCTTAGCGTTGAAATGGTTGTGCACAATACATTTACTGAAGGGTTGATCCCCTAAGTACGTGGAGTCCTTATAGTCTTATGACTATTAAAGTTAAAGTTGAAAGATTACTTATAAGCTGTGGACATGATTCGTGGTCATTAGACCTCTCGGTGAATGTTATAATTTTCGAAAGTTAATAGAATATATTGTTCGGTTCTATTGAGCCTAATATTGGCAATTGATGTAAAAGTTTAAAGATTTATTTATTGTTATTTCAAGTGGGCCTTTGTTTGCTCACTCTTTGCCAGTAAAATTTCTTACAACTAAAGTTGAAACGGGTGACGTATACCTAGCACCAAAGAGAAAGGAAAAGGAAAGATGAATAAATACATCAAGACTTGTAATAGTTTTGATAGTTTTTTTCGGACTTTGGTTTAAAGATTGTAATGAAGTTTATTTAAATTTCCGCATTTGAATGATTGTTGTTAAAGGTTAGATAACCCGGGAGATTTTATTTAAGTTTTATCTCGTATGTAAGCAAGGTGTTTTGATTATTCAATTTTATTATAATTGGGTAGTTAGAAATGAATGTTTTGATTAAGTGAACACCAAATCTTGAGGAAATGAAGTACCAGGATTTGGGGTGTCACAAGTTGGTATCAAAGCTTTAGGTTATGAACCTTAGGTGGGGGGAAAGCCTTAGAGAAGTAACCTTTGAAAAGATAGTGGAGATAACTCTTATCGAGTTTTAAGAAAGAAGTAATAAAACACTTATGTGCTTATGTGTTTATAGTTTATGTACTCGTGAGTGTCGAGTAGTAATGATTAATAATTAAAACTTTAAAACTTTGTTGTCAGGATGACTAATGTCGGAGAATCCAGTCAGGCTAGGGAGGAGGGACCTCAAATGCCTATAGAGGAGGAGCCTCGCGACATTTCAGTAGTTTGGGGAACAACTCATCGCCACGGAGTCACCCGTTGGTCACGAGAGTTGAAGATGATGATGATGATGTGGAGATGACGAGGAGGATCCGTTGAGTTACCACAGGAGGATGAGGATGATGAGGACGAGGAGGAAAGGATTCCACTTAACTCGATAGCTGGCCGTATATACGATGAGGTGCATGACCGTAACGTGGAACTTCAGGATACAGTTGAGGAGTTGCAGGAGATAGTAGTTGAACAACAGAATGCAATGACACAAAAAGACGGCGAGATCCAGGATCGTGAAGAACGTAATCGACAAATTTCGAGGAGAAACTAGTATGCATCAAGGAGAGAAAGAACAATTGATCGAGATGGTCGTGAATCGAAGAACAAGTTGAAGAAGAAGCTACCAAGAGGGTAAGAGCTGAAGATGCATACGAGGAAGCTTATCAACGAACTGGAAGAGCAGTAAGGGACTCAAACGCGAAGAGGATGAAGATGGAAGAGATGGATAAAGTTTTTAACACCGCAATTAATCGAGCTCAAGATCGGGTCATGGGATATCCGATTCAGTTCGAGACGCTGCCATCATTCGTGTTAGATCGCAGAACAATGTTTTGAGTCATGGAGGAAGAACGTGATAGGGCTAAGAAGTATCTTAATAGATCATCATAGAAAATGTGCCTGTAATGCACGTAATAAGTATTAAATAATGTGTAAATCCCTAGTGTTAAGTAACCATGGGATATGATAATAATGATGTTGTCCTGTAACTTTTGTAGTTCAGGAAAGGAATGTAAATAGCAGTGATGCTATTGATTTTTTATGTTTTTCGAAGTAATGATGAATAAATAAAAGTTATTATTTTATTCAAAGTGTTATGTGTTATGTGGTTATTTCTTTTATGGAGGCAAGTTAATTAGAAATACTTAAAGAAGTTGAGTAATAGTCTAATAGATGTTTTGT
The DNA here is from genome assembly GCA_020205615.1 of Panax quinquefolius. Classification (NCBI taxonomy): domain Eukaryota; kingdom Viridiplantae; phylum Streptophyta; class Magnoliopsida; order Apiales; family Araliaceae; genus Panax; species Panax quinquefolius. The sequence continues at coordinate 66,450,989 of CM035165.1, read as the reverse complement.
TTTAACAGAAAATGCCTCCCAGACGTGAACCACCCCGACAGAGAAACAATGAGAGAACTACCAATAACGACAATGTTGACGGTAACCCTGTTCAACAACTAGTGACACTACTGACAGGAGCGTTGCAGAATCAACCACAAAACCATGGTACAACTTTTAAGGATTTCAAGGCGGTTGGACCACCTGAATTCCATGGATCTATGAATCCAAATGAACATGCACTGGATTATGGAGATAGAAAAGGTGTTCGATGTCGCTAGGGTAGGGGATGATCAGAAGACTGCTTTCACAACATTCATGTTGAAAGCAGAAGCTAGTTATTAGTGGCAGGCCAATAAAACTCGTGAAGGGCCAGGAGTGATGACCAGGATAGGTTCAAGGAGTTGTTCTTGAGACTTATTTCCGGAGAGTTCAAGAGTCGCTACTAAGAAGTGCATTTCGGAACTAAAACAAGAACGATGATGACGGTATTCGAGTATGCCGCGAAATTCAACGAATTGGCGAGGTTTTGCGCCATATCAGTCAAAGCATGAGACGAAGCGTAAGGCGAAGAGATTTGAACAGGATGAAGCCCCAGTCAGACAAGAGGGTCTCCCTGCTCCGATTGAAGACATTTACAGCGGTGATGAGAAAAAAGAAAGATCATTTGAAGGTGGAGGCGAGGCAAGTGACAAAGTTCAACCAGAACAAAAGAAGAAGAGGAATGAGAATGAGACTAAGATGGGGAGTGGTAGCGGTGGAACAACAATAATAATAATAACAACAACAACAACAACAACAGCTTGAAGAGGAAGTGGAATGGGAGCATGGGTCTTTGGACACCAGTGGGGTAACCAAAAAAAAAAAGTTTGAAGCATGTGCGACATGCTGGAAATTCCATAAGGGTGCGTGCTTGATGGGGAAGCGAGTATGCTTCAATTGTGGCCAGGAGGGTCACATCGCCCCAAGTTGCACTCAACCGAAGAAGAATGTATGCTTCACACGCGGATCCAAGGATCACTTTGCTCGTGAATGCCCTAAGAAAGAAGGACGGAGTGACAACCGTAAGCAATGGAGGTAATAATGGAGGTACATGGGCCATTGCAGGACCGCAAACATCAAACAAAACCCACCCGTAACCTTCAACATGACTGTGCAAGATGTTGTACATTTAAAAGATGTGGTGTCAGGTATTATCCCAATCAATGATATAAATGCTTATGTATTATTTGATTCGGGTGCTACTTGTTCGTTTATATCTGATGAATTTGCTAAGAGGTTAGAATTGCATAGAGAAGAACTGAATTTTCCTTTGAACATAGAAATTGCGAATAAGGAAGTAATCTCTATTAGATTCGTATACAAGAACTGTAGGGTGAACATTAAGGAAAATATTTTGTTGGTAGATTTGATTCCGATTAGACTCGGGGAATTTGATGTAATTTTGGGGATGGATTGGCTGTTCAAATATGGAGCAGTAATCGATTGTCACAAGAAGTGTGTAAACCTTATGACTCCATCAAAGGTAGTATTTTATGGTAGCAAGTCGCCTAGACAAATGAAATGTCTGACGACTATGCAGGCCAAGAAATTGTTGAGTTAAGGTTGTGTGGGCTATTTAGCTTACATAGTCGATACTCAGAAAAAGGGTGTGAAACTAGAAGAAATACCGGTAGTGAGAGAATTCGAAGACGTGTTTCCAGAAGATTTGCCAGGACTTTCGCCTGACAGAGAAATTGAGTTCGTGATCGACTTAGCGCCGGGAACAGACCGATATCGAAGGCCCCGTACAGAATGGCTCCGGTAGAAATGAAGGAACTGATGGTACAGTTGCAAGAGTTGTTAGACAAGAAATATATTCAACCAAGCGTCGACGTCAGGGGGGAGCGCCAGTTTTATTCGTTAAGAAGATGGATGGAACAATGCGTCTTTGCATTGATTATAGAGAGTTAAACAAAGTCACTATTAAGAATAGGTATCCATTGCCTAGAATAGATGACTTTGTTTGATCAATTGAAGGGTGCTAAATATTTCTAAAATTGATTTGAGAAGTGGGTATCACCAATTGAAGGTAAGAAAGGAGGATATACCTAGAACGGCATTCGTAACTCTGATACGGACATTACGAAGTTTCGGTGATGTCTTTGGTTTAACTAATGCCCCGCATTTGCATTCATGGATTTGATGAACAGGGTGTTTAAACCATTCTTAGACAAGTTTGTAGTGGTATTTATTGATGACATTTTGGTGTATTCCAAAACTCAAGAAGAACACGTGGAATATTTACGTTTGACATTGGAAACACTAAGGAAGGAAAAGTTGTACGTGAAATTCTCTAAGTGCGAATTTTGGCTCGATCGTGTACAATTTTTGGATCATGTGATTGATAAAAATGGGATTTCAGTGGATCCATCAAAAGTGGAAGCTGTAATCAATTGGGAACAACCAAGAACACCGTCAAAGTGAGGAGTTTCTTGGGACTGGCTGGTTATTATAGAAGATTTATTCAAGATTTTTCTAAGATAGCCACTCCGCTAACAAATTTGACAAGGAAAGCTATAAAATTCGTTTGGACGGAGAAATGTGAAGAGAGTTTCCAAGATTTGAAGAAGAAGTTAAGTGTGGCACCTGTGTTGACATTACCAGATAATACAGGAAATTGTGTGGTGTATAGTGATGCCTCACATAAAGGGTTGGGTTGTGTTCTTACGCAGTAACGACAAAGTTATTTTCAGATGCATCAAGACAACTAAAGGATTATGAGAAAGGGTATCCGACTCATGATTTGGAATTGACTGCAGTTGTATTTGCTCTGAAGATATGGAGACACTATCTTTATGGAGAGAAATGTGAGATCTACACAGACCACAAAAGTCTGAAGTATATTTTCACTCAGAAGGATTTGAACATGCGTCAAAGAAGGTGGATGGAATTGATAAAAGATTATGATTGTGAAATCTTTTATCATCCCGCAAAGCGAAATGTGGTGGCGGATGCTTTAAGCAGGAAAGGGTCGGAAAAGTTGATGTTGATGTTGATAACAACTCGGGAGGAGCTCATTTCAAAGAATGACAAACCGGAGTTGGAAATCAAATTTCTAAAAGAATCTGACGAACAACTATTCCAGATAGAAGCTGGTCCAACTTTAGTGGACAAAGTGAAGAATGCTCAACTACAAGATGAAGAGTGTGGGAAAATCAAAGAGAATCGATTCAAGGCGGTGATATAAAATACAAGGTCGATAATGAGAAGGATTACTACGGATTCGAGGAAGAATTTGGGTTCCAGAAGGTGCTAGAACCGAAAGACAAAATCTTGACCAAGCACACAACACAAGATATTCGATTCATCCAGAAGCACGAAAATGTATAAAGATTTATACCGACATTTTGGTGGCCAAACATGAAAAGGGATGTTCTTTGAATGCGTGAGTGAAATGCTTGACATGTCAAAGAGTAAAAGTCGAACATCAAAGACCCAAATGGGTTTACTTCAACCATTGGAAATACCGGAATGGAAGTGGGAACACATCACGATGGATTTTGTGGTGGGTCTTCCAACTACGAGAGAGGATGTGATGCAATTTGGGTGATAGTGGGATGACCGACATGAAATCGGCAGACTTTTTACCAATAAAGATTAGATTCAATCTTGATCGGTTGGCAAGATTGTACATTAAAGAGATCGTTTTGAGGCATGGAGTGCCGAAGATCAATTGTGTCCGATAGAGATCCTACGATTCACGTCAAATTTCGGAAGAGACTACAAGAATGCATGGGGACACAATTATGAATGAGTATGGCTTATCATCCACAAACAGATGGCCAAAGCGAACGAACAATTCAGAGACATTGGAAGATATCTTTGAGCATGTGTCATGGACTTTAAAGGAAGCTGGGAAGAACAATTACCGTTGGTGGAATTTGCTTACAACAATAGTTATCACATGAGCATCAAGATGCCACCTTACGAGGCATCAGACGGCGTAAAGTGTAGAACTCCACCGTGTGTTGGGATGAAGTCGGTGAACGCCAATTTGTTAGGACCAGAATCGGTGCAACAAAGCTGCGACGTTGTCAAACTCATCAGACAAGATTAGTAGCACCAAGCAAGATGATGAAAAAAGTATCTTTGATCAACACAGACAAGATCGTGCATTCGACCGTAGGAACTTTTGTATTCCTAAAAGTTTCTCCTTGGAAGGGAAAATTCATTTCGGTAAAAAGGGAAAGCTAAGCCCGAGGTTTATTGGACCCTTTGAAGTGCTGCGAAGAGTGGGAGAAGTGGCTTACGAGGTAGCTCTACCTCCAGAGTTGGAAAACATTCATAATGTTTTTCACATTTCGGTGTTACGACCATATAAACCCGACTACAAACATGTGATCGAGTACGAACCATTGCAGTTCGAGAAAGATTTGTCTTATGAAGAGGTTCCTATCCAGATAGTCGACAGGAAAGAACAAGTGCTCAAGAATAAAGTGATACCTTCATGAAGGTGATATGGAGGAACCACTGTATTTCAAGAAGCTACGTGGGAACTCGAAGAGAAAATATTGAAAGAATACCCTGAATTATTTGTTTAATCTGTGTCTTCGATTCTGGTGACAAAATCTTTGTAAGTAGGGAAGAATGTAACGAATGATTTGTTTGAGTTGTGATTCTGATGACAAAATCCTTGTAAGGAGGGAATGATGTAACATTCCAGAATTTTAAAGTGTAATATTAAATATTTATTAATTTATATAAGTATTTAATGGATATGTTTATTGTTGAATAAATAATTGGTCAATTTGAGTTGACGTGGTTTAGTTAATTATTTGTTTAATAAATAATTAAATAATAAATAATAAATATTTATTTGTAATATTAAATATTTATTGAATTATATAAGTATTTAATGGCAATTTGAGTGGATGTGATTTAGTTAATTATTTTTTGAATAAATAATTAAGGAGCTAAGAAAATTAATTATTATGAGATTATATACCAATTTGATTTAATAAGTAAGCTAGAGAGCTTATAGTGATTTAAATAAATTATAATATTTTAAATGGGAAATTATAATTTAAAATATTAGTTGGTCGAATAAAATTACAATTATAAAAAAATTATAGTCATGTGATATTAAATTATGTGCTAAAGTAATTTAATAGATTAATGTTTTAATTGATTAATTAATTAAATAAAAGTGTGACTAATAACCTTGCTATAATGGAGTTGTTAAAATAAATTACTGGACTTTAATTTAGTTTTTTCCAAACATGTCTTATTGCATAATAAGTCTTTAATCTAATAGTGTTTTATCAAACAAGGTATAAGGATTAATCCATTTGTTTTAGTTAGATTTGCCAAACAAGGTGTAAGGGTTAATGAGTTATTTTTATTAGCTTAACCAAACAAGCCTTATGGCTTTTGATTTTCAAAAGTTTATAACTGATGTCAGTTAAGTTAGTATTATATTATATATTTAATATATCTATTATTACTATATAATACGTTATATTATTATACGAAGTTAGAGTTAGAGAAGAAGACTCGGTTGAAGTTTACGAGAGAGAAGAAGAAGAAGAAGAAGAAGAAGGCTAGAGAAATTGAGAAAAGAATTGGGGAGAAGAAGTTTCGATAAAAAAAGGATATAATAACTCTAGATATCATCTTCTTAATCAAAGGTAGGAGCTCAATCTTTTTTTCTTTAAAAGTTTAGTTTTCCTCTTCCCAAAAAAGTCTCTGTAAAATATTTGTAAAAGAGGAATTGTTGATATGTATATAGTTTAGTATAATAATTGATTGTAAAAGGTTGTTTCATGAGTTTATGTATGATTATAGAAAAATTAATTCATGTATGTATGTGTTTTTTGTGAAGAAAATATATTTACGTGAGTGTTCATATATGAAAAATATATGAGTATGGTTTAATTTAAAATAGAAATTAAGGTTTAATTAGTTGTTAAATTGATAAATTGATTATGAAAATTGATAGAGTATGTATAATCATAACTATGATATTTTAAATTTTCTGTTTTGATTGAAAAACAAAATCACAGTGTTGATTTTCATTAAAAATGTCAACAATGGAGTTTTTGCCAAAAATATTGAAATTAGGTGTTGTAAATTTGATGTTTATGTTATTTTATGAGTAGAAACATGTTAGAAATCTTCACAATATGTTTATATGAAGTCTATATGTGTATTACATGTTAATTAGTCTGTTAGAAACGAGCTTGTAGGCCAAATTGGCTTTTTTTCTCATGTTGTTGTAGAGCTTGGTCACCGAATCATGAAGTTTTTCGCAGCATGACCCATCATCAAAATATCTTCTTGTGTTTTAATCATCATGCACGTCGCAGCCACGATCAAGAGTGTATTCATGCTGTCAGCATGGCACCATCATCATCAGCAGCACATGCGTATGAACCACAAGTGTAAATCGTGGGTATTAAATGTGTGAAAGTTTAGCGAATGGTTCGACGATTGTACTTTTTTGTACACAAAATTTTAAGAAACACTATGTGATGATAGTAGGACTTTAAAATATTGATGTTAGTATTTCTATACTATGAATAATTATGTTATTAAAGATTAGCTTGTGATTATGTGATTAAAAATCTAATTTTAAATGATAAACGTACTTAGTTATGTTTGTAAAGTGGTAATGGCTAAATGTCATGTCATGATATGTATGTTTATAGGATATTGTGATTCGTATTGATTAGGTTTAAGTTTTTACGAGCAAGGCAAGTTTTCTAACCTATTTTATAATTGAGCAAGTTCTCTAACTCAAAACTTCATTGTGCGAGTTTAATTTCATTTGGTATATTATTGTTTTCAAATTCAATTATAATTGTTGTAAGTTGCTACTTCTACACTTTCGTAGAGCTAGATTGCCTATTATTGAGTAAGTCATTGTATCTAGTTACTCATGACGATACAAGTTTTCTAATCTATTATCTTGTTAATTCAATTACTGTTTTCAATTCGATTACAATATAATGATGTAAGTTATTTGGAACAAGTTATTCTTGTATTTAACTTGTGGTTTAGCATGCACAACTATATATGCTATGCATGCTTATTATTCAATTCTAATTAACCTTGGCTTAGTATTGTTCAAGCAAGGTATGCTATAGTTATTCAAATTGTATGCTATTAGATTATTCCTAATGCATGACTTTAGTTTACTATGATTGATTCAATCACTATTGTTCTATAGTATAGTGTTATTCGTCTTATTCAACTACTCCTTAGTTGATGTTCGTTAAATTCCAAATTTCCTTGAAAGCTTATCCAAACCAAACTTACTTTGGTGCGGACTTGTATTCTAAATACTGAGATGAACAACCCTTTTAATAGAGGTTTACGCTTAGTGTTGAAATGGTTGTGCACAATACATTGTACGAAGGGTTGATCCCCCTAAATACGTGGAGTCCTTATAGTCTTATGACTGTTAAAGTTAAAGTTGAAAGATTACTTATAACTGTGGACATGATTCATGGTCATTAGACCCTCAGTGAATGTTATAATTTTCAGAAAGTTAATTGAATATATTGTTCAGTTCTATTGAGCCTAATATTGGCAATTGATGAAAAAGTTTAAAGATCTGTTTATTTTTATTTCAAGTGGGCCTTGTTTGCTCACTATTGTCTTTAAAATTTCTTACAGCTAAAGTTGAAACGGGTGACGTACCTAGCACCAGTAAGGGAAAAGGAAAGATGAATAAATACTGAAGACTTGTAATAGTTTTGATAGTTTACTTTCAGACTTTGGTTTAAAGATTGTAATGAAGTTTATTTAAATTTTTGCATTTGAATTATTGTTGTTAAAGGTTAGATAACCTGCGAGATTTTATTTAGGTGTTTTTTATTCAATTTTATTATAATTGGGTAGTTAGAAATGTTTTGATTATTCAATTTTATTATAATTGGGTAGTTAGAAATGAATGTTTTGATTAAGTGAACACCAAATCTTGAGGAAATGAAGTACATAGAGGATTTGGGGTGTCACAATGGAATTACTTTAATTCATTAGGTATTGGTACATGAGTTATGAACCTTGGGTGGGGAAAACCTTAGGTAGGTAGTAACTTTATAGAAAAGAACATATGATGTTAAATTATGTGTTCTAAGAAATGACTACTTTAATTCAAAAGACAATAAAACTTTAGTAATAAAAACTTGAAATTATAGTAACAAAAACTTGAAATTATATTGTCGGATGTCGGATGGAGAAGCTAGTCGAAATGGGGAGGAGGAACTCCGAGTACCATCGAGGAGGATCCCCGAGACATACATGTTGTCGGGGAAGCGATTAATCTGAGAGAGTCATCTCCATTGATCACAGTTATTGGTCAGGAGCGTGAGCCTGAGACTGATCCAGAGGAGGATCCTGAGGAAGAGGAAGAGGAATAAGAGGAGTTTCCCCCGCACTCCATTGATGCTGAGATGTACGACGCGTTATACGACAGTAACGTAGAGTTACGAGACAATGTCCAGGATCTGACTGAGCGGGCGATTATTCAGCAGATTACTCTCGAACAGAATGAGAGGGAAATTGAGACTCTTCAAACACGACTGGGAAATGTAGAATGGGATTTGGTCCACGAGAAGGGTTAAACCGAGGATAAGACCGAGGAGATAGAGAAGTTGAAGAAGGAACTGAAGGAAAGCTCGGAAAGGCTGATCATGGCAGAAGAGGATGGGTAAGAGAGTCACGTCGTGCTGATATTGCGGAAGAGGATGGTCGTGCAAAGAAGGCTAAGCTTGGGGAGACGTACTCTACACTTAATAAGGCAATGGATGAGGCCCAGGATCGAGTTTTGAGGTACCCTATCCAGTTCGAAGGGCTACCATCATACATGCTGGATCGTAGAACGATGTCTCGCATCATGGAAGAGGAGCGTAGCAAGGCTATTCAGCGCCTTAACCAGCAGTGATAGGATTTGTTTAATTATGTGAAAAACTTATTTGGTATTTAGATGTAAATTCCGATGTAGTTATGAACAAAGGAATATTTTAATATTTAAATCATGTGGATTCTTATCTCAAGATAGTTGATGTAAATAGCAGTGATGCTATCGTTGGATGTTAAAACTTTTGATTTAATTAAATATATCAAGTTGTTTGAGATAATGTGTTAATTAATTATATTAAATTGTTGAGTTAAGTCTTAACTATTTAGAGAATTTAATAGAGATTTAATAAGCATATATTTTAACAGAAATATGTCGCCAAGAAGAAGACAACAACGTCAACCAGCTCAAGAAGGATCTACAAATAACAATAATAACACCAATACTAATCCTGTTCAGCAATTGGTTAACTTACTAGCTGGAGCAATAAATAATCAACCTCAAGCTCCACCAAATACTACGTTTAAGGATTTTCAAGGCGGTGGGATCGCCAGAGTTTAAAGGTTCCATGAACCTAATTGAGGCTCAAACGTGGGTTATGGAAATGGAAAAGGTTTTCGATGTTGCTAGAGTTAGAGAAGACCAGAAGACCGCTTTCGCAACGTTTATGCTGAAGTCTGAAGCCAGTTACTGGTGGCAAGCAAACAAGGTCCGTGGAGGTGAAGGCGTTATTACTTGGGAGAGATTCAAAGAGATGTTTTTCGAGAAGTATTTCCTGACCAGCTTGCAGAACCAAATGGAGGTTCAATTTCTGGAGTTGAAGCAGGGGAATATGACCGTACCAGATTATGCGGCTAGATTCAACGAGTTGGCGAGGTTTGCCCCGTATCAAGTACACACTGATAAGAGAAAGGCAAGAAGATTTGAACAATGACTGAAGCCTTGGGTATATAGCAAAGTATCAATGTTTCAGCTAAACACTTTTGCTGGAGTACTGGAAAAGGCCATCCTCGTTGAAGGTGGAAGCGATGCGATGACCAAGTACAATCAGGATCAGAAGAAGAAAAAGACTGAAAGTGAAGGAAATAACAAGGCTAGTGGAAGTGGCACAGGAGGTGATAATTTTAATTAGAAGAAGAGATGGAATGACAACTCATCATCGGGGAATCAACAATGAGGTTAAAAGAAGAGGATTGAAGCATGCCCGACCTGCGGGAAAGCTCATCTGGGGTTTGTATGAAGGGAAAGCGGGTGTGCTACAATTTTGGTTAGGAGGGCCACATAGCACCTAACTATCCTAACCCAAAGAAGGGTGCCTACTTCACATGTGGTTCAAAGGATCATCTGGCAAGGGACTGTCCCATGAAGGGATCTGAAGGGGCAGGTGTAAGACCCCAACTTTTTATAAATGATATTTAATTTCCTCTATTTATTATTTTGAAATATTAAGGGTTGAATTGATTAATGTGGTTAGTTGTGGGTAAAATGCTCAAATATTTTAAGATAAGCAGGTGGTTATAAAATATTCATTGTTGTCAGAGAATATTCGTTTGGTCGTGGAATATTCTTGTTGTCGGGGAATATTCGAACGACGGCGCAGTCTTTTGTGGGCCCCATAACGGAAAGTGATTGGATGAAGAAAATGACAAGTATAAGTTGTTTATAAATAACGGCGTAGTTGTTAGCGTTAACACTGTTGGAATACCCGGTGGTTAAAACACGATGTCTGGCGTTGTTGCTTGCGACAAGAAGACACTGCAGTATTGCACCAATTATTGATTCTTACGTGAAGAAGGCACTACTCAATAATTATTACGATGAAGTTTATTCGGTATTTTATTTTATTGATTCAATAATTTGCGTTGATATTTTATATTACTGTTGTTTTAATAATTGTCACTACACAATATTTTCCATTATCGAAGCAATAATTCATATTATCTGAATAATATTATTAGAAAACATTATTAGCAATGTCTAGAAAGTTCTGTCTAAGGAGAGGTTTGGTCACCTAATTGGGCGCCAGTAAGGAAAAATTCTTATTGGAAAGCCCTTCTTCTTTCTGAGGCTGCACTGGTTGTCGATTATTGTGATTACGTAATATTATTTGTGAATAATTAATTATTGATTTATATGATGAGGAAAATATTCATTTTATGTGGATATAGATGGAGAAAATTTTTAAAGTGACAATTGTTGAAAATCGATATTTTATCTTTTATAATAAAATAATATTTAATTATATTATTATAATATAATAATAATAATGATATTTTTACAATGAATGTGGGATATATGAGTATATGAGGAGGAAGAGTATTTTTGTTGCAAAAGTTGTTTAAAACATGTTAAACATATTTGTGGGCCCATTTCTTGACTGAAATTTGATTATAGCCTGTAAAATCGCCCGTTTATGGATTTCGGTCCATTTCTGTTTGGAATTTGGAAAAACTTTCTTCTGTAAAGTTGTAGAGAATTGAATGTCCTATAACAAGTTGCAAGATTTGAATTTTTCTGACAAAAGGGGTATTTATTATGAATTATTGAAGTTTCGGATTAATTAATTATTAATTGTTGGAAGTTTTAATTATTTTTTAATAAGAAAAACGTTTTTTTTTTATTTAGGTAAGGTGTGGTGGCTGATTTGAATCAAATTAGGTGTGCGTAAGAATTTAATAAATATATATTATTAATTTATTAAATTTTCTACTTTGGTGTTCTAAGCATTTTCCTATAAATAGGGTGCTTAGGTTAGAATTGAAAATTACACCAGAAACTGAAGTTTTCTCTCTCTTTCTCTCTCGATATATTGAGCGTATTTTGTGAGTATTTTAGTACTTTGAGTATTGCTATGCAGTGCAAGTTCTTTCAGCACTATATCCAGTCAGAAGTACTATCCTTTTGAGGTAAGGGATGTTATTTTCTTCGTAAATGATATTATTTCTTCAATATCATTATGCCAAAATACTGGTTTGAACTTTTTATCAAATTTGGAACTTTTCATGTCGGGGTTACTATTCACGAGTTACTATTCACGAGTTACTATTCATGAGTTACTATTCACGAGTTACTATTCACGAAGCATGATGATTTTTTTGTGAAATTTCTATCTTTTAGTGTCGGAGTCACTATTCATGTATCAACACTATTCACGAATCTAAGACTATTCATTCACGGAAAAAATTAAATTTTCGTTTTTCGTCCAAAATATCTATTATGGATACTAGCTTTGATTGTATCCATGTTTTGATCATTCTTGAATTTTATTCCACTATGATTATTTATGAGGTATTTTTAGACATGAAATAGCTGAGATACGAATCCTTAATATTTATTCTTTTGTTTCACTGGATTCATTTTCTTTAAAATATTTTTCATCATCCTCCGTCCTAAATGATGATATAATTGAATATCTTTGGCATGTATTGCAAAGATTAATGATTTCTGATGAATATCTTTGGCCCGTAGTGCAAAGATGAATAGGTGTTTAAATGAACATGACCAACTGATGAATATCTTTGGCCTGTAGTGCAAAGATGAATATTTGATTCCAGATATATATTGATTGATGTTACAGGGATAAAATATTGACGATGAACTTTTAAATTCATATATAGAAGATAGTAGATTTTATTCTCTACTTAACTCTACTAATGAATTATTATTTCCGCTGCGAATATTGATTTAAAACTTGTTGTCTATTGTATTCTATTAGATTTTTTCCCTGTTGAGGACTAACGATAATTTGTTCTATATTATCTTAGTCATAATGTTCTTTACTGGGCTAGTTGAGCTCACCCTTTTCCTTTTTGTTCCATTTTTCTTCTCAGGAGGCGAGAATGTAGCGAGTACTAGTCGGGGTATAGAATGATGGTTCTAGAAGTTATTTTAGTAGTCCTCACCATTTTTGTAAAATAATGTATCAATAATTGAAATGAGGACTTATTTGAGTGTGGATATTGTCTAGATGACAATATTTGTATTTAAACTCACAGTTTTTATGTTGTATTAATAAAGTTGTAGTTGTTTCTGTACCATTTATTTTGATGACTCAGAATGGGTGTTGTATACCTGTTTTGGAGGCGTCACAGTAGGATCAGGAGGGAACAGAGGAAACAGTGGCGAAAGTGCTTTAACTATCACGGGACCAACCACAACTAACCGATCGACCACCAGAACATTCAATATGACGGTGCAGGATGCAGTTCAGTCTCGTGATGTGGTGTCAGGTATCATTCTGATCAATAAAGTTAATGTTTATGTATTATTTGATTCGGGTGCTACTTGTTCCTTTATATCCGATGACTTTGCTAAGAACTTATATTTGCCTAAGGATGAATTAGAACACCCCATGAACATAGAAATTGCGAATAGAGAAATAATCCCTGTTAAGTACGTACATAAGAACTGTAGAGTGGATATTAAGGGTAATATCATGAACGTAGATCTTATCCCTATTCGACTTGGAGAATTTGACGTTATTTTGGGTGTGAACTGGTTATTCAATCACGGAGCTGTAATTGATTGCCAAAAGAAGCGTATTAACCTTATAATTCCGTCAAACGTTGTGTTTTATGGTAGTAAGTCGCCTAGAAAAGTGAGTTGTCTGACGATGATGCAGGCCAAGAAGTTGTTAAGACAGGGTTGTGTAGGATATTTAGCTTACATAGTCGACAGTCGTAAAGAGAATCCGAAAGTAGAGGAGATATCAGTAGTGAGAGACTTCGTTAATATCTTTCCAAATGATTTGTCAGGCCTTCCGCCAGATAGAGAGGTTAATTTCGTGATCGATTTGGCGCCAGGAACCGCTCCAATATCGAAGGCACCATACCGAATGACACCAGTAGAGATGAAATAATTAATGGTACAACTACAAGAATTACTAGACAAGAAGTACATTCAATCGAGCGTATCGCCGTGGGGAGCGCCGGTGTTGTTTGTGAAAAAAAGGATGGAACGATGCGGCTCTGCATTGACTACAGAGAACTGAATAAGGTCACGATTAAGAATAGTTATCCATTACCGAGGATCGATGATCTGTTTGATCAATTGAAGGAAGCGAAATACTTTTCCAAGATTGATTTGAGAAGTGGTTATCATCAACTGAAGGTGAGACCAGAGGATTTACCAAAGACAGCGTTCAGAACACGATATGGTCACTACGAATTTTTGGTTATGTCGTTTGGTCTAACGAATGCTCCTGCGGCATTTATGGGATTAATGAATGGTGTTTTCAAACCGTTTTTGGACAAATTCGTAGTAGTATTTATAGACGACATTTTGGTTTATTCGAAAACCAAGGAAGAACATGAAGAGCATTTGAGATTAACGTTCGAAGTATTGAGAAGGGAGAAGTTGTGTGCCAAGTTTTCGAAATGCGAATTTTGGATCGAACGGGTACAATTTCTTGGGCACATGATCGATAAAAATGGAATTTCGGTAGATCCATCTAAAGTTGAAGCCGTGATTAACTGGGATCAGCCGAGGACGCCCTCAGAAGTACGAAGTTTTCTTGGATTAGCAGGATATTACAGAAGATTCATACAAGACTTTTCCAAGATCGCAACTCCGTTAACGAATTTAACTCGAAAAGCTGTGAAATTTGTTTAGACGGAGAAGTGTGAGGAAAGCTTTCAAGAATTGAAGAAGAGGTTGAGTACAACACCTGTGTTATCTCTTCCGGATGATACAAGGAATTTTACTGTTTATAGTTATGTGTCGCATAAAGGACTTGGCTATATGCTTATGCAAAATGGCAGAGTCATTGCGTATGCGTCACGACAATTATAGGATTATGAAAAGGGATATCCAACCCACGACTTGGAGTTAGCTGCAGTTGTTTTTGCTTTGAAAATCTGGAGGCACTATCTCTATGGGGAGAAATGTGAAATATATACAGACCACAAGAGTCTGAAATATATTTTTACACAGAAGGACTTGAATATGTGCCAAAGAAGGTGGTTAGAGTTAATTAAAGACTACGACTGTGAGATTTTATACCATCCGGGTAAGGCAAATGTAGTTGTCGACGCCTTAAGTAGAAAGGGTCGGGAGAAGTTGATGATGCTGACCGCTCAGAAGGAGCTAATTTTAGCCATGGAGAAGTTAGAACTGGAAGTGAAATATCCTATGGAAATTGATGAGAAGTTATTTCAGATGCAATCTGGTACAACCCTACTAGATAAAGTTAAGGAGGCTCAACTTCAGGACGATGAATGCAAAAAGGTGATAAGGAAGATATCTGAAGGAACCGAACCAAAATTTAAGATGGATAAGGAAGGAATACTGAGATTTGAGAGCGAAATTGGGTACCGCCAAGACCCAGAGATTAAGGAAGACATTTTGAGTGAGGCTCATAGCTCACGATATTCGATTCACCCTGGTAGTACCAAGATGTATCAAGATCTTCGACAACACTTCTGGTGGCCGAATTTGAAACGTGATGTTGAAGAATGTATTGCCAAGTGTCTGACCTGTCAGAAAATGAAAGTAGAACATCAGAGACCAAGTGGGTTGCTACAACCGTTGGAGATCCCAGAATGGAAATGGGAACATATTACAATGGACTTCGTGGTTGGCCTTCCGACGACTCAGAAAGGCTACGACGCAGTATGGGTTATCGTTGACCAACTGACGAAATCCGCACACTTCCTTCCGATAAAAATCAGATTCAACTTAGATCAGTTGGCAAGGTTATATGTAAAAGAGATTGTTTCGAGGCACGGAGTGCCGGTTTCAATTGTTTCCGATAGGGATCCGCGCTTTACATCAAACTTCTGGAAACATATATAGGAATGCATGGGTACGCAATTACGGATGAGTACGGCATATCACCCTCAAATAGATGGACAGAGCAAAAGAATGATTCAGACATTAGAAGATATGCTAAGAGCCTGTGTGATGGATTTTAAAAGAAATTGGGACGATCACCTACCGCTTGTAGAAAGTTCTGATACAATAATAGCTTACCACGCTTAGTGGCATGCCACCTTATGAAGCGTTATACGGCAGAAAGTGCAGAACTCCGCTTTACTGGGATGAAGTTGGTGAAAGACAGTTGTTAGGGATAGAATTGGTACAACAGACAGCAGAAATAGTCAAAGTAATCCGAACACGACTGGTAGTAGCTCAAGATAGGCAGAAGAAATACGTCGATCCACATCGTAAAAATGTTGAGTTTGAATCAGGTAGTTATGTATTCTTGAAGGTCTCTCCCTGGAAGGGAAAGATCAGGTTTGGAAAGAAAGGAAAATTAAGCTCACGATTCATTGGACCATTTGAAGTACTTAGAAGAATCGGAGAAGTTGCGTATGATGTAGCCCTACCTCTAGCACTCGAGAATGTCCACAACGTCTTCCATGTTTCTATTTTACGACCCTACAAACCCGATTACAAGCATGTGATTAGATACGAACCCCTGCATTTTGAAAAAGACTTATCTTACGAAGAAATTCCTGTTCAAATTGTCGACAGAAAAGAACAAGTTCTCAGAAATAAAGTAATACCTTCTGTTAAGGTAATTTGGAGAAACCACAACGCTGAAGAAGCTACGTGGGAACTCGAAGGGAATATGATGAAGAATTACCCTCATTTATTTACTTAATTTGTGTAAGTGATTCTGGGGAAAAAATCTTTGTAAGGGGGGGAGAATGTAACGGGGTCAAAATTATTGAGTCGTGATTCTGGGGACTGAAGTTTTTTAAGGGGGGAAAGATGTGACAAACGAGATTTTGTAATTTAATTTTAATATTTATTGAATTAAATAAATATTTTTTGATAAATTAATTATTAGATTAAATAATTAATTGATGAAGTTGTGGTAGATTAATTTAATTATATGTGTTATATTTATTAAATTAATGTGGAGAATAATTATTATTCAAGTATGTATTTATGTGAGCTTATTGAATTAAATGAAATATTTAATAAGCATAATGTTATTTTAATTAATGTAATAATTAATTAGAGATTTAATAATTTGACATTATTAATTAATGAGAAAATTAATTATATGACTATATGAATTAATGAGAAATTATTATATTTTATTCAAATTAAATTAAATAATATATTTGAGTTATTGTATAATTGGGTGTGTCACGATTTAAACTATAGTATAAGAGAATCATTAAATTGAATGGTTTTGAAACCTATTAATGCCAGCCAAACAAGGCCCTAAAGGGAGTTAATAGCAGTTAACCCATGATGGGTAACTGACCTCCACATCGCGTCAGTTCTTTATTTTATACGTCTTCTTTATTTCATTTTTTCTAAGTCTGAAAAATAGTTAGAGAGAATTAGAGAATTTTTAGAGAGAATTTAGAGGATTTTTGTGAGAAACTCTGTGATTGAAGAAGCTTTTGAAAAAGGGTTTTTATCTCCACTCATCTACGCTTTGGGTAATTTCTTCAACCCAATTCTTTATTGCGATGTTTAAGTTTTTAGAAAATGGCTTCACGATTTGTTAAAAAAACTCTGTGAATGGGAAAAGGGTATGATTATGGGTTTGTGTATTTGTTAAGATGTATCATATCCTATTTGATTATATATATTATAAATTCCCATATCATCAGTTTCATAATATTATAACGTATATTATTGCTTCAAAATTTACAAAGTATGGAATATGGCCATTGGGAGCTGTCGTTTACACTCCTAAATTAACCTCACTTTCACTTTACAAATTTAAACAATTATCACAGTAGTAAGCAAGGATCGATCCCACAGAGAATGATTTGTTTTATATTTATCCTATGATTTCTAATGAAAAGGGGATTTTGAATTAATTAATTAAATTAACAAGAATAAACTAATAAGAATAAACAATGAATAAAAAGCTTCAGTTCTTTAGTTCAGTATCACCTTTTTACAATAATAGATTAATCAAGTGTAACATTATTTACCCTTCAATGAAACTAATAGCCCTAGGTAACAACAAGCTCTGCTACCCGAAACTCCCCTTAGATTGTCACTCAATGAAACAAGCTCTTCACAAGATTCTAACAATTATATAACCTAGAACAAGCTTTCTAGATTTAATATAATAGCAGCATTAAGAACTAGGGAATTAGACTATTCCAAGCAACAAACACATAAGCTCGGATTATTTAACTTGTCTTCTGATAATCATAGCAATACTCAAAAGCTTGTCCACAATCAGATATTACTAATTACTACTTGTGATTAAAAAAAATATCAATTACACGTAATATTATTCCTTGATCTAGCATATGATATTCGTTAACCAACTCAATCCTGCAGAAATCAAATTAGTTAAGCCAAATAGCATTCAGAAATTAAATCAGATTATCAAGAATGAATTTCATGTGACAAGGAAATAATGAATACTCAATTAATCATTAATTATAAATAAGGTTCAACATCCCTTAGAACTAAATAAAAAGAACTTAGTTCATATCTTCAATCCTCCAATGTTGTAGATGAGAGAATGTAGTAGATGATTGAATGACTAAAACCCTGATTAGCATCCTCTATTTATAGTGCTAGACAAAGTCCTAAATCCTATAGGAAGTAGAAATCCAAATCCTAAAAGGAATTACAAATCATAACTAGTTTCCATAAAGAAATAGAATCTAATTTGGAAATAAATCTTAGTCTAAAGGAAATCCTAAAGCTAATAGAAATATCAATCCAATTCTATGTAGAAGTCTGCCAAAATCTGCATTTAGAAACTTTCCAAATATCCAAGATTTCCCAATTTTCCCGCTCAAATTCGCTGGGGCGAATTTATATTTCCTGTTGCAACGTCCTTTGGTAAAACTATCATAACCTTTGATCCTGGAGGAGTTACGGGGCCTAATACCTATCAAAACGAAGATATCGACGAGATCTACAACTTTCATGCTTTGAGAATTGACAGATTCTAGCTGCATCAAGGTCGAAATCAGGCTCCAAGTGACTGCTGTGTAAATTGCAACTTCCAAACTTTAAGGTTCAACGTCCGTTTAGTAAAAAGATCATAACTTTTTCATATGAACTCCGATTGGGACGATTCAAAATGTTCCGAAAAGCTAAAGAAGAGCTCTACAATAAAATTCAAGTCCCAAGCCTAGACCATGCATCCAGCTTAATGCTAAAAACCCTGCAATTTTCTCTTTTTCCTCATTTTAGCTCCAATTCTTCCTGAAATCATTAAACACCTTAATAAGCTTATATACACATGAAACATGCAATAAAACTAAATATAATGGAATCAAAATAAATGAATAATATGCACTTATTAGCCATATGGCCCTTATACGTGATTTTAATATGCCAAACATAAATTGTTTTGTAAAATTCACACTCATATATGATTATGCATGTTAAAACGAAGGAATCAAACTTCAAATAAACAGATTTGGTGTTATAACGAACCCTTAATGTTGATTTTCATGTTTTGTATTGAAAACTCTCAAGAAAATCAAGAACGGTAAATTATATGTTTTGATTATGCAAAATTATGTGTTATAACTTGTTAAAAGCATGCTAGAAGGGTTAAGTAGTGATTATATGTGTATTATAATGTATGGGTACATCTAAATTCGTGTAGAAATAATTTAATTGGAGATTTTGGCCATTTTCTGCAATTTTTTGCGAATTGTGAGCGATTCATCGTTCATGCCATGCCGCTTTAATACCATGTGCATGCAGTATTACATGAAGTCCAATTTTGCGCAATATCAGCAGCATAGGCCATTCTCCAGATTGTTCAGAAAATATTTTTTTTTTAAAGTGTTCAAATCCATGAATGTGATGTTAACCTAATCTAATGAACATAAAAATATGTTAAGAGTATAGTGAAATGTTAAAATAGATTATTAACATGTCAATAACATAATTGCATGTGGATTGAATTATTGAGTGCATAATGAGCTTATTATTCGTGAAATGATATTATGTGACAATGAATGTAGTAATTTGGCTAAGTATGGTCATAATCAAAGTTAGACAAAGAGAATGAACTTATGATGACTAGTTACATTATAATTAACTATAGTTGTGAATGGAAATGATATGTAGGATTAAATTCAAGGAACGTGTTTAATTAACATGTAATCTACGCACGAGGCAAGTTTCCTAACCCTACTCGTTATCATTATTCAAGTTATTCTCATTATTATTAATCAAGTTTATTATATTAAAGATTAATTATCTTTTCAAAGTATGATTTTGTTATACAATATTTGTTCTATTGTATACCTCTTGAGATTATTATTCAATCAAATTATCAATTATTGTTGAACCTTGTTAGACTAGTGAACCCTTATTTGATTCGACTAGCCCATAGTTGATGAATGTTCTAAATTTTAGAACCCTTATTGATTTATCCAAACCAAACTTCCTTTGGTGCGGACTCTAATGTCAAACTGAGATGAACAACCCTGTATAGGGATTGCTTATGCGTTAGCGTTAAGATATTGTGCATGTGATGATACTAAGGGTGATCCCCTAAGCACAGTAGAAGAGTCCATAGTCTTACGATCGTATTAAATGTTTCAAGTATAACCCTTGATAACCTAGGACATAGTTCAAGGTCTTATGACCCTCAGAAATCTTTTGATTCTTGTTATTCATTCTTGATTCAAAAGTTGAGCCTTTATTTCAGAAGTCTTTGATTCACTCGCATGTTATTATATATTGTTATTTCATTTTTATACTTGTGGGCATTCATGCTCACTCTTGCGTAATAATAACATTGCGATTAAGAACGAAAAGTAATGCGATGAGCCTTCTACTAGAAAAGGCAAAGGCAAAACTAATAAGTGATGAAGACTTATTATTTAATTTTTAGAATGTTATTGTAAAGACTTGATGTTGTTTAAGACTTATTTGTTTATGTTTCCACACAGATGTTTAAGGTTAGTTTGACATGGGATTGTATTTATTATTCAGATGTTGTAACCCCATAAGGGGAGGATTAATTTCTATCTATTGCATGGTTTGCATTTATTATGGGTAGATAGATAGATAATATTTGTACAGTGAACACCAAATTCCGTGGAATTTACGTACCCGAATTTGGGGGTGTCACAATATATATATATATATATATATATATATATATATATAATATTAAGGTTATGTAAATACCTTATCTTGCCTTGAATAATCCTTTCAAATCAATTGATAATCACGTTGAACTTCTTAGGTTTCCTCTCAATCTCTCTTAAGTTCTCTGTAATCTTAAGCTTAGAAAGCTAGAATGCGTATAACCCAAAACTGATAACCATGTATGCGTAATAATTAAAGAAAACTGATATGGTCATAATAAGCCTAATCAGTTACAACATATAACGTATAGATTATAAATATATTATATTTATTATTTAATTTAATTTATTTATTTATTTATATTATTTAAAAATCCAAAAATCCCAAAAGTCATAAGACTCCGTTTGGCAAAACCCTTTAAAATTAAACACTTAATATTTTAAGCCTTGTTTGGCAAAACTAAATTAAACTCCTTTAATTTATTTTAATAAATAATTTAGTTTATAATTTATAATCACACATTATTTATTTGACATTATTTATTTGGATTTCCATATCCACATCAATCAAATAAATTAATTATACATACTATATTTTAAATAAATATTCCACTTAAACAAATATCACAAAATTATATTCTCATTAAAATTTTATTTAATAATTTAACATACCATCTTAAATTATTAAATCAAAACTACAATAAAACATCTCATGTTATCTTACAACTCTCTAACTATAAATTAAATTAATTTAGAATATTATCTAATAAATTTAATTCATAAATATTTACTAACAAAAATCACATATTTATTTAATTTAAGAAATATTTTAAATTACAAAACAACAACTTCATCAATAATCATCAATAAAATATTTATTTAATTTAATAAATATTTTAAATTATAAATAAAATCTTGAATTGTTACATCCTTCCCTCCTTACAAGGATCCTGTCCCCAGAATCACAACTCAAACAATCAAATCGTCACAGATACAAACTAGGAAAAACATCCTCATCGGGGAGGACCGATGATGGAATATGTTGTACACATCTTCATCAGACAAAACACAATCCCTCAAAGTCTCTTGTACATGAGAGAAATATCTATGGTGGAAAGTCTGTACCAAGGATTAAGGACTTTGGTGATAACCCCAACGTCAACATCCTGAAAGTACCTGAGCGATTTGGAGTACACATCCAACCAGTTCATCAGAGTCATTCGTGATAACTCCAGTACCCATCAGAAGTTATGGGAACAAATAGTCATCACATCCCGTTGGAAAATAGTTCAACAAACCACATTCATCATACATTTACATCATGTTGCAGTACATTGCATCATGAATATCTTGTCATATTTCAAGTGTCTAGTATTCTTTATCATATCCATGTTATTACATTGCATTAATATGATAAAGATGGGCATCTGTAGACACTTGAAATTTTGCATTCCTGTTACTAACATTGAAGGAGGGCAGAATCATCTTCAAGAGATAACCCTGGAGGTCAAATCCGTTTCAGTCCTGGAGACAACCACGGGATACTCAATTTTCCATCCCAGAGACAACCCCGGGATACTCAATTTTCCATCCCAGAGACAACCCCGGGATATTCAGTCTTTCCCATCTCGGAGACAACTCCGAGAAATCCAGTTCTAGTCCTGGAGATATCCCCGGGAATTTTAGTTTTAACCTCGGAGACAACCCCGAGGAATGCAATTCCAGTTCTAGAGATAACACCGGAGAAGTCAGTTCCATCTCGGAGACAACCCCCGAGATACTCATTTTCAACCCCGGGAGTTTCAGTTCCAACCTTAGAGACAACCCCGAGGAATGTAGTTACAATTTCGGAGATAACCCCAAAAAAGCTCGTTTCAATCCCCAGCAATCAGCTTCAACCTCAGTGATCGCCCCAAGGCACTCAGTCCAAAACCCGGAGATAACCCCGGGAGGTCAAACACACCTCAGAGATAACCCTGAGGAAATTTAGCACTTGCATCAGCCCAATCTCAGAGATAACCTTGAGCAATGACTGCTTAATCAGCCCAGAAACGGAGATAACCCCGGTGAGGGGCAAAATTGTCATTTTACCACCTCGATCCCACATTCACGCCATCTCAACAACATTTCAACCTACATGCTACACAGAAGTGTCTTACAAGAACCATAGCTCCAATCCCGAGTGACTACTACACAAGACAACACACCGGATAGAATTTGAAGACTTGAAGACCTGGGCATTGACCCATCTTCCCGACTTCGTACAACCTCTTATCACATGTCATTGTGTAGCTATCGACAACAACATTCTAAAAAGGTATTATACGCCTCCATCGGATGCCCGAATTGAAAGTTATGAAGGTTTGAGCGGACAACGCGTTCCACGAGTGCACGTACTTGGAGACGGCGGGGCCCACAGAGCCCGGGGCACCCTAGGCAGCCACAGGTACATCTGCAGCTGCCACAGGTACACCTACGGCTCCCCCCTCTATAAATAGAGGGCTTGGAGTGGCCATTTGGAAGAGAAAAAAAGGCGAGGAAGCCCTGTCCAATTTGCTATGTACACACTATAAACTGAGTGCTTTCTCATTTCAAACATTTGTGAGCTTATATTTTCCTACATTTTACCGGTGGAAACTGAGTGTTCATTCATTTAAAGCTATTTGAAGTCTTCTTTGGTAGCCCACTGTAAGCCTTCTCACATTTCTTAAAGCCTTTCTCCACTTTTGTTCACACACAATTATTCACGTTAAGAGTCATGTTGTGTGCGTATAGATGCTTTAATCGATCATTCGTGACTTTATTGCTTATATATATATATATATATATATATATATATATATATATATATATATTGTTATCATCAAACTCTGTTTGATTGAGCTCAATTTATATCCTGAGTGTTTACAATATATATATATATATATATATATATATATATATATATATATATGGAATCCTTCCATAGTAACCCCTTTTGGACCATTGATAAAATGAATTGATTTTTGACCATGATAAAATGAATTGATAAGTTTGGCACAAAGTTGTTGTGCCTTATTATTTTACTGCATCATTGGCTTCTATTTTAATAAGAGAGGCCCACGTAAAAATTATATTGTCACATTATAGTTATAAAAATGAATATTTATTATTAAAATAATCCCACGGTAGAGCTTGTCTTCGGCTTCATACTTTTTTTTTATTTTCTATTTAAGATAACTTGTAAATTCTTACCTTTTTATTTATTTTTTCTTCTTTTCTCCATTATATGTTATGACTCAAAGAAATTAAAATAAAATAAAATAATAAAAAGTACCTTTATTTGCAGACAACTGTCATGGCTAAGGAAAAAAAATTTGATATCCCAACTAGTCGCTGCTAAACAGATTCGAACTCGCAACCTCATGCACCAATCCCTCGTCATATGACCACCCGAGCACCACGGTCTTAGCTGCTAATTTCAACCAAGGATATATCCTTATAGTAAAACTTCACCATCCCCCAAAATCTATATTCTTGCATTATTATTATATTACGATTTATTATTATTAATAAATCTATATTATTAATTGGATTTTTCTAAATAGAAATAAGTTAATATCTATATTTATTATTACCCCCTTTAATATTTTTTTCTTATCTTTGTAATAATATCAATAAAAAGATTATTAATATATTAAAATAAATATCATTCTTTAATAAAATATAAAGTGATCATTATAAATCTTGCATTATTACTATTAATAATTTTATTATTAAGCAATGATTATTAGTAATGATTTTATATATTAAGCAATGATTTTATTATTAAGCAATGATTTTATTATTAATAAAATTAGTTCAATTAGTCTAATAAGTAATGATGATAATTTTTCAAGACATTTCAGGAAATTAATTTACTTATCGAATTTATAAAAGTAGTGAAGTATTATAATAATAATAATAATGTGATTATAAATATTAGAAGTATAGATTATACCAATACTAGTATTGCATAACATTAAGAGGAATAGTACATATTACATGTTCATTTTCATAAAATAAAAAAAAAACATAGCATGATTAATACAACCGACGCCTATTTTTTTGGCTCAGGAATCCCTAGCACTCGATAGTGATTTCGCTTATCGTGGTCGGTTTCAAAGCCACAAATTGCACATTTTCGATAAGGCTTAGAAGGAATGATTTTCTCGAGTGCACTCTTGAATATAGATTGTTTTTTGCGGCCCTTTGTTTGAGAAATATTAGGTGGAAATAACTCTTCTTCTGCTTCCACCTCTACATCTTCATCGTCATTATCGTATCCCATATCATGATTTGGATCTCGAACTGTGCAATCAATGTCGTCATCTGCCAGTTCAGTAATATTCTCATCCGGATCATACTGATCAACCAACTCTTTTCCTCATGCATTCAGTTTAAGAATAGTTTTGTAACCTCGGACTGAGCAAGCCGCTTTGCTCGCTAACTCCTGGTAATCACTCATCAAATGATTATAGCGCATTGCTTGATTTTGTTCGAAGTCAGCAGATGTGGAGTTAAAGAGTAAGTCTTCATCATTGCTTTTGTTCGCGTCTCTTGTCCACCGATGAAGGATCATGTCACTCGAAATTTGTGAAATACTCTTTGCTATGAAATATCTCAAGATGTGCATGCATAATTCACTAGAGTGAGAAAATATTTGGCAGTTACATGTTATCGATCCCAGTTGTCGATTGTTGACAACTTCTTTATATCTTCCATCACTTTCAGTTGCATCTGCATTATACACTGCATAAACCTTAGTATCAGTGACACACAACTCACTAAGTTTATGAACATTGTATTTCATGGAATCGATGAATTGACGTTGGAAACGTCTAAACATCTCTTTTGTGTACACTTGTGCAGCATGAACTTCTAAAGATGAACCGAGTACCATAATCCTTTTACGATGTTTTGTTATGTAGTCGGCCTTCCTCTCCCTCGATAAAGCTGTCTTTTCTCTGACCTTTTGACTCTGCGAGACAAAACATAGCATACATTGATGCATTAACATACTCATCAAAAAGGCATTCATGCTCTCGCTTCTTCCAGGTGGTAGTCATTCCGTGGCAAAATATCTCTTTGTATATCTTTGGAATCCATTTCGTCAGACATCATACAAACTTCCAAGCCATTCATTGGTATACAATTCATAGGAACTTATCGTAATATGCCAACGCTCTTCAAATTCCTCGATGGACAATGAGTTATACACACGATTGTTAAAATCATTTTTGAACGATGGGTGCTCGAGAATAAACATGATGCAATTTTTTCAGAAATTTATTGCTAATATTCCAAGAACACAATAAATGATAACTAGTTGGAAGTACCGTAGCAATAGCATTACTCATAGCTTAGTCTTGATCAGTGATGATGGTTGTAGGTGCCTTGTAGTCCATGGCTTCAAGCCATATCTATAATACCCAAACGAAAGTGTCCTCTGTCTCGTCTCGTAACAATGCAAATCCAAACAATATAGACTGATAATGGTGGTTGACCCCGGCAAATGTCACAACGTCTCCGAACCGTTGATACATAAACCTTGATCGAGCGTCAACCCACAAAATACAAGCTATGCGGTTGTTTTCACCGGGTTTCACTCGGAAAAAAAATTTGCTGGCACTTCTGGATGCAAGTTTGTTCAAATGATTGACAGTCTTTATAATAATAATAATAATAATAATAATAATAATAATAATAATAATAATAATAATAATAATAATTGTAATAAAATAATAAAAAGTACATAAGCCGCTACTATATGTAACGGCTTTATACTCAATTCGTAATAATAATAATAATCGAATAATTATAATAAAATAATGAGAAAATATAATTTGGGGGGAAATGGAATATTTTAGGATATATCCAAATCCAAGGTAAAATATGACAGCTAGGCCCATGGTGCTCGGGTGGTCATTTGACGAATGTTTGTAGCTTGAGGTCGGGGGTTCAAGTCTGTTTAGCAGCGAAAATATTTATTTATTACAAGTAAGATGTACATTTGTCTGCTTACGAGGGTTTTAATAATAATATATTTTAATTTTTTATTGTGTTTCAAGTATATTGCACTTACGTAGAGGGTTTTAATAATAATATTTTTAATTTTTTATTGTAAACCAAATTGAAGCTCTGCATCTTACCGTAGAAAGCAAAGAGACAAAGCTTTTTCTGCCACATCGCCTCGGGAAAGGCACCGAATATCACTTTTGACTACTTTTTCTGCCACATCGCCTCGGGAAAGAACACCTGCAAGCTCGGTAAACTAAAAAGCTGAGACAAACAACAGTATCAGTGTTTGAATTTGGTCCTAAATTAATTCTATGTATCGGTGAGCTTATTTAACCATCTATTGAGAACACACGTTGTTCAAACTAAAGTTCAGTATATAGCTAGATAAAAAAAATAACAGAGAGTAGAGAGGGAGTATTTCGGATTAGAGGAGCAAAAAACTTCAACAAGTTGAAGCGGCTGGATTCCATTTATTAGATTCTAAAGACACCGAACTTCAACAAGTAAGTTTTTATTTATTGTTATTTGTTCAGTTTTTAATAGTTTCTGTTGTTGTTATTATTTTTATATAATAGTAAAATAATATTATGGGAATTATATAAATGAAAAAAACGTATTACAGTGTACTCAATTGTTCCATTATTTTTATTAATGCATGTTATTACTGAATTAAATGCATGTTATTACTGCATGTTATTGTTTTTGTTGTCATTAATGCATGTTATTGTGTAGTGTTATTACTATCATTTTGCAGCATGTTACTTTCAACTTCATTTTATCATGCATCTTAATACTAATATGGAATTGATGTATTTTTTTAAGGTAAAAGATGGACAACTGGGAATATGGGCCAATTGATCCAAGTGTTCTTCATGATCAACAAGATCATGTATCAGATGACATATATCATAGGAAAGATAGGGGAAAATTAGGCTCCAGACAATATACTGATGAAAAGTATAATTAGTGGAATTTGACAAAAGAACAAAAAATCCTTTTAGATAAATGTGGATTTGGAGTATTTAGTTTTCGAGGTGTTGTACACCAATCTGACCTTGGTCTAATATCTTCCCTAGTCGAGAGATGGCTCCCGGAGACTAATACTTTTCATTTAAACTGTGGAGAAATAACAATCACGCTAGAGGATGTTCACTTTATTTTTGGGTTACTGGTGGTGGGAAAGCACTTAGCAGGTCCCTCATTGCATCACCAATTTGAATTATTTTAGGGATTGTTTTGGAGATAAATTAGCTGGTGAATATTTTAGTTCAAAAAAGCGCAGTGCAATTTCATTAGTGTGGTTGCACGAACATTTTAATAAATGTCCCGAGAATGCAAGTAAAGATGTTGTAGGGCGACACACAAAGGCATACATGGTGTGGTTGTGTGGGGCAATATTATTCCCTAATAGGAATAGGAATAGTGTGCACCCACGATATATATCTTTTATTGCCAACGCTGAAGATTGTGTAACTTACTCTTGGGGCGCAACAATGTTAGCATATTTGTACAGATCTGTATATACTGCTACTAGGAAAGGAGTTAAATACATTAATGATTGTGTAACATTGTTACAAATTTGGGCTTATGAGCGTGTAAATATTGGAAATCCAAACCCTTGGCCACAATCATCCGTATGGTTACCTAGGGCTTTAGCATGGTCCTATTTTGGAGCCCATAGTTACCCTGGTAGACGTGAGAATCCCCACCACCATTTTTCATTTTACCGAGGGGAGTTAGATATTAAGTCTATGTGGGATGTGGTTTGGCGGCCTTATATAATGTGGGATGATGATATCAGTAGATTTAATTTTGAAGGCAGTGTTGTTGGGATCCGTGGGGTCCCTTGATCCACTTTGATATTGTGGAATTTCGAGATGTCGGACCGTATGTATGATGAGACAGTTCGGGTTCATGCAAGGCATACCATCAATGACCAAAACCACGGTGACCTTAGGAAGGAGAAAAAGTTTAAATTTATTGATGTCGAGGATTGCATGGCCTTGAGAGGGGAATATATTTCGAGGTGGGAGGCATACATGGATCATCTCGAAGGAAAACAAACTGAAATTTCAAATTATGTGTCAATATATGATTGCATGGCCTGGTATAGGAAAATTACACGTTGGAAAATCCACCGACCTCGACAGGCAAGCGACCTCGACAGTTGTTATGAGCCTCGAGCCATTTACAACCAACAACACCTTATTACAATGGTATAAAATTATATTCTTCTTTAATTTATCATGTATTGGAGTAAATACTTAATATTACAATTATTCATATTTAGTGTTAATAATATTTGTTTGTGTTTATCTTACATGACAGGTTAAGAGTGCAAAGTCGTTACTTGATAAATTTTCAGCACTTACTCAGCTGCCTCCTGAGTTGGTTGTGCAAAAAAATAATTGGGATTACCAATACGCCAAATACGACTTCGAAGCAAGAGGGAAACAATTACCTCGATAGGGGGGTCCCACAAATATTGGACCACAGTCCCAATTCTCCCAATTCAATGAAGGGCTTGGGAAACAAACTGATTATGTTGTACAAGAGAGCTACATACCCACCGCACAAGTAATCGAGGAGAGCTCCATTCCCACCACCCAAGCCTACGAGGAGTGTTACATTCCGACCTTCCAAACCTATGAGGAGTGTTACATTCCAACCAACTCTGACTTTGCGGGACTTTCTGACGCCAAGGGATCTAGTTCACAAAAGGTATATATAGTTATGTTAATAGTGATGGTTTTAATTATTATTGCTATATAATAATAATGTACATTTGGGTCTCAATCAGGTACAAGATGCGGGAGACCACATCTCTTAGGGACCAAAAGGGTCCTTATCCAAAAAACTTAAAGATTGGAAGGAGACATTTGTAAATAAACATATGTTTGGAAACGTGGTGGCACCAGAAGAGGATTTATATCCTTTGTCACATCCGCGCTAGTTATATGAATTAGACCACAATGCAAAGGTAACTTAGGGCACAGGGAGTTGGTTATTCGAGCATGTCATCGATGCTTATATGTTGTTGCTACGAGACGAGAGGAATACTACGGTGTCATGGGAA
The DNA here is from genome assembly GCA_020205615.1 of Panax quinquefolius. Taxonomy (NCBI): domain Eukaryota; kingdom Viridiplantae; phylum Streptophyta; class Magnoliopsida; order Apiales; family Araliaceae; genus Panax; species Panax quinquefolius. The sequence goes on along the minus strand of CM035165.1, from coordinate 66,421,057 downwards.
TACAAAGGTGGTCCCAATTTGGTTTCATGAATTCATTCTTCATGCATCTTGGGCAGAGCTATGTGCCCCTAACTAACGTGAATACTGCATGGAGTTTTTGCAATCCGTATGTTAACCAAGATGTTGGTCCACCTTTACACGAATGCAAATACATATTCATGCCGGTGTGTAGTACCAATCAACGCCATTTTGTCTTGTTCCTATTCTTAGTTGAAGATTGGACGGTTACCATAATTGACCCGCACTACAATGATACACAGTATATTAAGTTACATAAAATGTACTCAGAATTCGTTAAAGTTGCGGTACGTTTAGTTTTAAAATATTTTAATTTTATAATGTCCTTTAATATTAAAAAATTATTAACCAACTACTTTGTACATGCAGGTACATTTGATACCATTTTGTTTGCGAAATGGTAATCCGATGCGTGAGTGGCCCATCAGTAATCCTATTGTGCAGACCTTAAAGATTCGACCAAAACAACAAAACAACTCAGAATGTGGCAGTTTTGTATGCAAGTATGTTAACTGTTTCGTTAGGGCCAATGGTAATATTTCTGAAGAGAAATGGTCCTTGGAAGATGTCATAGTCTTTCGTTACCGCGTCGCATGGGAGCTCTACAAGAAATCTGCAAGATTACTTCCGGCCTCTGAGATATAGAACTTGTCCAACGTTATCTAATGTACATATTAATTAATAAGAATGCCTATTTGGTTGAACTTTATGGGATTTTCAAATTCATGACTTAGTAATATGAATATTATTGAATCACATAAAACCACTTCATATTATTAATACGAAAAAAATTATCTATTTAGTTGAACTGTATGGATATTTTTGTTCGAACTAATATTAATAATCACATTATTTATATTAATATTAAAAATCATTTTACATATTATTTTTAATAATAGTAATACATGAATATAATAATAAATAGATAATGCATTCATTTCCTATCATTGAAACTTAAATAATAATAATAATAATAAACATAATAATAATCTAGAATATAGATTTAAATAGAAAAATCCAATTAATAATATAGATTTATTAATAATAATAAATCGTAATATAATAATAATGCAAGAATATAGATTTTGGGGATGGTGAAGTTTTACTATAAGGATATATCCTTGGTTGAAATTAGTACTAGGCCCTGTGGTGGTGCTCGGGTGGTCATATGACGAGGATTGGTGCATGAGGTCATGAGTTCGAATCATTTAGAAGCGACTAGTTGGGATACCTAAATTTTTTTTTTCCTCGGTAGTGACAGTTTTATCTTAAGTGAGTCTTTTTTATTATTTTATTTTAATTTAATTTCTTGAATCATAACATATAATGGAGAAAAGAAGAAAAAAAAATAAAAAAAGGTAAGTTTATATGTCAATTTTCTACTAGAAATAAAAAAAAAAGAAGAAAGTATGAAGTTGGTACAAGCTTCTTTGGTGGATTATTTTAATAATAAATATTCATTTTTATAACTATATCGACAATATAATTTTACGTGTGCCTCTCTTATTAAAATAGAAGCTAGAGACAGTAAATAATAAGGCACAAATAACTCGTGTCACGGCTTTATCAAATACAAAAGCTAATCTCAAACCATCAATTCATTTTATCAACTATTCAAAAGGGGTGTCAGACAGCCTTCATAGCAAGAATCTAACACTGTGGAAGGATCCCTATATATATATATATATATATATATATATATATATATATCAAACTTTGTTTGATTGAGCCCGGATTTATATATATATATATATATATATATATATATATATATATATATATATATATATATATATATATATATTTACTTTGTTGGCCATTAATCATGCTATATATATATATATATATATATATATATATATATATATAGTCCCACATGGAGTTTACTTGTATGGCGGTTGATCGCCTTTATATATATATATATATATATATATATATATATATATATATATATTTACATTTAGTCCCATTTAGTTGGAGTTTACTTCGTGGCGTTTGATCGTTCATATATATATATATATATATATATACAAACTGTTCTGACTTTTCATACAAACTACATCATCATGTGAGCCTAGGAATCATGTGATCACAAATTGATCTCTGAATTCTAGATTCTGCCTCGTGATGGACATTTTCAAATTGTGACAAATTTTTGTAAATTATTCACGGTGTTTGAATTTTCGTAGACGACTCTCATGCCCATAAGGAGTTCGACACTGCTTTTTATCCTATTTTCTCGAAGATGCTTCGCATCTCGAAAATAAAAGTAATTCAACCGAACATATAATAAAATAGAAGTATCAAATGCCTCAATTACTATTGAGCATAAGGGTTTGAAAAACCTCTTTTGCAAAACATCACTGTTATATCTTGTTAAAATTAAACTTTTATACAAAATTCAAACCCTTTGTATATATGTGCAAATGAGGTGCACTACTTCCAGATAATTGCACATAGACCTACACACACACATTAAGATAAATATTTAAAATGAAAAGTAGCGATCACCGTGTTACCACGGATGTCGGGGGGTGCCTAACACCTTCCCCTCGCATAACCAAGCCCCCGAACCTTAACGAATCTCGGTTTCACAGACCAGCTACGCAGTGTCACATCACTAGGTCTATGTGCAAATCTTTTCTCGGTTGAGTTGGTGCAACCATTTAAAAATACCAATTGGCGACTCTTACGGTCCCAATTGTCGACATATACATGTCAGACCTTTTCATAACTTGTTTTTTCAAACAAATCTCACCTAACATGAGAATACCAAAAGACAAGACCAGAAAATGGACAAATAAAAATTCCGACGTCGACAATAAAGTTTAGAAGGAACAGGGAGTGAAGAATTTTCTTTTATCGACTATGAAGAAGATATATATTACAGTTTATGTATGTATGGTATGAGAAAGGGTTGAAGATAAATGCCAAGTTAATTAAATTTTAATAGATTATGAGATATAATTTGTTTTTATCTTATTATTTTAAGTTTATATATATTTTATTATTTTAAAGTTATACATATAATAAATATTTTTCATCTTATTTTTAATATTTGCATATTTTATCCACGTGTCTGCTTATTTAATTCTACATCATTTTCTTGATTTTTTTAAACTGTCATATAAATAATAAATATACTGGACGTTCACTTAATTTAATGTAATTATATAATTCATAAATTTTAATTACTCACTCTGTCTTGAGATAAAAGTTTTATTCTTATTTTGGGTGATTACATTTAAATCTCCACTTTCCTTTAATAGCTAAATTTTTACATAATTTTTCCTATTATACTTTAAGCATTAAATATCTCATATTTTTTTTATTCTAATTCTCTCTCCATATTCAATAAATATAATTAGTTATGTGTTGAAAATATTTTAAATTGAAAAGTTAGAAAGTTACTCTGTCACCTATATTAGAGATGATTAATGACATTATTATGTATATTAGAGATAATTAATGACATTATTATGGACAATTTTATCGTTTCATTGTTCTTAATATGCTTGAAAAAAATTCCCCAGCAGAGGGAGTAGTTTTCTTCTGAGACCGCCCTACGCTTTGGCCGATACAGAAGCTTCGTCTGAAATGGCAGCCTCAAAGTTCTTACTTCTTCTTCGTCGATCTCGGCTCGTACCAACCATATCTTCCACCTTTGGTTTCTCCAGTTCCATCTCCACCCAATCACATCACTACACAAACTCATCCCGACGCAAAACTCTTCTGCACTCGCTCGCACCTTATAATTTCTTTTTCTCCCATTCATTCTCAACTCGTGACACGGAATCCCAAAGCTCCAACTTCTCCGATTCGGTGGTGACTCAGTCCGAGTTTTCAAATAATGCAGAAATTACAGAGGTTCTGAGCAAAGTTACTGGTGAGGAGGATTCAATTTTTCCAATTCGTGCTTTAATTTCTTTACTTGATGGATATCACGATTTCACTGGCTTCTCATGGTGGGTAGTTATAGCTTCCTCCACGTTTGTTCTTAGAATTGCATTATTTCCTTTCATTATCTTGCAAGTCAATAAGGTAAAGCAAATATCCGAGTTTCTTCCGAAATTGCCGCCTCCATTTCCTCCACCCCTTTCTGGAAGAAGTTACAAAGAGCAATTTATGCTCTTCTCGAAGAAAAGAAAAGAAATTGGGTTCCCATCAATTTTGTGGTTCCTTGCGGCCGTATCAATTCAAACGCCGTGCTTTATTTTGGGAGTGACAACTATACGAAGAATGTCATTGAATCATCATCCTGGTTTTGATAATGGGGGTACTTTATGGTTTCAGAATTTAACTGAACTACCTCATGAGTTTTGGGGAGCTATATTTCCTTTATTGATTGCTGGTTTGCATGTAGCTAATGTGCAACTTTCATTTAGTAAATTTTCAATTAGAGAAATGACTGGCCGGATTGGTTTATTCTTCAAATCCTACAAGTTTTCTATGGATGGATTGGTGCTACCAATACTTTTTGTTGGGTTTTTTGTTCCACAGGGGAGTTTAGTCTATTGGGTCACAAATAGCTCATTATCTCTCATCCAGCAATTATGCATTAACAACCAGCATGTTCGTAAGTATTTCGGGCTACCAGTGAAGGATGGTGCAAGTGTTCCAGCTAAAAATCCTCAAGAAATAGGTGCTCCAGATGTAAAAATATTGGATATATCATCAAAGCAGCAGAAAGTTTCTGTTAAAAACTTGATGCCCAAAGAGTTGGTTAATCTTTCAATTCAAATGTTGGCAAAAGGGCATAAAGAAAGAGCAGTTTCTATACTAAGACTGGCATTGGACAAGGATCCTGAGCACATAAGTTCTTTGATTGTTTTGGGACAGACACTATTGCAAGACGGATTGCTAGCTGAGGCTGGAGAATACTTGGAGCGTGCAGTCTCCAGGATTCTTCTTATGGGCCCTCCGACAAAAGTTGAGGAGGTTGATCAGTTGATACTTGCTTGTCTATGGGGTGGTGTTGCCTATATTTGACAAGGGAGAAATGCAGAAGGTATTCTACATTTAGAAAGAATAGGCCACATGAAAGAACCAGAGGATGCAAAGAGCAAATCACATTATTATGATGGGTTACTAATGCTTGCAAGTGCTTTGACCAACGAGGGTCGTAAGGCTGAGGCTGAGAAGTATTTACGCATGGCTGCTGCTTACAATTCCACTTACAATCTATACTTGGAACAATTGAAAAATGAGGAAGATCATTTTGTTAGTGATCTGGTCAACAGCAGCAGAGGAGATCACTGAGTTCTATACACAGAATAAACAGGAAGTAAAAGCTTTTTGCATCCCAATTGATTGCTAAACACTTGTTCAACCTTGTTTGTGTTTTTCCCAGTCATCTTGATTAATTATGTGTAATTTGAATTGCGACTTAATTTTATGCTATGATCTTCTAGATCCCCTGTATTAGCCGGTGATCCTTTCACTGAATTAATAATTTGTTGATTCACACATCCGACAATGATCATCATTCTGTAACTGAGTTATACTATCTATATAGATATAACTCAAAAATAGTATACCAGAGTGTTTAAGTGTTTACTGCAAACATGCATTCCATATTCATGAAAGATACTTAACCAAAATTAATTTTTCATGAAAAGTCCCAATAATTTTACTATGTTGGACTTTCATGTTTTGGGACTTAGAGTATCTTGCCAAATTACTTGTCTAAATGCTAATGATTTAGGAACAGGGTCTCCAAGTTTGGATGCAATTGCGGCATTTGCCACCACAAAATGTTTTACAGATTATGTAGTTGTAACAATGAGCATAATTACTTTTTCTTTGTGTTTTGGGCTTTCATATTGTTTCATGTTTTTTTATTTAAAATATATTTTCAAATTACAAAGGCTCCAAACACTATAATAAAAATAGTGGACCAAGTGTGGATGCAATAGAGGCATTTGCCAGCACGAAAAGGTATACATACTCGCATATTCTGCAGTTGTAATGATGATAAGAACTAATTATTCTTCTTATTTTTTAACAGAGTGATTTCATTCAATTGAAAAATAATACGAGTATCCATTTAGTAGGTATATACTGAATAAATTGGTTCTGATGTTCTGAATCAAGTATACCTTAATTTACAATTGACTTTAGCTGAGTTGAGTCAAGCTTTGCCTTGCCACGCTCGGCCCAATAAAAGTCTTGTTGAGCTCAAGCATATCAAATTTGAATTTGAACTTGAAATATCTTTGAAAAGTGTGGCTCATTTGTTATTCAAGTGAAGGATGTAAAAATGGCTCCGTTTGTTTGGCATATCCCCTTGGCCATAAGACGAGATGTTCTTAACTGACTTGGTTTCGGCTATAAGCCTTTTTCTGAAGTACCACAATCTCACAAACATAGATTTTTTTATTTTTTTTTATTTTTTTTTGCAGCCAGAGCCAATGATTGGTTAGTTGAGCTTGGTTTCTTGTTAATTATCCTTTACCGTTATACCTCTATGTTAAACTTTCATTCATTTGATCATTGTTGGAACTCAAGATAATTTGTTGTGATCCAGGTGTGCGTTAGATGCATCTTCCAGTTATGAGGTGTTCACGAGCGCAAATTTTTTGTTCTTTGCTCTCATCATCAAGGTTGTTGTTTGCACTTTCAAAACCAATGGAGTTGGAAGGAGACGCAATGATTAATGATTTGAGGTCAACAAAGATTCAGTTAGTCTACACTCTTCTCAAAAATTTGAAATTGAGCTAAACATCTGTAGGATCTGTTTTGGTACATTTCAGTTCATGTGACCAACAAGATGTGTTGGTGACAAGGGATTGTGTGGGTTGACTTCGCTTTGGCAATCACTAACGTTTTAAAGGAGGATGACCATCGAATTGATAACTTTTCTCTTGAAGACTCCTTACTTTTGTCATGGAAATGAAGAATTGGTTTGGTAACTGTTTCCACATTTTCTGTTTTCTTTTCAGTTTTTATTTATTTACTTATAAAAACTAAATATAAATATAATTACCCAACATAGAAACTTGTTAAGTTGTAACTGAAATAGTTTTCAGTTGACAAGTGACATTTATTTTAGTATCATATATAAATATGAAAATTTGACTTATTTCAAGTAATTTTGAAGTTCCATAATAAATGGGGTTAAATATGTTAGGGATTTTTCTGTATTTTTGTTAAGCAGTTGAAACATATCTGAGAAACATAGCTTCTCTGGTTAGTGGTTACGTATATAGGTTTAGGTGATATAACTTACTCATCCCTGTCTTGTGTTTACTTGTTACAACCTTAAGGATATATTTCTGTTCTAATTTTCTTCTCATTTCACGGTTTATGCTTTTCCTTGTCAAAAGGATGGTATTAGAGAAATGATAAACATTTTAGTCATTTTCACTTGTTTTAAGGGCGCATGTTAACAAGAAGTACCACTATGAAGTCTGAACTATGGTATAAAATTTCTGTTTAATCTCGTGAAGATGTTCTTCTGTAGGAATTTCAAAACAACTTTGGTATCATTTGTAGGGAGTGGCACAACTTCAACCCACTTTGACACATAGTCCACAACTAGTAAGATGTATAGATTGTTGTATGAAGACGGAAAAGGTCCCATAAAGTCAATCCCCCTTACATCGAAAACTTTGACTTTTAAGATTGTGTTGAGCGACATCTCATTTTTTTTTGAAATATTGCCCACCATTTGACATCTATCACAACTTTTAACAAATTGGTGGGCATATTTGAACATATAGTTGGCTAGTAGAATCCTGCCTGAAGAACTTTTTCCACCATTCGCTCGCTTCCATAGTGTCCCCCATATACAGATGCGTGGCATGCGTGCAAGATGTTATTAACTTCACTGTGGGGGCACGCATCGACGATTCATCTTATTCGCACACTGTCTAAAAAGATAAAGCTCATCCCACATGGTACCACTTGACATCATGTAAGAATTTCTTTTTTCTGCTGATGTGTCAAGTCTGGAGGAAGGATCTTACTCACCAAGTAATTAGCAAAATCCGCATACTAAGGAAATTCTGAATTTACCCCAAACAACTGTTCATCCAGAAACGACTCATTGATCAACACCTGATCTGCCTTGTCCTTATCCGGATTTTCCAACCTTGAAAGATGATCAGCTACCTGATTTTCTGTCCCCTTCCTATCTTTGATTTCCAAATCGAACTCTTGAAGGAGTAGAATCCAACGAATAAGCATAGGCTTTGCATCTTTCTTTGATATTAGATACCGAATCGCCGAGTGGTCCGTGTATACAACAACCTTTGTTCCTATCAGGTATGAGCGAAAATTGTCAAAGGCATACACGACTGCAAGTAACTCCTTCTCGGTAGTTGTGTAGTTCAATTGTGCATCCGTGAGGGTTTTACTTGCATAGTATATATCATGAAATATCTTGTCTTGGCGTTGTCCCAAAACAACCCCTACCGCGTAATCGCTAGCATCACACATTAATTCAAACGACATCGTCTAATCCGGTGTTATGATTACGAGAGCTGTTGTCAATTTCTTCTTCAACTATTCAAAAGCCGTCAAACATTCTTCATCAAATTTGAAAATTGCCACTTTCTCTAATTGACTGCATAGTGGTTTTGAAATCTTCGAGAAATCTTTGATAAACCGACGGTAGAATCCAACATGCCCGAGAAAATTGCAAATTCCTTTAAATGATGTCAGGGGTGGAAGATTTTCAATTGTTTTCAACTTTGTCTGGTCTACTTCCAACCTTTCGCGGAGACTTCGTGACCAAGGATGATTCCTTCCTCGACCATGAAATGGCATTTTTCCCAGTTCAACACAAGATTGGTTTTCACGTAGCGTTTCAGTACCATGACCAGATTCTCAAGACAACTGTCAAAGGTATTCCCATATACTGAAAAGTCGTCCATAAAAATTTCAACATTGCGCTCCATGTCTGAAAATATAGCCATCATACATCTATGAAAGGTCGCCGGTGCATTACACAGCCCTGATGACATCCTCCTGAAGGCAAAGGTGTCGTATGGGTCACTATCTGATTATACCCTGAATACCCGTCCAACAAACAATAGTACTCATGTCCATCCAAACGGTCCAACATCTGATCGATAAAAGGTAAGGGAAAGTGATCATTCCAGGTTGCCTTGTTGAGCTTCCTATAATCCATGCATACCCTCCGTCAGTCACTGTCCTACTCGGTATCAATTCGTTGTCTTCATTAGTTACAACCGTCATCCCACCTTTCTTTGGCACACACTGCACTGGGCTCACCTATGAACTGTCTGAGATAGGGTAGATTATCCCAGCATCCAGCAATTTCAAAATCTCTTTCTTCACAACCTCTTTCATAATTGGGTTGAGCCTTCTTTGATGTTCCACTATCAGTTTTGCCTCCTCTTCCAAGAGTATCTTGTGCATACAAAATGAAGGGCTTATTCCCTTAATGTCATCAATTGTCCATCATATCGCATATTTGTACTCTCGAAGAACCCTCAACAACTTACTTTCCTGCAAATCGTTAAGTACAGATGCAATAATAACATGTAAAGTATCTGAATTGCTCAAAAACGCATACCTGAGGTGTTTAGGAAGAGGTTTTAGCTCAAGAGTTGGTGGTTCCTCAAGTGAGGGTTTCATCCGTGTCGATGCTTTCTCTTCCGTATGTAATGGCTCGAATGACACTTTGAATCTACTCACTCTAGGTAATGCATTCAACATATGCAAATAGTCCACAAATTTCGGATCATCCAAGTCGGCATCTCCCAACAAAGTGTTTTCTAACGGATCCCTGTCCAAATCTCGAATCAAGTCTTCATTAACCATCTTTTCGATCATATCCATTCTGAAACACTCTTCATCATCTGTAGGGAATCTCATCGCTTTAAACACATTGAACTTCACCTCTTGGTCTTGTACTCTCATCGTTAACTCCCCTTTTTGAACATCAATGAGAGTCTTCCCAGTTGCCAAGAATGGTCTCCCTAAGATAATGGGAATGTTCTTGTCCTCTTCATAATCTAAAATGATGAAAATCTGTTGAGAATATAAACTTATCCACCTTTACTAGAATATCTTCAACAATTCCTCTCAGAGGCTAGAAAGGAAGAAAACATAGAGTGTTAGAAAGAAATTGAGGGAGCTAGAGAGGAAATTGAGAGTTCTATGTGAATTGGGAATCAAGGGAACAAGCTTTGGAAATATCATCTTTGATAAATCAAGGATTAAAGGTATAATCTATTCCTAATTCTAACTCTTAGTTTTATAATATCTATTCTCCGTGACTTAGAATTTTGTTTGATTAGGGTTTGGGTTGTTCATTATATGGATATATAATCTGATAATTATCGTACATAAGTAATCTTTAGTGATCAAATTCATGAATTTGGTTTGTGGAAAGAAATTAAATAAATAACAGTGTTTATGTTATAGAAAATGGTTTAGAAAGTACAAAATTTCATGCTTAATATGGGTTATAATCTGTTATTTGATGTTAGAATATGTTAGTATGTTAAGAAACGAAAGCGGCGTAGTTTAAATCGTGTTAATTGGTTAAGAAACGAAGCCGTGGCGATCGAATTCGCTAAATGTGTTAAAACATGCAAATAAAGTATGAACATGTGTTTTGGGTCAAATTTTAAGTTGGTTAATATTTTTATAAATTATTAGAATTCAGGTATGTTGTAGTTCTATGAATTACGAATCCATAGAATCAAAAACGGACTAATTTGGATGTGTATAACTCAAGTTATGAAGATTAGCAGGAGAAAAATGGTCAAAAATCATGAAGAACAAAGAGCTTTTGTGTCCTGTTGTAGCGGTAGGCAATTTGACTGTGCCCTAAGTCATTTGGGTAAAGAATCGCTCTCTAGGCGTAGCTACTGCTGTCTATAAGGTTTAATTAGTGGTAGCAAATGCGCCAAAGTATGCCAGGTGTGACTACTTTGACCTATTTTAGTAAAATAGGCATAACTTTTTTATACAAACTCCGATTGAGGTGATTCAAGATGATCCGGAACGAGGACGAATAGACCTACAACTCTTATTCTTTAAGATTTTCAATTTGAGATTGGGAACAGTAGTCAAAATTGTCATCTTTGTGACTAATGCATATTCGGAGGCAATCGGAGGGTGTCGGACATGCACATACACAAGTATAGTGATGTCGACGATAATAGATGTTGTTCTAAGTCATAGAAAATGAATATTATGAAGTATAATGATGTTTAACATCAATAAATGATATATTAGATAAGTTGTATACGCATACTAAGCACACACAAGAGAGGCAAATTGGGCGTGTGACGAATAAACGTCGAAACGCCGTGATAAGTGATAATGAACGTAAAAAGTGTTTTAAATCAAATGAAATGAATATTATAAGATATTGAATAGTGTTAATATAAAATCAATAAGTAGTCCTAACAAGACTTAAACACTTGAATGAACTTCAAATATGAAATATAGTGATATATAAGTCGAAAGTTAACACAATCAAATTTAACATTGTGTATTTATGATAGGAAGGGTTATGAGGCGTAGATTAAAGTTTACATTACAACTACTATGAGTTGCTATGTGACTAATAGTTGATGTGTATGATTATATAATTGTGTAGGGCACGTGAAGTGCAGATATCTGTAAGCTGTTAAACTGTTATTGGTAAACAACGATCAAGGAAAGTCTTTCAGTTCCTATTTGCTATGTGAACTTGATGATGAACTATTTTAATTCTTTATTATAAATAGTATGATATGTTATATATATGTTGAAAACATGGAACGTTAAAGTCAACATCTGACTACATTGATTGAGTAATGAATGCTGATTGAGTAAGGAACTCAATCTTTATATTTGATATTTGAACAACAACATGTATGTTATGTTAGTTCAATGTTTAAGAGATATATGTTGAGCATGTTATTATGTGTTACGTGATGCATGAAAACTGTTAGATTTTGCTGGGCTGTCGAGCTCAACCTTGCAAATAACCATTTTTGCAGGTTATAGATTGAAGAAGTCACTATGTGCTACTTGAATGAAGTGGTTCAGAAATATTATACGAAGATGTATATTTTAGTTAAAGTTGCTATTTCCTTAAAACATGATTAAGACTCATGAGATGTATTAAATTTTTATGATGTATAGTTTTATATTGAGTTGTAAAGCTAGAGTTAGAGTTATCTGATATGTAAAGGTTATCGGATTGAAATGTAAAATTTTATATGATAACAGTGATAAATCGAATCATAAAATAAGATTGATTCAAAGACATGTAGTTGATAAAGGTTTTGATTCAGGGAAACAAAAGTTTAAATTATTTCGCATTTTATAAAGTTTAATATCGAATAATGATGTAAAATCAGAAGGTAGATGTGTTATTAACGACCGAAGTCGAGAATTAAATTGTATGAATTTTGGGGTCATTACATAGTTAGACAGAAGGGATTTGTTCCCAGTAATGTGTCTTAAGCATCCACTGTCCAGATACCAGGTTGTGATCGTGGAGCTCTTTTCCTGTGGTAACATAAAACTTTCATTTTGGTACCCATACTTGCATGGGTCCTACTTTGTTAGTACCCTTGGGAACCCAAATCTACTTTTTTTTGGGTCTCACATGCATAGAATTATAATAGCATTTTCAGCATTGTGACCAACCTTATTGCTCATAAAACATCTAATATGATGCATGCTTGTGTGTGTGTGAGGATTCTTCTTCCATTTGTACTTTTGTGGATTTTTAGTTATCCTTCTGTTAAACTGATTCTCCTTCTTCCATGTGTCCTTGTGTCTCATGATTTGAGAGGAGTGTACCTTTCCTCTACTGTTCATTTCTAGTTGGCTCGTGGAGTTGATTTTACTTGACTCTACGATCCTTCGAGGTTAGACAGTAGTGGCTGGATTACTCTTCTCCTTTCTGAAACCCAGGCCAACATGAGATCCTTTATTCCTTGGGATATGGATTGAATCAAAAGAGCAGGGTTGGACTGGTTCTTCCTTTTGTGAGGATTTCATAAATATAATGCCTCTACTAAAACTTGAAGCATTACTAGTGCTAGTTTCCTTTACCTTTTCCACACATGGCTCTGAGGTGGATTTCCCAAAGCCTAAACCTGTTTTGTCAGATGCACTTCTCTGACTAGAGAGCAGGGAGTCCATGGATGATGAGGATTTATTCCATGTAGAGATTGTCTTTTCTAGCTCCTTAATTTTAGAGGTTAGACTTGATTCTCTTTGTGCATTGAGCTCATGGGTCTGTTTTAAGAGCTTATTCTCAACCTCAAGCTTGGAGAGAGAGAAAGAGTTAGTACTTAGAAGAGTTGTTTCCAGTTCTTCTTGAACTTTCTTTTTCTCCTCTTGAAGAAGTGAATAATCCTTGGACAGAACTCTGAACCATTTCATGTATTGATGCAGATCAGATGTTATGGCATGCAGCGCAGTTCTTAAATCATCAATGTCTACATCAGGAGAATTAAAGTCAAATACATCATCGATGCTTACTTCATGTATGTTGGAGTTCTATTTGTCCTTTGCATGCTTGGCTATCAGACAAAGATTAGCCATTTGAGAATCTTCATCATCTCCAGATTCGGGAGTTGAGTCATTGTCTGAATAACTCCACGATCCTCCAGCTACAAGGCCTTTGTCTCTCTTCTAAGGCCTTTTGTTGCCTTTGAATTCCTTCTTTGGATGTGATTTCTTCTTTAGTTCTTCTCTGAGAGGTTTGTTGCAATCAAAGAATGAAATGGCTGTGCTTCTTGCGGTTTAGCAGCAGATCATTAATCACGCCTCCCGGGTCTTTGTAGTTGTTGACTTTCTTTGGTTTGCTGATTTTTCCTTGTCGCATGAATGTTCTGAGTCTTTTCACCAGCATTGCAAAATCCTCATCATCATCTTCATCATTATCAGAGTCATTTTCGATGTTGGCTTTGGAGGTGTATTCAGTTGCTTTGAGAGCAACACCCTTATCCTTCTTTCTTCCTTCTGATAGAGTTTCTGCTCATTGAGTCAGCTCCAGTTCGTATATAAGAAGGTTGCCATATAACTATTGAACAGTCATTTTATAGAGATTCTTTAACTCTCTAATCGCAGTGGTTTTGGCATCCCACTTTCTTGGTAAGGCTCTCCAATGGATGATCCATTAACTATATAGGATCCATGGGGCAACCCATGGGTGAAGTAGTGGGTAAGAACTTTGTGTAATGACCAAGTAAGGGATAAGAGTTGTGAGCATCAAGCAATGATTAGTAAGGAGGTGGCTTAAGGTGGTGGGATGCCTTAATGACCCTTTTACCCTCACTTTAGAAATCCTATAAATAAGAAGCTCACAATTCATTAATTGGTTGATTAGTTTTCATTCAACAAACTCTCTCTCAAACAACTTATTTGTTAGAGCTAATAAGCACTTTGAAGCTTAACCTTCCATTGTTAGATTTCCAAAGAAAGAGAAGTAGTCTACAAAGGTAATTGATCTTGTCTCTTCTATCTCTATCATAGTAGGGTGATAAGAGAAGTGTAATCTAAATGAACTTAGATGCTAAGAACATAAGAGAAGTGGATAAGAAATTGACTTAAGCCGAATAAAGTTATGAATAAGCAACATGAATCTAAATAAGTTATTAATGTATGATGAACTTGTCATATGAGTTGGTATGTTGGATAAGATGTGAGGACATTGAGTAAAGGACTTAAATCAATATTAAGTCATAATGAAATGAAAATCATGGAGTAAAGAAATTGTTAAGTTATGTGCTTATGAAGAATAAGCCATAACCTAATTTTAATATAAGTTATTGTATCATATAAGTTGAGGTGTCTAGATAATGAAATGAATGTATTTGGAATGATGAACATATCACTAGTAATGAAGTTTTGCCGGAATTCACACGATTGAACGATAATCGTCGAATTCGTGAAATTCTCGGAATGGAAGTCGTATTTTGTGTTTGAACTTGGAAACGTTGGTTTTCGATGGAGACAAGTCATATTTGGCATTATAGAGTTGCAGATTCGAAAATGGCCGGATTCTGACTTAGAACGAAGAAACGAGCGTTGAACGTTCACGAACGTTTATCGTTTTTGTTAAAAATGGACTAATAGGTGAAATTTTAGCAAACAAAGTTGAATAGATAAAATTCTTGCATGAACATGTAGAGTATGTGATTTTTGAACCATAGTCTCTTAAACGAGCCAATTCGGACTTATAACGAAGATGTTACGAGTCCGGGAATCTCACCATTTGAAAAATTTGTCAAACATTTATGTGGCACAGAGTCCGAAGCCGCATGACGCGACTCCAAGTTAATTAGCCGCAATACTGCAGTACTAAAGTGAGCCTCACCCACAGAAACTCAAGGCGTGCAAACACGACAGTAACAAAGGACTTTGCGCCGCAGCGTCGAGTCCGGTTTCTGGGCAAAATAGGTGATGCCGCAGCGCGACATCAAGAGCAATAGTCGGCACCGCAGCGCCAACTTCATGACCTAGATGATGGAAAATATTTACATGTTGAGCATGAAGAGTAATTGATGAACACTTAGGGTTAAGTTAAGTCAATTACATATAAACGTAAGAATGACGTAACGGAACGTCAGAACCAATAATAACAAATCTAATACGTAATTAGATTGAGAAGAAGGGTAAGATTTTTTAGGAACCATGTATATTTATTCATGACCTAATTAGCTATGTGATGTTATTATTTACTGTAGAGACCCTAAAGACTTAAAGTGCACGTGTTATATCTGTAAGCAGAAGTTAAAGACAAGTATTCTAACCCTTGTTCTGGACAAGTCTTTGTGATTCATGTATTCTTCGCATGAGTTAATGTCTGATGAAGTCGACGCCAATTCCTTCGGCTAGACTTACGATATGTTGGATTCTTTTAATCTTTCAAGTAAGTATAATGATTTACCAAACTAATATTTTTGTGGTTTTCAAAAGTAGACTGAATATGCTAAATTGTTTTGTCGTCAAACGACAGGCACGTGAGGTTGCCACAACTTAAACGTATACACGTTTAATGAATGTAGTATTGATTAACATAGAGTACTATAGGCTGATCACCTAGACGTGCTCGTAAGTTATGCCAGACTTACAGACTTAGTGCCGGGACGTCCTTTTCAAAGTACTTATGAAATACTTATGGTCTTGAACCGGAATTGATGTTTCACTGAATATTGTTGTAAAACATTTTGAATGAAAAGAAGTGCTATTTTGAATCATCGATAGTACTTCGTAACTATTGTTTAGTTATTGAAGATATACGATTCCTATGTTTCAAGCATGCTAGTTTTATTAAAATTGTTGTACTTGTTGAGCTACTTAGGCTCATTCTTGCTTGAACCATATGAATGTAGCTAAGACCGAACATACCGATGGATCCGGCAAGGATAAAGGGAAGGCGAAGGCGAACCCATAGATTACATATGTAATAGTATAGGTTTTGTAATAATAATATTTGATATTATGACAAAGGCAAATGTATTGGTTGTAAAGAACATGGGGTATGTAAATATTCTTTTTATATATATAAGACATCCGTTCTTTTGAGTCATTTCAATTGAATGTTTATATGAACTGTAGCACCGTGTAGCACCATCTGTCGGGTTGGAAGATACCCGGATTTGGGGGCGTCACAGGTTGGTATCAAAGCATTAGATTATAAAACTTAAGGGGGGAAATAAAGCCTTAAGTCATAACCTTAAGAAAAGTCAAAGAATAAAAGATGGAAGTTAACCTTATAAAAATGCATTATATATGTTATGTGTTTTTATTATTCTACTGATGTGTACTAATCAAAATTTGTGTTGTGTAGATGTCATGAGAAAATAGAGACGTACAGGTAGTCAGCGAAGGGTCGGTTAATCAGGTAGAGATTATACCGAGCCCCATAGCAGCAGATCCCGAGATAGTGGTGGTTGAGTCTGGAGACTCAGAGAGTTTAGATCTTATGTCAGTGTTTGATGGCACGATAGAAGAAGAGGTGGAGGTAGTGTCCTTCAATCCAGTAGCAATAGCAGCAGAGATGGCTCCAGGGGAGTCAATGATGTCATTATTTATGTTAGTGCTGGATAGAAACATCCACTACCGTCAGGAGGTTAAGGAGCTAAAGGTGGAGCTTCAAGCTATTATAGAGGACAATACGGACGTAGAGTCCATGTGGGAATAGGAACATGACGAAAGGGTTTTGGCCAAGGACAAGGTCCATGAGCTGAACAGGAGGTCTTTGAGCTCAGGGGTGAGCTAAAGACCAAGAAGCAGAAAATAGGGAGGATGTCATATATTCATAGGAGTTCTCATGAGGACTTCCAGCTGCAGGTAGCTGGTTATCCCGTCGAGGCAGGGCAGACACGGCATACTATCAGCCGTGATATTATCGCCGGTCTTGCCAAGGCAGATTTTGAGAATGCCTTAAGGCAAATGTGATCTAGTAGTGGCTAGAGTAGTTAGATATGTACATATTTTTGTATCTAGTAGTGACGTAAAATCCTCTTTTGTATATTCAAGGGTAGTCTTTTGTAAATCCCAATTTTTGAAAAGTAATTGCGGGAAAGTACTGTAATCAGCGTAGGCTGTGTAATGTAACCAATGTAGTATTATACTACAATGAATCAATATAAGTTTTCTTTTTTGAAACATTTGGAGTAATGAGCGTTTGAGTTATTGTTTAAAAATTGAATAATAACTAACTGGAAGGAAATGAGTAATAACGAAATGTGTATTTATTGTAACAGCAAAATGCCGCCAAGAAGAGTACAACGTAATCAAGGTGCGAACACAAACCAACCGGAGGGAGGTCCGGTTAACCCCATGCAGGAGTTCGTAAATCTATTAAACGCATCATTTAATAGAACTGGGGCTAATATCCCCGTAAATCCTGGTGTAGTACGAGCTACTATGTTTAAGGACTTTAAGAGTGTGGGTCCGCCGGAGTTCAAAGGAACTACGGACCCTATCGAAGCCCAAACGTGGGTGAAGGAAATAGATAAGGCATTTGTGATAGAAAATGTCGAGGAGGCCTAGAAGGTTGCCTTTGCAACCTACATGATGAAGGGAGAGGCCAACTTTTGGTGGGAGGCCAATCAGGCTAGGGCCGGAATAGATGTGATAACGCGGGTGAGGTTCAAGGAAATATTCTATGAGATCTACTTTCCCATGAGCATGCAGGGAAGGATGGAGATGCGGTTTCTAGAGTTGAAACAAGGGGACATGACGGTTTCCCAATACGCCCCCAAGTTTAATGAACTGGCAAGGTTCACTCCACACCAGGTGGACACCGAGGTTAGGAAGGCACGACGGTTCGAGCAGGGCTTGAAACCCTGGCTCTATAATCGTATTTCGGTGTTCCAAAGTACTTCCTTTGGAATCATTTTAGAGAAGGCAATAATTGCCGAAGGTGGTAGCGAGGCGTTGAGCCAATACCACAAGGATAAGAAAATTAAGGGGAAGGTGGACGGGGGAGTAAAGATCGAGGGTGCCAGCGAGAGTGGCGAAGGTTATAAGAGGAAGGTAGTTAGCTCTGTGGAATCTGGGAGTGAAACAAGGAGACCAAGAGGAGGATGGAGGCTCAGAAAACTGTGGGAAGACTCACTTAGAGTCTATCTCAAAGGTAAAGTCAGTGTTACAATCAGGATGGGAGGGCATATGCGCCTAACTGTCCAAGTCCGAAGAAAAACCATGGATGCTTTGTGTGTGGGTCAACTGACCACATGGCAAAGAACTACCCAAAGAAGGGGACGGACCAGAATAAGGGCGCCAATAGCGGTAAGTTAACTATTGGGGGTCCATTGCAGCTAGGTAGGCCGATGGCCCATACCTTTAACATGACCATCCAAGACGCGATGACCTCGGGGGACATAGTCGCAGGTATTATTCTGATCAACGACCTAAATGCTTACGTGCTGTTTGATTCGGTTGCTACCTGTTCGTTTATCGTATGTGATTTTGCTAGATGATTAGGATTACTTCCCGAAAAGTTGCCTATACCGTTAAACATTAAGGTAGCAAACGAAGAGATAATTCCTGTTGAAGTTATTTATAGTAGTTGTTGCGTAGACATACGAGGTTGTAAATTATCGATAGATTTGATACCGATAAAGTTAGGAGAATTCGATGTAATCCTCGGAATGGATTGGTTGGTTAATCATGGGGAAATTATAGATTGTCAAAAGAAATGCGTAAATATTAAAACATTAAGACAATCTCATGTAATATTTTACGGAAATAAATTGCCGGGACGTTCGTGTTGTCTTACTATGACACAAACTAGGAAATTATTGAGGAAGGGGTGTGTAGGCTATTTGTGTTATGTGGTTGATACCCAGAGAGTGGGAGCGACCATGGAACAAATACCTATAGTGAGTGAATTCATGGATGTATTTCCGAGTGAATTGCCTGGTCTTCTGCCGGATAGAAAGACCGAATTCGTAATAGAAATTATGCTAGGAGCGGCACCAGTGTCCAGGGCACCATATCGTATGGCGCCAGAGAAGATGAAGGAATTGATGATATAGTTGGAAGAACTGTTGGACAGGAAGTACATACAACCGAGTGTTTCGCTGTGGGGAGCGCCAATATTATTTGTCAAGAAGAAGGACGGATCGTTAAGACTATGTATCGACTACCGAGAGTTGAACAAATTGACGATAAAGAATAAGTATCCATTACCCAGGATCGATGATCTTTTTGATCAGTTGAAGGGGGAAAAATATTTTTTCAAAATAGATTTAAGGATGGGGTATCATCAGCTAAAGGTTAGAAATGAAGACGTATCAAAGACGACATTCATGACTCGTTATGGTCATTACGAGTTTCTGGTAATGTCATTTGGGTTGACTAATGCACCAGCTGCATTTATGGATATGATGAACATAGTGTTCAAACAATATTTGGACAAGTTCGTCGTGGTGTTTATCGATGATATTCTAGTCTATTCTAAGATGCAAGAAGATCATGCTGAACACCTAAGGATAGTGTTGAAGACACTAAGGAAGGAGAAGTTATATGCGAAGTTCACTAAGTGTGAATTTTGGTTAGAGAGGGTACAGGTTTTACGTCATGTCATTGACCATGAGGGGATTTTAGTACATCCAGCGAAGGTGGAAGCCGTGATGAATTGGGAACAACCGAAAACACCGACGGAGGTGCGGAGTTTCCTAGGGTTAGCGGGTTACTATCTGAGATTCATTCAGGACTTTTCAAAGATAGCTACACCGTTGACAAACTTGACAAGGAAGACGGTGAAGTACATATAAACTGAGAAATGCAAAGATAGTTTTCAAGAACTGAAGAAGAGGTTGAGTGAAGCGCCTGTTTTGTCATTACCTGATGACACAGGAAATTTCATAGTTTATAGCGATGCTTCGCATAGAGGACTTGGTTGCGTGCTCATACAATATGGCAAGGTCATTGCGTATGCATCTAGGCAGTTGAAGGATTATGAAAAAGTTTACTCTACTCATGATCTGGAACTGGCCGCGGTGGTGTTTGCCTTTAAGATATGGCGACATTATCTTTTTGGGGAAAAGTGTGAGATATACACGGACCATAAGAGTCTAAAATATATCTTCACACAGAAGGAGTTGAATATGAGACAGAGGAGATGGCTGGAGTTGATATAGGATTATGACTGTGAAATCCTGTATCACCCTGGAAAAGCCAATGTTGTGGCCGATGCCTTGAGTAGAAAGGGTCGGGAGAAGTTGTCTATGTTAACGGCTCAAACTGAGTTAATAACAGAGATGGCTAGGATGGAGTTGGAGGTGAAGTTGCCAAGTGAGGCGAATCAAAGACTATTTGCGACGAATATTCAATCTACTATCGTAGAGAGAGTCAAGGAGGTGCAACTCAAAACTGATGAGTGTGACCAGATGAGGAAGCGGTTGACCAATGAAAAAGATATTAATTTTAGTCTTGATAATGAGGGATTATTAAGATTTGAGGGAAGAATTTGGGTTCTGAATGAGACGGAATTAAAGGAGCAAGTTTTAAAAGAGGCTTACAGTTCAAGGTACTCGATTCATCCTGGTAGCACCAAGATATATCAAGACCTTCGATGGAGTTTTTGGTGGCCGAATATGAAGAGAGAAATAGTGGACTATATGAGTAGGTGCTTAACTTGTCAAAGGGTTAAAGATGAACATCAACGACCAAGTGGCTTGTTACAGTCATTGGAGATCCCGGAGTGGAAGTGGGAGCATATCACGATGGACTTTGTGGTGGGACTTCTGACTACTCAGAAGGGATATGATGTGATTTGGTTAATAGTGGACCGGTTGACGAAGTCAGCTCACTTTTTGCCAATTCGAGTTAAGTATAACTTAGATTATTTAGCTACACTTTATGTTAAGGAAATTATTTCCAGACATGGAGCACCAGTTTTGATTGTGTCAGATCGTGACCCACGATTCACATCGAACTTTTGGAGAAGTCTTCAAGAGCAGTTGGGGACGCAGTTGAAGTTGAGTAAGACATATCATCCATAAAATGATGGACATAGCGAGAGGACAATTCAGATGTTAGAAGATATGTTGAGATCTTGCATCATGGATTTCAAGGGTAGTTGGGATGATCATCTACCATTAGTAGAATTTATGATAACAATAGTTATCATGCAAGCATAGGTATGCCACCGCATCTTAAGCTTTGTATGGAAGGAAATGCAGCAACACCATCAGATTGGGATGAAGTGGGAGAACGTCGAATGCTAGGACCAGAATTGGTGCAGCAAACAGCGAAAGTGGTGAAGTTAATACGTATGCGTCTCATAACAGCTCAAGATAGGCAGAAGAAATATGCAGACTTACATCAAGAGAATAAGAAGTTTGAGGTAGGCTCGTATGTATTTCTAAAGGTATCTCCCTGGAAAGGAAAGATACGCTTTGGAAAGAAGGGAAAACTAAGCCCACGGTTTATAGGACCTTTTGAG
This sequence comes from Panax quinquefolius, assembly GCA_020205615.1. Lineage (NCBI taxonomy): Eukaryota > Viridiplantae > Streptophyta > Magnoliopsida > Apiales > Araliaceae > Panax > Panax quinquefolius. The sequence goes on along the minus strand of CM035165.1, from coordinate 66,399,147 downwards.
GTATTAGAACGAGTAGGTGAGGTAGCTTATAGGGTAGCATTACCTCCAGACCTAGAGCGAATACATAACGTATTTCATGTTTCAGTGCTACGTCCTTACAAACCAGATTATAAGCACGTGATAGAATTTGAGCCTATTCAAATTGAGAAGGACTTAACATATAAAGAGATGCCGATTCAAATCATCGATAGAAAAGAGCAAGTTCTGCGAAATAAGGTAATATCATCGATAAAGGTATTATGGAAGAACCATGATGCCGAGGAAGCAAAGTGGGAATAAGAAGAGAAGATAAAGAAGGATTACCCTCATTTGTTTGAATAATGTAGGGCGAGATTCTGGGGACAAAATATTTATAAGGGGGAAGAATGTAACGACCGAGAAATTCGGATCCTTTGTAAAATACTTGAAATAATTAAATAATGAATAAATAATATTATTTGTTATTACTATGTGTTAATAGGATGAATGTCGTTATATAACCTAGAAACAACGGAACATCGTTGTATTTGAACCACGTGAATGAATTAAAGTATTTGAATTTCCAAGATGAAAAGAAAAGTTTTTCGAGAAAGTTTACGAAAAACACTATTCACCGTTTATCGCTCAGGAATCATTTTTGAACTTCCGAGAAATACGTAACGTTATAATATCAAAGCGAGATGGATTATGTAATAATAATCTAAGTATGAAAAGCGCAATATTTCGCACGCGGACTTAAATTGAGAGCGTTGGGAAATTAATAGCTAAGGAATGAAATTGTATAATTTAGTGGGATGTGCAAGCTCACTAAGCATTAAGGGACAAGCCCAAGTAGTACCAATATCTAGCCCAAGTGTTTATTAAGATAAACCCAAAGTAAATCAAAGCAAGCCCAAAGATAAGTTAATTAGTTTAACAACCAAGCCCAATGGATGATCCATTAACTATATAGGATCCATGGGCAACCCATGGGTGAAGTAGTGGGCAAGAACTTTGTGTAATTACCAAGTAAGGGATAAGAGTTGTGAGCATCAAGCAATGAATAGTAAGGAGGTGGCTTAAGGAGGTGGGATGCGTTAATGACCCTTTTACCCTCACTTTAGAAATCCTATAAATAGGAAGCTCACAATTCATTAATTGGTTGATTAATTTTCATTCAACAAACTCTCTCTCAAACAACTTATTTGTTAGAGCTAATAAGCACTTTGAAGCTTAACCTTCCATTGTTAGATTTCCAAAGAAAGAGAAGTAGTCTACAAAGGTAATTGATCTTGTCTCTTCTATCTCTATCATAGTAGGGTGATAAGAGAAGTGTAATCTAAATGAACTTAGATGCTAAGAACATAAGAGAAGTGGATAAGCAATGGACTTAAGCCGAATAAAGTTATGAATAAGAAACTTGAATCTAAATAAGTTATTAATGTATGATGAACTTGTCATATGATTGTCATATGAATTGCTATGTTGGATAAGATGTGAGGACATTGAGTAAAGGACTTCAATCAATAATAAGTCATAATGAAATGAAAATCATGTACTAAAGAAATTGTTAAGTTATGAGCTTATGAAGAATAAGCCATAACATAATTTTAATATAAGTTATTGTATCATATAAGTTAAGGTGTCTAGATAATGAAATGAATGTATTTGGAATGATGAACAAATCACTAGTAATGAAGTTTTGCCGGAATTCACACGATTGGACGATAATCGTCGAATTCGTGAAATTCTCGGAATGTGATGAGTAGGTTTTTAACCTACGATTTATGTTCGTTTAGCTTGATATATTGTTAGTCTTTGGTAATTTCATGTTACTTTTGATGGGTTGTTTGCTTGTTGTAGGATAATACATGGGCGTAATCAAAATGTGGCAATTGGATGAAGATTTTGAGTAATTTGGATGTTTACGATTACATAAATATGGCACGCATTTGTCTTCGCATGGAGCCATAGTCTTGGGGTCTTGTTTGGAGTGAGGAATTCTTCTAGGACGATAGCGCGGGGAGCGCTGCTTGTGCATGTAACATAGCGCCTTGGTAGCTACAAGGCCGGGATTTGTTGCTTAATTTTCTTTGTTTGGCTAGAAGTTTGGCTATGCTGGGAACTAATAATTCTTTATGTAATGTGATAGTAGTAGGAGTGTATGTGTGGGAGTTTTTGATTCATGAGTGGTTGATTTTGAAAAGGTTTCATGTCTCCACTTGGTTTCTTACTTGGGGAGATAGAGGAGAATACGACACAACACACAAAGCATAATTCAAGAGCGTTTTGGAGGATTTAAGTGCAACTTTGGAGGAGTAATTTTTAGAGATTGTCACGACGGTTGCAAATCGAGGCTACGCGAAGGGGTTTTCATTAATCTTCTTCTCTTTAGTTTTATTTGTTATTGAAAGGATGTTTTCAACAAATTATTCAGTTTTTAATTCATTCATTATGAACTAATTCACTTATTAGACTTGTGAAAGATCTTTGGGTGAAACGATGATTCTATAGCTTTGATTTCCAATTTAATAATATATCTTCAGTTTATCTATGTTAATTTGAGCATGAATTTAAGAATTGCCTAATCAACAGTTCTTTGTGGATTTGAATGGAATCGAGAGAGGAGATTCAAATCTAGACCTAATTAATATAGCATGTGTCATGAATTTTGTCAATAGCAGGTTTTTGATTATTGTTAAGGTAGAGATATGCTTGACATCACATGTAATCGTATAGAGAGCTTAAGCTTAAACCTTCTTTAATTGCAGTTCACATAGAGATATAGTGAGTTGGTTAATTTAGGTGTTTAACGGATTTCTATCTTAATTGTGGATTGATGTTAATAATCAGGATGGCGACATGGCCTTGCAAATTGTGGAGCGGAATTGGTTTCAGTTGGTCGAACAACCACTTCCATCGACAATTAACATAGTGAAGGAGTTTTACGCAAATGCAATGGAGCATGTCAATCATGTAGTCATGGTTCGGGGGAAACCGGTGGCATTTCACGCCGATGCTATTAATGAGTATTTTGGTTTATAGGCACCACAAGATGACAGATATGAAAATGACTTGCCCGAGTTAAATGAATTGATTGTTAGACTATGCAAACCGGGTACACAATGGGTCATTCAAATCGGAACAAATGAAAAGATAAGCTTTCCACACTCTTCACTTAGTCGCTATGGAAAAGCTTGGTACACATTTTTGTGTGCTCGATTAATGCCCATGCGCCATCAGACCGAAGTCACTAAGGCACGAGCTCGGTTATTGTATGGAATTATACACCACCATTTCCATTTGGACAACTCAATTGCTTTCTATAATGTCGATGTGGGGGAATGTATTCAAGAGTCCATTGACCGGGTGTTACGCGGGAGCACTACTGGTGGTTTGTTACATGGATTTATAATCACTGACTTGTGCCGTAAAGCGGGAGTGCAGTGGAAACCTACCGAACCTATCCAACACCCCATAGCTATCATCGATCATGCAACAATTGAGAAGTATAAGGCTTGGGACGGGCGAGATCACATCCACGCGGTGAGGGCTATATTATGATCCGACAACCCTCACCCCCAGTGACAGCAGAACCAAGGCAGGAGCCACCACTGAGGACTTCAAGGAATCACTTTCTTTGGTTGGCTCAACGTCAAGATTTAATGCATGAGTACAATGCAAATGCATTTAACACGCCATTGACGCGTTTTCCAGCATTGCAATCCATCTCGCACCTCCAGTTGTCATGCCCAATCCTCCCAATCGCTTGCTTGATATCTTCCAGAGGACGACGGCGAGATAAGAATCGCTTTCTGTGGAAGGCCTCATACTTTTTTTTGAATTATTTTGGCGTAATGAGGACATTACTTGTTTTAAGTTTGGGGGTACTATTTCATGCTTTTTAGTCATATCTGCTTTTTAGTTCCATAATAAAAAAAAATAATAAAAAAAAATCTAAAAATATTATAGTGGGCATAAAGTTGCATGAATCCAGTTATTAGATCGTATATGTGATTATTGGCCAATGATGAAACTGAAATGGTGTAGACAAGTATATTACTAAGTATAAGAATCTTGATGCGGTTTCTATTATGATGTGGATCTTGTTCTGCTGGAAACTAGTATAATAAGGATAACACGTTAATAACATCTGTGTTAATGGATTGGTTCAAATTGTTACATAACAATTTTCTAAAGGATAGTGCTAGTATAAACGAAAAGAATGACAGAAATAGAATTAACCTAAGTTTGGGGGAAGACTGGGGTATATAAGCTCTAAAAAAAATAAAGAAAATATTGGGAATTAGTTGAGTCTTGTGGTGGGTTGAGAAGAAATACTCCCCATAAACACAAGCGTGAGATGGAGCGTAAAACACACTCACCAACCATCTATCTAAAAAAAATGAGAAGAAAAGACGGGAAAATAAGGGTAATGAGCCCACCGTCTAAGAAAAAAAAATGTGCAAAAGAAGTGAGCATGAATACCCTATTCTGAACTTGAGCTTTGGTAATTGTTTGAGCTTAGCTTGATCTGTTTTTTTTTTGGAATTTTTTTTGAGTTTATGCTGTATGATTCCTAATAAGAAACTGGTTATGTAACTGAATTTGAGTCAATATCAGTTGGCATGAGTGTTGCACACACACACTGTATTAGTTATAACAGGGTAAGATGTACGGATTGATAGCAAGTGCGGAATGCTTTTGATATGAAGTATGACGTGTTTACATGTTTTTTCTGAGGCTGTATGAGCAAATCATATTTATTATCTTAATTCTGGATTCATAGTTAGTTGTTAGTACATTGCATTGCATTTTGCTTGAGGACAATCAACGATTAAGTTTGGGGGAATTTGATGAGTAGGTTTTTAACCTACGATTTATGTTCGTTTAGCTTGATATATTGTTAGTCTTTGGTAATTTCATGTTACTTTTGATGGGTTGTTTGCTTGTTGCAGGATAATACATGGGCGTAATCAAAATGTGGCAATTGGAGGAAGATTTCGAGTAATTTGGATGTTTCTGACTACATAGCGCTTGGGCGCCTTGTCAAGATGGAGCCATAGCATGGTATTGGAGCGAGGAATTCTTACGGGATGATAGCGGGCGCTACAAGGTCTGGATTTGTTGGGCAAATTTTGCTGTTTGGCTAGAAGTTGGGCTATGCTGGGAACTAATAATTCTTTATGTAATGTGATAGTAGTAGGAGTGTATGTGTGGGAGTTTTTGATTCATGAGTGGTTGATTTTGAAAAGGTTTCATGTCTCCACTTGGTTTCTTACTTGGGGAGATAGAGGAGAATAAGACACAACACACAAAGCATAATTCAAGAGTGTTTTGGAGGATTCAAGTGCAACTTTGGAGGAGTAATTTTCAGAGATTGTCACGACTGTATTGCAAATCGAGGCTACGCGAAGGGGTTTTCATTAATCTTCTTCTCTTTAGTTTTATTTGTGATTGAAAGGATGTTTTCAACAAATTATTCAGTTTTTAATTCATTCGTTATGAACTAATTCACTTATTAGACTTGTGATGGATCTTTGGGTGAAATGATGATTCTATTGCTTTGATTTCCAATTTAATAATATATCTTCAGTTTATCTATGTTAATTTGAGCGTGAATTTATGAATTGCCTGATCAACAGTTCTTTGTGGATTTGAATGGAATCGAGAGAGGAGATTCGAATCTAGACCTAATTAATATAGAATGTGTCATGAATTTTGTCAATAGCAGGTTTTTGATTATTGTTAAGGTAGAGATACGCTTGACATCACATGTAATCGTATAGAGAGCTTAAGCTTAAACCTTCTTTAATTGCAGTTCACATAGAGATATAGTGAGTTGGTTAATTTAGGTGTTTAATGGATTTCTATCTTAATTGTGGATTGATATACGGTATTAGTGCATCGAGAGGTGGCTAGTATTACATTCGTGTTCTTGATTAATAAATTGGGATATTGAATTGAGTTGGAATAAAGGTTTGAAAATCAGAGTGAAGCTCAAGGTGAAATCATAAGTCTAATTATCCATTAATTGTTTGAAATTCTGGATTTTGTTATTGGTTACTGTTTCGTGGTAGTTTGATTATTTATTAACTTAGTTTCTATAATTTAGAACCATTGAATTGATTAGTTTAATAAAATTAGGGTTAATAGAAAATTGATAATTGTGAAGTTAAAATTCTTGTTAATTTGTCTTCGTGGAAACGATACTTTATTCATTACTATATTACTTGTTGACTACGTACACTTGCGTGTTTTGAGCGTATTGATTTTAATCAACAGAATGGAAGTCATATTTTTTTTTTGAACTCGAAAACATTGGTTTTCGATGGAGACAAGTCATATTTGGCATTATAGAGTTGCGGATTCGAAAATGGCCGGATTCTGACTTAGAACGAAGAAACGAGCGTTGAACGTTCACGAACGTTTATCGTTTTTGTTATAAATGGACTAATAGATGAAATTTTAGCAAACAAAGTGAAATAGATAAAATTCTTGCATGAACACGTAGAGTATGTGATTTGTGAACCGTAGGCTCTTGAACGAGCCAATTCGGACTTATAACGAAGAAGTTACGAGTCTAGGAATCTCACCATTTGAAAAATTTGTCAAACATTTCTGTGGCACAGAGTCCGTGGCGCATGCGATGATTCCAAGACAATTAGCCTAAGGCCAAGAATTGCCAAAGTGAGCCTCAAACCCCAGAAACTCGGCGTCATGATGCGACATATAACAAAGGACTCATGGCCATGCTTTGAGTCCGAGTCCGAGCACAATAATAGGTGACGCCACGCGTGGCATTAAGAGCAATAATAATTGGGCCAGCAATACCAACTTCTTCATGACCTAGATGATGGAAAATGTTTAAATGCTGAGCATGAAGAGTAATTGATGAACACTTAGGGTTAAGTTATGTCAATTACATATGAACGTAAGAATGACGTAACGGAACGCCGGAACCAATAATAACAAATCTAATACATAATTAGATTGAGAAGAAGGGTAAGATTCTTTAGGAACCATGTATATTTATTCATGACCTAATTTGCTATGTGATGTTATCATTTACTGTAAAGACCCTAAAGACTTAAAGTGCACGTGTTATATCTGTAAGCAGAAGCTAAAGGCAAGTATTCTAACCTTTGTTCTAGACAAGTCTTTGTGATTCATGTATTCTTCACATGAGTTAATGTCTGATGAAGTCGACGCCAATTCCTTCTGCTAGACTTACAATATGTTGGATTCTTTTAATCTTTCAAGTAAATATAATGATTTACCAAACTAATATTTTTGTGGTTTTCAAAAGTAGACTGAATATGCTAAATTGTTTTGTCGTCAAACATTGTGCACGCCGAGGTTGCCACAACTTAAACGTATACACGTTTAATGAATGTAGTGTTGATCAACATAGAGAACTATAGGCTGATCACCTAGACGTGTTCGTAAGTTATGCCGGACTTATGAACTTAGTGCCGAGACGTCCTTTTCAAAGTACTTATGAAATACTTAATGTCTTGAACCAGAATTGGTGTTTTACTGAATATTGTGGTTGTAAAACATTTTGAATGAAAAGAAGTGATATTTTGAATCATCAATAGTACTTCGTAACTATTGTTCAGTTATTGAAGATATACGATTCTTATGTTTCAAGCATGCTAGTTTTATTAGAATTGTTGTACTTGCTGAGCTAGTTAGGCTCATTCTTGCTTGAACCATATGAATGCAGCTAAGACCGAACATACCGATGGATCTGGCAAGGATAAAGGGAAGGCAAAGGCGAACCCGTAGATTACATATGTAATAGTATAGGTTTTGTAAGAACAATATTTGATATTATGACAAAGGCAAATGTATTGGTTGTAAAGAACCTGGGGTATGTAAATATTCTTTTTATATATATAAGATATATCCGTTCTTTTGAGGCATTTTAATTGAATGTTTATGTGAATTGTAGCACCGTGTAGCACCATCTGTCGGGTTGGAAGATACCCGAATTTGGGGGCGTCACACCTAACACCTAAAAAGGTGTTTTACTCTGACCCATGGTCCTTTCCTTAGCTTCTTCAATACGTTTCTTTTGTTGTATACTAAGGATATCTTTTATTCCATTAGGACTGGTGAGGACTTCAACGTTTAAAACCCATTCCACATTTGTTGGAATTTATCTCCAAACGAAAGGGTAGGGCTTGATGCTTCTGACACATGCAGATGATACTCTACGATTCAGATCGTGGTGTCTTGTCACCTTGGTGCTTGATCCGATGCTATCAGACGAGAACACTACGATTTCTCTTAAGGACTTGCACACTACGATCTTCACTTGCTTGTCTTGCAGACTCTACATTTTCGAGAGCACACTACGATCTCTGAGTTGGCTCGGCAAACGTTGGGACCACTCTACGTTTCCAGAAGAAGCCCTTCAAGGCAGGCACACTACGATCTTCGATGCTCTACGATTTTGCCTTGGCTTCTGCAAGCTCGATAGACTACAATCTTTGTTGATGCCTATCTATTATATCTCAAGATATAGATCAACCTAACGTCTTTGATCTCTTCATCTATACATTCATTTACAGAATGATAAACATTAAAAGCTTAGATCAACCTAACAAATTTGATCTATCAGTAAGTCCTTGTACATATATTCCTTGAAGGACTTTACATATAATTATGAGCATTTACTTTAAACATCAAATCAAAATATGCACTCTCCCAACAGAATTGAATATCTCAGGGTTGTCTCTGAGATGGCAAACTGAGTATTCCAAGGTTGTCTCTGGGATTGTGCTGATTTAACTTCCAGGGTTATCTCTGGAAGATGATTTTGCCCTACTGTAAGGTTAGTAACAGGAATACAAATTTTAGAGTGTCTACAGATGCCCCTCATTATCATATTCATGCAGTGTAATGGCTTGGATATGATAAAGAATACTAGACACTTGAAATGTGACAAGGAATTCATGATGCAATGTACTGCAACATGATGCAAATGTATGATGAATGTGGTTTGTTAGATCATTTTCCAATGGGATGTGATGACTGTTTGCTCCCATGACTTCTGATGGGGACTGGAGTTATCACTGATGACCCTGAAGAATTGCTTGGATGTGTATTCCAAAGCTCTCAAGAACATCCAGGATGTTGACGTTGGGGTTATCACCAAAGTCCTTAATCCTTGGTACAAACTTTCCACCATAGATATTCCTCTAATGTGAAAGAGACTCTGGGGGAATGAGCTTTTATTTGATGAAGATTGTGTATACCAGATTCCATCATCGGTCCTCCCCGATGAGGATGGCTTTCCCTGGTTTGTATCGCCATGTCTTTCTAGTGTTCTGTCAGAGTTACTGCCAACAGTCTGTGTTGTCAAGGTTACCTGACCCGCTGAATTGTTCTTCAATGGATCCATTCATCGGATCACCACCGATGCTTTGCTAGGTTTAATTGCCAATGGCTGATGATGTCAAGGCTACTTGACCTTCATTGAAATGTGCATCAACGGCTGAAATCATCGGATGGCTTCCGATGCTTTGTTGGAATTACTTGCCAACGACTGAAGAACGTCAAGGTTGCTTGACCTTCATTGAAATGTACTTTGTGACAACCCGAGAATTTTGAATATTTTTAAAATTTTTATTAATTAATTTAAAGTTCAACATTAGAACCTAGACAGAAAGTAAGTGTATGTGTTTGATATTTTTAAGATGGAATTTTGAGGATTTCAAAATTCTGTGAAGGATTTAGGTGAAATATTCAGGATTAAGTGTATACGAGAATATGTTCTGTGTATATGTGTTCAAAATGTGGTTAAGGGTCAAAGGTTGATAAGATAAGCGATATCTGTAACAAACCCTAGGTATATATTAAGAACGTCAACGTTCGGTTAGAAAATTCTTACGAATTATAAGAAACCCGTAAAACCAGTTCAAGAAACCCCTAATTTCGGGCCCGGAATCAAACCTTAATTCGGTGTATGAAACCCTAAATTGGAAATTTAATGGCATAAGTGTAAATAATTATAAGATTAATTAGGGTTAATCTTAACAAATTAGTTAGAAAACCCTAATTTCAATATTTGAAACCTTAATTTCTGGTTTAGGAACCCTAATTTATAATTCGGGAAAAACCTAAGTGTTAATTTAATAATTTTAATGTTAATTAGGAAATATTAATCATAATTTTCAAGTTATAAGTAATTAGAAACCCTAATCTAATTACTTAAATCTAATTTCTAAATTAGAAAATTATTTTTATATTAGAAACCCTAATTTTGGGTTGTAAACCCTAATCCGTGATTTTGACCCTAATTGCTAAATTAGTAATTTTAATTAGGAATTATTAATCCTAATTAGCAAGATTTAAATTATGATTAAGAAATTTTAATATAATTAGAAAATCCTAATTATAATTTAGAAATATTAATTTTCTATTTTGAAAACCTAATTTGGAAATTCTATATTTTATTTTTCTAAATCCTAAGTATTTTCCAAACCCTAAACCCTAAAGGTTTCAAACCCTAAACCCTAACCCAAACCCTAAATCCTAAGGTTTTGGCCATTTACTAAAATGCCATTAAATTTCATTGCGAAAAGACAATTTTGCCCTTATATGCATTATTTAGTGTTGCTTGTAAATCTAGACCTATGGTGAGTTGGCCTAGCCCTAGCATGTGATACAAATCTCAGCAATCAGCCCTTATACCATCCTTATACATTCCATCCAAGCTTAGAAATTAAAAAGTAAGAGAAAATCTCTTACTTTATTTATCAAATCAACCAAGACCTTCTCTCTCTAGAATTTCGGGAATATAGTGTGAGAAAGTGAGATAAGTTAAGCACATATCATTTCTTAGACTTCCAATATCAGATCATCAAGATCAGATCCTAGAATCAAAGGCTAAAGAGGTATAAACCCTAATTCTAGAAATCCTTAAAAATTCGTGTTAATGTTGTTGTTTGTTGTTTAGATATGTGTTAAAGGGTGACATTTGATGATCTGGGTTGCTAAAACTTAGATCCATATCATTTTGATGCTCGAATTTAAAGATTTCTCAAATTTGGAAATCTGGAAAAATGATGTCTGACAGTCCAATGTCAGGTCTCATAGATCCTGTCCTGTTAGTTGTTTTTGTGTTTTAAGAGTTTCTACTTGTTGTATGTTACAAGGTCTTGGATCTGGAACTTGAATCAAGTCCAGATTATGTGTAGATCGAGAGTTATTATTGGTCAAATAGCGTTGACTGGTCACGAGAGTTGGTTTCTGGGCAAACCCAGAATTTCCAGGAACTTTCTGACAAGTTTGTTTGGCCTCTGATCTTGCACCCGTTTGATTTTTTTGGCCACGTTGTAGTATTAATGTTGTTGTATGTCATATTGTGTACATGTATAAGCTTTTATATCACCCAAATACGTAAAGGAATCAAAGTTATATGAGGTCAAACCACCGTTGACCAGCATCCCGGAAGGAGATTTTGAGTAACCCATAATCTTCAAGACCCGTTTACTGACCCCTAGTTTGACCAGCCTTAATCTCTTAGATTCGGTGTTGTTATGATGTTCTGATGTTATGTCGTTATACCTTATCATGTGGGCTACAAGATTGAACCAATAGATTACACAAAACAAGTCAAGGATGTTATGATTTAAAGCTGCAAAGTAGGTATTTTCGTTTCTTCATTTCTGGGTAACCCAGAAAATGAAGAACATGCCTGACAAGAATTTTGTACTCCCAGATCTTGTTGTTCGTTTGTTGTATGATCGAGATGATGGTTGTTTCATGTAGTATTACATAAATACTACATGATCAACATTTAACATACCCCAGAAAACATTAGGATCATAGATTAAAAGCTGGTCAAACCGAGCCCCTTAGTGACTGACAAGAAATCTGGGTTTGATGAAGAACATGCCCAAGAACACTATTAGCGACGGATATGTCGCCTATAACGCCTTTAGCGACAGTTAGTTTTAGAAAATTAATTATTTTAATTAAATAAATAGAAAAAAATAGTTTTTAATTATTAAAAATACATAATAAATTTCGAAAAAATTATTTTAAAGCCCTAAAATTAGTTTTTAATTATTTTGAGTATATTTCAAAAATATTTAATAATTTTTGAATATAAAAGGTATTTATTTATTTAATTATAAAATTAAATAAATTATTTAAAATGGTTTTAATTCATGAAAAATCATGAAAAATTATATTATGGTGTTAGAAAATATTTGAAGTTATTTTTGTTGACTTTTAATATTTTGTGATGAATTTCATTAATAAATTATTATTAATGGTAATTAATTTATTTAATAAATATATTAAATAAATTATGGAAAAATAGAATTAATGATTTAAAAATCATATAAAAATAAGTTAAGTGTTATAAAATATTTTAAGTTATAAAATATAACTTTTGATATTTTGTCATGAAAATATTAATATTTTAATATTAATAGCAATTATCGGATAATGAGTTTAATTATTTAAAAATCATATAAAGGTGATTTTAAGGTATTAAAAATACTTAATGATATTATATATATATTATAATATTATGATATGTATTTCATTAATATTTGATAATAAATAAATATTAATGTTAAAGGAATTATGTGGTATTTAATTTATTTAAATAAATTTTTAATGATTGAAAAATCAAGACAAATGATAATAATTAATAAAAATTATTATGAGACTTGGAAAAATATTTTGACTGTTAATAAATTATCGAGATGATTGTTAAGTGTTAGGCAAAGTTTAATTGAACTTAAACTCGAAATATTATCCCACTGTAATCGTCGGGATGTCCGTTTTTTATGTCAAGTTCAACTCGATCGCAATAGTTTGACTTGATAACCGAGTCTATATGTGTGTTGTTGGATCGATAGGGTTATGTGTTATGTGTTTAGGTTATTCCATGTATATATATATATATAATAGTATTATATTGTGATGATATTATTCTAATATTGGATATCTATATTACTAATATTAGGTCTTGAATAAAGCGATATAAATTCACAGTAGCAGTAATCAAATTCGCTCATGCAAGTTTGTTTTTACTTAACTCTACTAAGAGTGGTTTCATTCTTGATATGCTTATGGTTAATCATTCTTCGATTGCCATGTATAATTGTACTCTGTACATATTGCATGTATATAAGTCGTATGAAAGGTCGATCACCTTCATTACCAGTTGGTTCAGATATATTTGTTCATGTATAATACTGTGTTCACCATAAATTTGTTCCTCGCTAGTTCACAATTATATTGTTCAATTATAGCCAATTTTATTATTCGTAATCTTTCAATCATGATATATCGTTATATTATTGAACTTAAACTTGTTGGGCAATCCTTATGCTCACCCTTGCTATATCATGATAAAACATTGCAGATTAAGACCAACACGTCGGATACAAGGAAAGGTTAAAGACAGTTCCAGCTTAAAGTTAATGTGCGCTATTAGATTTGTATATGTATTGTATATTAATGTTATTGTAAGTTAAATAAGTTATGAATTATGTATAAGTTAAGGTTACTCGACCTTGGGGAATAGTGTGTAATGTATTGTATAAACAATTTATGTTTATATCTTCCGCACATATAGTAATAGTGTTAGAATGATCGAACTGGATCCGAGGTGATTCGGGACCTCGGATCTGGGAACCTCACAGTTAGTATCAAAGTTGTTGGTTATGAAGCTTAGGTAGGAATACCTGAGACCAATAACCGTAGTGATTAGGATAAGATCTAACTCATATAGAGTTAGTTGGTTGGTAAGATTCAAAGACAAATCTTGGCGAGTTATAAGATACAGAGTTCCCTAACTCTGACAATAAAGTTGAACAGTAGTGAGAAATAGATCGAGTCTAAAAGACTGAAAGTACAGTGATATGAGATCGTAAAACAAAACGATCAAGACATAGAAATGAATCGTAATATATACGATGAGATCACCCCGTGATCTGATAAGGTTATAGTATGGAATAAGAATCAATCTGATAATTAAAAAGTTTACAGCAAGATTGCTGTGTGACAGTTGTACTATGAATTGGTAAAGATTCAGGAAAGAATTATGGATACGAGTTAAATGAAATTCGTATTGAAAAGGGGGTTAGTGTTAGTTGGGGATTCAATTGAGGATTCATGTCAAGATCCGAAGTTGTATGATTCCTTGTATGGGAATTGTACTTGGTGTAACAACTACTTAGTTCTGATAATGATAATCATTGAAATGTTTGTGTCGCGCTATTTTATATATGCATGTTAAGAGGGTGATTCCTTTCTCATGTGTATACCAGATAGATAGGTTATAGGTAGAGAATATAAGGTTAAGTACGAGTTCTTAAAACTCATACTTATGTGACATTCTTGATTCATAGTTATATGAAATGTTTATGAACCCCTCAGCGAATGGACGCCAAAGGTCTGTCTAGGAAAGTTCTTAAACTCATATGATTGTGGCAATTTATGGACTCATAAGTGTGGTTTTACGAACTGGGCATAGTTGCGTGTGAATGTAGTATTGAGGATAATAGGAACAGATAGACTGAATAAGCAACTGATTATTAGTGGAGACATAAGTTTTCCAAAACTCCTAGCTAAGCTAGAATTCGAAATTTTGACATCAAGCTAAATACGCACTATGGGCTTTTGAAAAAAAATATGTAGACTCGTAATCATTTTTGAAACGGTTTAAAGTATAGTCTATGCTACTTATTTCAGCTAGACGCGAATGATTTGAAATATCAAAATATATTTTATTTATCACTTATGTACCATGTAACCTGGTGCAGAGATGATAAAAAGTTGATGGAGTTATAAATACAATAATACATAGTGTGAATTTGATCTAAAATCGTTATTCCACTATTGTATGATGTGTTATGACAAAGTCACACAATGACGGCATCCTCAAATGGACTGTTAATACAGTACGACATCATGACTTCATTCTCAAAAATATTTTCAAAAATTTTAAATTGCCAACGGGGTTTGGCTACACTTAAATAATTCGATTGAATTGAATTATTGATATGAGTCTATGATATTCGATTCAGCTAGACTAATGTTTATGAAAACTCTAAGTGTTCATTGAAAGAAATTTCCCGAACCAAATTGTTTTGGTGCGGAATCCTATGATAAGACTGAGGTGAACTATATTGTTTGGATAAATAATCCAATCAAGTAGCGTAAATATTCGCTAGACATGATTAATACGTTATGCATGACGTAAGAGTACGATAGGCTGATCACCTAAAGTACTAGCAACGGTAGTTTACCTTCTTTGTGATTGTAAACATACCAAGTAATGTATTGTTTTGCGGTATGATCAATACCGTTAAAACAATGTGTTCATGGTCTATATGACCCCTCACTACAATTTGAAAACTTTTACTCTTGTGAGTGGTGTATTGGGTAACATGTGATAATGTGTGTGAAGGGTGTAAGCAGTATGATGTAAGGTGTAAGGTAAATTTCGGGGACGAAATTTTTAGAAGAAGGGGTGAATGTGACAACCCGAGAATTTTGAATATTTTTAAAAATTTTATTAATTAATTTAAAGTTCAACATTAGAACTTAGACAGAAAGTAAGTGTATGTGTTTGATATTTTTAAGATGGAATTTTGAGGATTTCAAAATTCTGTGAAGGATTTAAGTGAATTATTCAGGATTAAGTGTATACGAGAATATGTTCTGTGTATATGTGTTCGTCGTATGTGGTTATGGTCAAGGAGGTTGACCGGATAAGTGATATATCGTAAATAAACCCTATGTATATATTAAGAACGTCAACGTTCGGTTAGAAAAATTTCTTTAATTATAAGAAACCCTAGAAACCAGTTCTAGAACCCTAATTTCAGTTCCGGGAATCGAAAACCCTAATTTGGTGTATGAAACCCTCAATTGGGAACTTAATGGCGTAAGTGTAAATAATTATAAGATTAATTAGGGTTAATATTAACAAATTGGTTGGAAAACCCTAATTTTAATATTTGAAACCTTAATTTCTGGTTTAGGAACCCTAATTTATAATTCGGGAAAAACCTAAGTGTTAATTTAATAATTTTAATGTTAATTAGGAAATATTAATCCTAATTTTCAAGTTATAAGTAATTAGAAAACTCTAATCTAATTACGAAATCTAATTTCTAAATTAGAAAATTATTTTTATATTAGAAACCCTAATTTTTGGGGTTTAAACCCTAATCCGTGATTTTGAACCTAATTGCTAAATTAGTAATTTTAATTAGGAATTATTAATCCTAATTAGCAAGATTGAAATTATGATTAAGAAATTTTAATATAATTAGAAAATCCTAATTATAATTTAGAAATATTAATTTTCTATTTTGAAAACCTAATTTGGAAATTCTATATTTTATATTTCTAAACCCTAAGGATTTTCCAAACCCTAAACCCTAAAGGTTTTCAAACCCTAAACCCAAACCTAAACCCTAAACCCTAAGGGTTTGGCCATTTACTAGAATGCCATTAAAATTAATTGTGAAAAGACTATTTTGCCCTTATTTGCATTATTTAGTGTTGCTTGTAAATCTAGACCTATGGTGAGTTGGTGAACCAACCCTAGCCCTAGCATGTGATGCAAATCTCAGCAATCAACCCTTATACCATCCTTATACATTGCATCCAAGCTTAGAAATTAAAAAGTAAGAGAAAATCTCTTACTTTATTTATCAAATCAACCAAGACCTTCTCTCTCTAGAATTTCGGGAATATAGTGTGAGAAAGTGAGATAAGATAAGTTACACATATCTTTTCTTAGACTCCAATATCGATCATCAAGAGATCGATCAAGAATCAAAGGCTAAAGAGGTATAAACCCTAATTCTAGAAATCCTTAAAAATTCGTGTTAATGTTGTTGTTTGTTGATTAGATATGTGTTAGAGGGTTTCATTTGATGATCTGGATTGCTAAAACTTAGATTCATATCATTTTGATGCTCGAATTTAAAGATTTCTCAAATCTGGAAATCTTGAAAAATGATATCTGACAGTCCAATGTCAGGTCTCATAGATCCTGTCTTGTTAGTTGTTTTGGTGTTTGAAGAGTTTCTACTTGTTGTATGTTACAAGGTCTTGGATCTGGAACTTGAATCAAGTCCAGATCATGTGTAGATCGAGAGTTATTATTGGTCAAATAGCGTTGACCGGTCACGAGAGTTGGTTTCTGGGCAAACCCAGAATTTCCAAGAACTTTCTGACAAGTTTGTTTGGCCTCTGATCTTGCATCCGTTTGATTTTTTTGGCCACGTTGTTGTATTAATGTTGTTGTATGTCATATGGTCTACATGTATAAGCTTTTATATCACCCAAATACGTAAAGGAATCAAAGTTATATGAGGTCAAACCACCGTTGACCAGTTTCCCGGAAGGAGATTCTGGGTAACCCAGAATCTTCAAGACCCGTTTACTGACCCCTAGTTTGACCAGCCTTAATCTCTTAGATTCAGTGTTTTTATGATGTTCTGATGTTATGTCGTTATACCCTGTCATGTGGGCTACAAGATTGAACCAATAGATTACACAAAACAAGTCAAGGATGTTATGATTTAAAAGTCGAAAGTAGGTACCTTGTCGTTTCTTCATTTCGGGTAACCCGAAAATGAAGAACAAAGCCTCGACAAGAAATTTTGCACTCCCAGATCTTGTTGTTCGTTTGTTGTATGATCGAGATGATGGTTGTTTCATGTAGTATTATATAAACACTACATGATCAACGTTTAACATACCCCAGAAAACATTAGGATCATAGATTAAAAGCTGGTCAAACCGAGCCCCTTAGTGACTGACAAGAAATCTGGGTTTGATGAAGAACATGCCCAAGAACACTATTAGCGACAGATATGTCACCTATAACGCCTTTAGCGATAGTTAGTTTTAGAAAATTAATTATTTTAATTAAATAAATAGAAAAAAATAGTTTTTAATTATTAAAAAATACATAATAAATTCTAAAAAATTATTTTAAAGTCTGAAAAATAGTTTTTAATTATTTTGAGTATATTTCAAAAATATTTAATATTTTTGGAATATAAAAAGTATTTATTTATTTAATTATAAAATTAAATAAATTATTTAAAAATGGTTTTAATACATGAAAAAATCATGAAAAATTATATTATGGTGTAAGAAAATATTTTAAGTTATTTTTGATGACTTTTAATATTTTGTGATGAATTTCATTAATAAATATTATTAATGGTAATTAATTTATTTAATAAATATATTAAATAAATTATGAAAAATAGAATTAATGATTTAAAATCATATAAAAATGATTAAGTGTTATAAAAATATTTTAAGTTATAAAATATAACTTTTGATATTTTGTCATGAAAATATTAATATTTTAATATTAATAGCAATTATCGGATAATGAATTTAATTGTTTAAAAATCATATAAAGGTGATTTTAAGGTATTAAAATATTTAATGATATTATAAATATATTATAATATTATGATATGTATTTCATTAATATTTGATAATAAATAGATATTAATGGTAAAGGAATTATGTGGTATTTAATTTATTTAAATACGTTTTTAATGATTGAAAAATCAAGACAAATGATAATAATTATTTAAAAATTATTATGAGACTTGGAAAAATATTTTGACTGTTAATAAATTATCTGAGATAATTTTTAAGTGTTAGACAGAGTTTAATTGAACTTAAACTCGAAATATTATCCGACTAGACCGTCAGGATGTCAGTTTTGTGTCGGGTTCAACTCGCATCGCAATAGTTTGACTTGATAACTGAGAGTCTATGTGTGTTGTAGATCGATAGGGTTATGTGTTATGTGTTTTGTTATTTATTATATATATATATATATAATAGTATTATATTGTGATGATATTATTCTAATATTGGAGATCTATATTACTAATATTAGGTCTTCTGATAAAGCGATATAAATTCATGTAGCTGCAGAATCAACTGTTCGTGCAAGTGTTTTTACTTAACTCTACTAAGAGTGGTTTCATTCGGATATGCTTATGGTTAATCATTGCTGATTGCCATGTATAATTATACTCTGTACATATTGCATGTATAAGTCAGGTATGAAAGGCTGATCACCTTCATTCCCAGTTGGTTCAGATATATTTGTTCATGTATAATACTTGTTCAGCCATAAATTTGTTCCTGCTAGTTCACAATTATATTGTTGAATTATAGCCAGCTTATTATTCAGACTCTTTCAATCATGATATATCGTTATATTATTGAACTTAAACTTGTTGGGCAATCTTTATGCTCACCCTTGCTATATCATGAAAAAATATTGCAGATTAAGACGAACGCGTCGGATACAAGGAAAGGTTAAAGACAGTTCCATCTTAAAGTTAATGTGCGCGATTATATTTGTATAAGTATTGTATATTAATGTTATTGTAAGTTAAATAAGTTATGAATTATGTATAAGTTAAGGTTACTCGACCTTGGGGAATAGTGTGTAATGTATTGTATAAACAATTTATGTTTATATCTTCCGTAAATATAGTAATAGTGTTAGAATGATCGAACCGGATCCGATGTGATTCGGGACCTCGGATCTGGGAACCTCACATACTTCAACGGCTGCAATCATCGGATGGCTTCCGATGCTTCGTTGGATTTACTTGACAATGGCTAAAGAACGTCAAGGTTGCTTGACCTTCGTTGAAATGTGCATCAACGGCTGATGATGTATGAAGTTCCCGCTGGGAAGAGGTTTTTTGGAGTTATGGCTCTGAACCAACGACATCAAACCTTTGTGAGGTATTGTCGAGTGTAGTTTGCAACCGTTATGAGCATTGGTGTTGTGAACCCTGCGTCTGGGCGAATACCAATGAGTGACATGTAGACCCACAATTTGGTCTTTGAAAACCAGTATTTCAGGCTTTTTCGCACAATCGCGTTGCATCTTTTTCTTGATTTGACTTTTTTAACTTGTGGGACTTCCTTTGCAACTCAAATTGGACCGAGCCGGAGGGGTGAGACCCACTTAGGATAGCCGCAGGTACCCCTGCGACAACCGCATGTACACCTGCGGCCATCCGTGGGTGTACTTGTAGGCTGCTTGCCTTTCATAAGTCATTTTCACGTTGCGCCACATAGAGAATTCGATAGTTCTTCTTCAGATCTACTGAGTTCGGGCTACTTTCTATGAAATTTGTCACTGTACAAGTGTTCTGCACTATCCTGAAAATGTATGTATGTCCTTTTTTCCAGTTTTTATCCGTTGGAAAATGAGTTATCACATGAAATGCTTCTAAACACATAGTAGTGAATATGCATGCTCATATGACTTGATAAAAAATATTCAACATAGAAAATGTTAGTATTTAACCATGCTGAATGTAATGATGTGAAAAAATTTGACTTTTGAAACAGTCAAATTGGCACCTCTTTTCTACTATTTCTTATCCTATTTGAGGACAAATGAGCAAAGGTTGTAAAGAAAAGTAATCCTGGTAATTAGGCTACCCTTACGGATCACGACTTTGATATTTTTATGTATATAGGATGTTTATGAATGTGGGTAGGTGTGCTACTGAATGACCACCTAGTCATGCCTATGTGCTTATGGATAGTCCTTTTTACAAAGGAGACTCTGGCAAAATTTTTCCATAAGTCTAGGCATTGGGTAGACATGCATTTTTAACTCTACTGTAGGCGTATATTAAAGTAATGCATGCATGCATGTAGTTATAAAATGCATTTAAAAAGCTCCAAGTTAGAAATTACCACACCCTTTCTGAGGTGATTTGGAGACTTGTGTCCATATATTATGGATTCAAATCAACCGAGTAGTTCCCGTAGGACCACTTCAGGTGTACGGAGGAGGGATTTTGATGTTCCTCGACCCCGTTAAGTCAGACAACCTCGTCGTTTGGTGGAGGCGATGATTTGTCCTATCCGGGTGGAGGTACTAGAAGTTGAGGACGAGGAGGAGGATGTACCGGTTGTGTCTCCAGCTCCTTCTGCTCATGCTCCCCGCAGGGATTTCCCATGCATTAATGTGATGATTCTAGAGCTTTTGGATGATTTAAGTCGCCACCCCTCGGTTTACTTACAGGCAAACGAGGTAAACACTGGATTTGATATTCCTTTTTCCTAGTTTTGAGGAGCAAGGATTCTAATGTTGACTTGATTTTGTGATGTAGGTTCCTGGCTTTACGCAGCCTCGAGGGAACTAGTTCAGTATACACTCTCTATATCAAGCTCTTCATCCTGATTATAGAGAGATTATGCATGGTTGGGGCTTCGAGGCGTTCTTTTCCATCCTCCCCCACCGTTGTCCCTGGGGTTATCTCAGGGCATTATCTGAGCACTGGTTTCACCAGACTCAGTCTCTCCATTTGTTGGATTATGAGGTGATGATGACGCCGATGGATTGGCGATTTATCACCGGTATGGACTTTGGAGGGGCGCTAGTGCCTTGTACGGCTAACATTACCCCGACTGCCATCAGATCCTTGCTAGGAGTCCCAACTGAGGCGCTCAAGGGCAGGACAGTTCATACATGTCCTTTGAGTGTAGATTCTATAAGTGGGCTATTGAGTGAGAGTCAAGGATCGCATTCTTCGGCGACTGTTCCTAGTTATCCTCAGGTGTTATTTCATAGCAGATAACTCTTCCACAGTATCATTCGCTTTGATCAGCGCCATGCGAGAGGTGGACCTTATTGGAAAGTATGACTGGGGCTCCTATAACTTTGCTTATTTCCTCAGGGGAATGCGCATGCGTTCGCAGGGCTTGACAGAGGCTTGGCTAGGATTTTACCCATTTTTGCTGGTGAGTATTTCTCTTTTGATTTCCCATGTAAAGGTTACGAGTGTTAACTGACCGCATATGTTTGCCTTTGTGTTGGCAATTTTGTGCCTATGAGAGGCTCCCATGTCTGCATCCCATCAGCGTGTTAGGTTTAAAGACCTATCCACGGGGACGACGATGGCATCACTCCATTTTTGTGGAGGTTCCTGTAGCTGAGGGTTTCACCCATTATCGCTTACAGTTGGAGTTATCGACAACTGATGCCATCACTTGGGTTCCCTATTCTGGGGAACATTTGGCAGTTGGTTTTGAGGATGGATACCCGACTGGTGTCGAGTATGTGATATCCACCCGTCAGATTCCTCTCTTCATAGATGGAGGATGGGAGCTCTATTTAGGAGAGCATGCTATTAGGAGCACCAAAGGAGAGATTCATGTACCGATCTTGCCTCTTGCCAGACATTATTGACATGTGCTGCAGTCGCCTATCAGTGATATCCGTTCTTTGGGAGTTGATGACTTTACTTTGTCAGAGGGTCCTTTCACTCAGGAGGCATTCTACCACTAGTGGTCCCCTCGTTCCATCGGAGCCCAGACCCGCACCACTCAGTTCATGGGGGATATGGTTCCTGGATCCGTGATGATGACAGATTGAATGGCCAGCGTCTGAGATCATACTCATTTGACGCAGATTGATAGCTTGACTAAGCAGTTGGACCGAGCATATTTTTTCATCCGGCATTTGGGTAGAGATCCTTCCGAGGCAGATACTTTTGATCCTTCCAGCTCTGGGGTTGGCCCTTCAGGTGACCCATATGGCTTTGCCGGTGTAGATCCTCTATTGTATAGGCCTAATATCCCTCTTGGCGGAGATGATGTATTTAGATGATGATGTACTTAGGAATGTATATATACTTTTTTTTATTCCCTACATCATATTACCATCTATTATTTGTCATGCATGTATCATGTTATGCATGTATGTCCAGAGATGTTCAACATTGACTCCTGGATGGTCTTATGATACGGCCCACATAGATATCTTCCTCGACAGTTAGTCGCATTGATCACACCCCACCAATATTGGTAGTCTCATGTCTGAGATCTTGCTATGATAGTTTATCACCTTCAGACAGGGTGATTGTAGATCAGCTGCTGCCACATTCTATGACCCTCCTGATTTTCCAGGTTCCATTAGACTTTATAGAGGGCATGCTGGAGCATTAGGTACTGGAGAGGCAAGTTTTCTGGTTTGAGACCCATGAGTTGACTCCCACCTTAGAGGAGTACGAGCGGTTGACGACTTTGTCATTGGACAGGCCTTGCGCTCATATGGCCGTCGGAGATATGAGCTAAAAATTTATAACCCTCACCGGGTTCACTACAAGAAAACCAGTCATTGCCGACGGGCACTGCCATCGCCAATGACCATTGTCGCTTCGGCGGTGTGAGGTCATTATCATGACGGCACCGCTGTCGCTTCCACGTGTCGTCGCCTTGTCTCCATCGTCGTCACCGTCGGTATCATTGTCTTTATCGACGGTAGTCATTGGCGACGACGTAAGGTTATTGGCGACGGCGGTAGCGACGGCAAGGCCGTCGGCAAAGGCCCATAGTTTTTTTTTAGGGAAAAACCCATTACCGATGGCATGGCCGTCGGCACTGACAGAGTAGCCGTCGGCAATGACCATTGTCTCATGTTTGTCGCTATAAGTCATTGGCGACGGCATAGCCGTCGCCATTACCCCCGTCGGTAATGACTACATAAATTTTGATTTTTTTTTAATTTCAAAATTTGCCTGTTCATTTACAAATATACACCTGTTATAAACTAATAACAACCATCAAATCACAACTATACCTCTTAGAAACTAGTAACCCAAATCTATTATATAGATAAAAAATATAATGGTCGCCGGTACAACTCAAAAACTGTACAAATACATACATGAAACTCAGAATATAACATAAACTAAACTAACTACAACCCGTCGCCTGTCTCCATGTCATCGAAGTCACGGTCATCACCACGTATCGGAGGAGGAGGTCGTCATCAACTCAACGGGCATCACCCAGTCATTGGAGGAGGTCGTCGTCATCACTTCGGCCATCATCACCAAAGGTGCTCCACCTCCACGAGTCTTGTCAACAAGACCCTACAAAATTAAAATATTAATAACAAAATCAAAATGAAAACATATTTATATTATTTTAGTTTGTGTTCTTCAAGTTAGGCGGACGGGACTCGAACTCGGGCTCCGTATATCGGAATCGAGTCCCGTCAGTTGTAACGCACGTGTATATTACCTACGCAGTGCTATGTACGTGTTTGCGTGTCATTCGGACGGCCGATGCGGGTTTTGACCACTTTTTCAGCTTTTTGGCTAAGTGTTGGCTAGTTTTGCAAACTGGGCTCAAACTCGATCTCTGTATATCGGAATTGAGTCCCGTCAGCTGTAACGCATGTCTATTACCCACGCGGTGCTATTTCCTGTGTTTGCGTGTTAACTGGACGACCGAGGCGGGTTTTGGTCTCTTTTTTGACTAATTTCCTAAGTTTTCTTAAGTTAGGCATACGGGGCTCGAACTCGGTCTCCATATGTCGGAATCGAGTCCCTTCAGTTGTAACACGTGTCTATTGCCAATGCGGTGCTATTGCCTATGTTTGCGTGTCATTCGGACGGTCGATGCGGGTTTTGACCTCTTTTTCGGCTTTTTGGCTAAGTGTTGGCTAGTTTTGCAAACTGGGCTCGAACTCTGTCTCCGTATGTCAGAATCGAGTCCCGTCAGTTGTAACGCGTGTCTATTACCTACACGGTGCTATGTGTGTATTTGCGTGTCATTCGAACGGCCGATGCGGGTTTTGACCTCTTTTTTGGGTTTTTAGCTAAGTGTTGGCTAGTTTTGCAAACTGGGCTCAAACTCGGTCTCTGTATGTCAGAATTGAGTCCTGTCAGTTGTAATGCGTGTCTATTGCCTACGCGGTGCTATTTCCTATGTTTGTGTGTCATTCGGACGACCGATGCATGTCTTGACCTCTTTTTTGGCTTTTTGGCTAAGTGTTGGCTAGTTTTGCAAACTGGGCTTGAACTCGGTCTCCGTATGTCAGAATCGAGTCCCATTAGTTTTAACGTGTGTCTATTGCCTATGCGGTGCTATTTCCTGCATTTGCGTGTCATTTGGACGACCGATGCGGGTTTTGACCTCTTTTTTGGCTTTTTGGCTAAGTGTTGGCTAGTTTTGCAAACTGGGCGATAACTCGGTTTTCGTATGTTAGAATCGAGTCCCGTCAGTTGTAACGCGTGTCTATTGCCTACGCGGTGCTATTGCCTGTGATTGCGTGTTAACTGGATGACCGAGGCAGGTTTTGGTCTCTTTTTCGACTAATTTCCTAAGTTTTCTCAAGTTAAGCGTACGGGGCTCGAACTCGGTCTCCGTATGTCAGAATTGAGTCCCGTCAGTTGTAACGCGTGTCTATTACCTACGCGGTGCTATGTGTGTGTTTGCGTGTCAATTTGATGGCCGATGCAGGTTTTGACCTCTTTTTTGGTTTTTTGGCTAAATGTTGGCTAGTTTTGCAAATTGGGCTCAAACTCGATCTCTGTATGTCAGAATTGAGTCCCGTCAGTTGTAACACGTGTCTATTGCATACGCGGTACTATTTCCTATGTTTGCGTGTTAACTGGATGACCAAGGCGGGTTTTGGTCTCTCTTTCGACTAATTTCCTAAGTTTTCTCAAGTTAGGCGTACAGGGCTCGAACTCGGTCTCCATATGTCGGAATTGAGTCCCGTCAGTTGTAACGCGTGTCTATTTCCTATGCGATGCTATTTCCTGTGTTTGCGTGTTAACTGGACGACCGAGACGGGTTTTGGTCTCTTTTTTGACTAATTTCCTAAGTTTTCTCAAGTTAGGCGTATGGGGCTCGAAATCGGTCTCCGTATGTCAGAATCGAGTCCCGTCAGTTCTAACATGTGTCTATTGCCTACGCGGTGCTAACTAGTTATTTGATAGTTTATATAAGCAATATAATTACAAATAAGGAAATACATCAATAATAAGTTTTACCTGTCGAATACGTGGAGGAAAGATGTTGGCCAAGACAACTGCACATACACGGATGGCCTCTTCTCGGACTACACCCATGAGGTCGTCAGTGGCAGCTGTAGGATCTATGGAGCCGTAGACAACCTCCTGAGCAAGCTGGTAGATCCGCTCGCGTGATGGTGCGCCTGACTACACGACACTGCTCGACATGCACCCCTCAATGATCTGCCTGAAAAAGTCGTCGGATAATGAAGGGGTCAAGGCCGATCCACTCGCACCACTACCTCCGGTGGGTGGGCGACGCCGAGATCTCGCAGCGGGGACTATAGTGTAGGTCGGGACACGGGAATGCCCCAATTCTACCCTTCTTCGCCCCCTATAGCACAGCAGGCCCCTCCATCTCCTCGTCGTCATGCTCAACATCAGCCACTGGAGTGTCACCTCTCTGGCTACTCCGGACCACAGAAAGGTCCTCGAACCGTGTCTGAAAAAACACAGAAATAGTTGAAAAGCAAGTATTTTGCTAAAAGAATACAAAAGGATTTCAAAGCCATCAAATACATACTAACTAAAATAATTAAATTACTTACCGTAATGTGCTCTGCCTCAGGTGAGATATAACCACCGTCACCTTTCTTCTGGTGAGCGTGCCACCAAAACTCAAGGCGGGAAGGTCGGTGCTTTAGACTCACCTCGAGTCTCTCCCTGTAGAGGTCGTACGATTGACTCCCAGTGCAGTGTGGGAGATGACTCATTGTCGGGCATTGACGTCTGTCTTCGACATCTTCTTGAATGCTTCACACTCCCAAATATCGCACATCTGCTCCTACACCACAGCACCAATAAAATCTGGCCGGACATCTCTAAGTGTCTGTCCATCCGCCATCTTGGTCTGGGCCTTCTTCTTCCAATCATAGACCCACTTGTGCCAATTCATCTCGAGATACTTCCCGAGAACAGTGCTTCCGTTGGCTTCCTGCCCGTCCTCGAAGCGATAATATCTCTGCAATACAATATATGAATATCAGCAATTACTTAATTAGTAGACAACATAAAACAAAGCGGTAAATAATATTCAAAAGCACAAATTAAAACTAAATATGAATGAATGACATCTTACCCTAAACTTAACAATAATCAGCCCACGTGTGCGGTCATCCACATTCACCAACCTCATCCACGGGCTAGAGAATCGGTTGCGGACGATCCCAAGCAACGTGTTCCCTGGCGTCGCGTCAAGGATACTAAAAATGAAGGTAGTTAAATTTCCAAATTGCAAAGAATATATAAAAGAACTAAATAATTAATACAAACATAATGTATATATTACCTAGTAGTCCCGACACAACATATAAGCGGCGCCTGGGGGGGATTCCCTAGTAATCCACGTGCTAGTCCCCGCGGAGGCCTACATCGATCACCTATGTAGTGAAATACAATAATATTTATATTCTCGAATATAATGTCAATATTATATAAAATTAAAAACAATAAGATGTATAACAACAAAACTTGTAATTATACCTGATGATCCAGCTTGATCATCACCAGCACTACCTCCACGGCCCCCACGACTTTAATTACCAGCATGTCCACCACGATCACCATGTGAAAATGCTACCATATATCAGTATATATCTTTGTCAAATCATCATCAAGAAGATAATATGCGGATACAACTAAAAGGATACAAACACAAATATCAGAATCGTCATGCATATACAACTAAAAGGATACAATATGCAGATA
Source organism: Panax quinquefolius (assembly GCA_020205615.1). NCBI lineage: Eukaryota > Viridiplantae > Streptophyta > Magnoliopsida > Apiales > Araliaceae > Panax > Panax quinquefolius. Next base: position 66,371,605 of record CM035165.1, on the reverse strand, counting down.
TAACTAAAAGGAAACAACTATGCCATTTGAATACAACATGTAGATACAACTAAAAGGATACAACTATTACATTTGAATACAACTAAAAGGACATAAAGAGTACATACTCCTAATCATTTATATCATCAAAGCCATCAATATCAGAATCGTTATCTTTGAGCAGTAGATCTTCACTATCGTTGTCATCACCATCTTCGTCATCCTCAACGATTTCTTCAATTATATCTACCTCCTCAACAACATCGTCTTCACTTTCGACAGCAACAACATCATCCTCTTCTTCACTAGACTCACTAATAATTGTCACATCAGCAGGTGTGACACTAGTAGACTCGACTTGTAAAGGTTCATCATCTGGACGAGGAGCTGTGCCTTGAAAACAACGGGATTTGGTGGTTATAACAACATGCCATGGGCTTGCAGGAGTCTTAACACTCCGCGCATAGTACACCTGTGTTGCTTGACTTGCTAAAATAAATGGCTCATCCATACCAATCATCGGGATCTTAGTTTTGACTTAACGTTAAAATCACCATCTCCGATTTTTTATCTACTTTAACTCCATTCTCAACATCAAACCAATGACAATTGAAGCAAACTAATTCTTTATGACCCCAATATTTGAGAACGATAACTTCTAGCAATCGTCCATACCAGTCATCCCAAATGTTATCGTAGCAGCTACCTTTCACCACAACACCAGAATCAGCAGAAGTGACATCCCCAATATCACAACACTTAAATCAGAATCATTGACAATGCAAATGTATAAGTATCTACAGATCTTTCGTGGTCGCTTCATTGCTATAAGCTTTAGCCGATTGTCAGCTAACTCATCTGTGAGAACCTAATGTACATTAACACAACATATTCTAAAGTTAATTACGCCATAAGAATAAATCTATGATGGTAGATTCATTGAACTTGTAAAGGTTAGACTTACATGGTCTTTAAACCATTTCACAAATTCTCCATTTCTCAAATTTTGAAAATCCCCATCCGATATACTCGGATTCACTTCACGTACTTCAACATCATATTGACTGCAACACAGTTATATACTCAATGTTTTTGTAAAGGAAATTTACACAGTTACGCCAGACATATATAGTAATGACTACTTACTTAATGTATGGCGCTACTTCATTCATGTTGATAAGTGCATACAATGTGGCAGCTGCATACTCCCTATCGGTCAAGAATCGCCTTTTTTACCGCTTTAGAATAGGCGACAGGATGACTAAATCTTTGTTAATTCCCCATTTTCCTCGTCAAGAATGTATTTGATTCCGACGTAGCGATTGTGCTTCGTCTGAACATTCGACTCAAAGTACAATGAGCAGAAATTAACAAGTTCCTCCATAACATACCTTTCAGCAATTGACCCCTCTACACAGGCTCTATTGTTCACCTTTTTCTTTAGATGTCGCATATACCTATGTGATATATAGATTAGCAAAAAAGAATGAACATTTTACCGTATTAAAAATATTAATGTCATTACCTCTCAAATGGATACATCCATCTATATTTCACGGGACCGCCAAACTTAGCTTCGTATGGCAAATGAATAAGCAAATGCTCCATTGAATCAAAAAACGATGGAGGGAAGATCATTTCTAACTTGCACATTATTTCCATTATCTGCATCTCCATTTTATCTATGTCTTTGAGCTGAAGCTCCGTCAAGCATAGATCTCTGAAGAAATTAGAAAGCTCTGTCAGTGAGAGGTTATACACCACAATAATCACCGGCCAAGTTGAGTAGGGCTTTGTGTAAGGCCCGTTAAACGGATTAAACGCATCCGTAGCAAGTCCAAGCGTAACATTGCGAACCTCTTCAGCAAACGAGGGGTGTTTGTTATCAAAATTTTTCCACTCAAGCCCATCTGCCGGGTGCGTCAATTGACCTTCGACTATATCCCGTGTAGAGTGCCACCTCATATCCTCGGTGGTATGTGTTGACATGAACAACCGCTGAAGCCTCGGGGAAATGGGAAAGTAACGTAAGATCTTTCTCGACACGTCTTTTCCCTTTTTCTTGCGCTATTCACAGTATCTACTTGTACCACAAATATCACATGACCTCTTATCTTTATTGACATCACCGTAATACAACATACAGTCATTCTCACAAGCATCAATCTTCTCATACCCTAGATTGAGCCTTTTGACCATTTTCTTCACATCATAAATACGACTCCAAAGAACTTATCTGCTCGCAGTAAGCACTCCTTCACAATGCATAACAGTTCATTAAAACCTCTCTCGCATCTATCATGCTCGTTCTTGAAGTACAAAACTTAGTCACGGCGAGATAAGACGGTGTGCTTTTCAGTGCTGGCCATACATACAAAAGGCGCCGCTTCTTCATGCAATAACTCATAGAAACCCTTAGCCCCATCATTTGGCTCTTGCTCGATGCTACTGCCATCCCTATCTGTATTCCACTAGAAGTATGAACCAACAACTTTGACTATCATGTTAGTACAGTCAAAGGTTTCGTCACCTCCGGATTCTGGTTCTGATTCATGTTCATCCAACCAGGTTTCCCCATGATAGATCTATGTCGTATAACCCTGCTTGAACCCATATGCAAATAAGTCGCACATGACATCACTCATTTCCTTCCACACTTCATTCACACACCTCTTACAAGGACATCGATCTCATCGCCACCGACTGACTTGCTCAAACGCCGGTTAAGAAACCTGTTTCAACCCCACTACGATACTCGAGCTGCTTCACTCCTATCATCGGCTACCCTACGTTCCATCCAACTTTGATCAATGACATCTCGAATAACCGCTCGCTATATATATGGAAAGTTAGACAAACACAATCAAGTCTCCAAGTTAATGTATATGCAAGCTTATGCCTTTCCTAACTTCATCTCCCACTCTAACGGGTTAGGCTTCTATCCCATTCCCGGATGTGTCACCTCACTGATGCCAACAACTTGAACACATCTTAATATTTTTCAGAAATTTTGCTAGTACCTCACCATGGTCTTCAAGTACATGAAATAGACTAACACATCGTAGTCTAAATATGCACCCAAAGAACATCAAGAGACATATACTGACCAAAAATTCAAAAAATATAAAGACGTGCTCAAGTCGTTAACACCGACCTAAGTGAGATCGAAACATACAAGAACAGTCCCAAAACAGGGACTATTTGAGATTCACTCCTACTAAGTGAATCTCAAACGGGTTTCTAAGCTTCCTAAACTATATGAATATTGTAAACTGTCATTGTAAATCGTCATCAGAATCTGCCATTGTAAAACTATATGACTTAGTTTATGTACATTGTAAATTGTCATCAGTGTCTAATATAAATTCAATTAAATAAAACAATTATAAGCTTTCTTTTAAACCTGCACGCCTCAAGTCTTTATCACCATGAAAGTGAGAAAGCTTATCTTCATATATATGCAACTAAAATTATTTGCAAGCATGAGCATGATGACCCAACAAGTTTAATAGTTCTCACATTTCATGCTTAACTCGTAGCATATAAACTTGTATTTTATCAATGTATTAATTATGTTCCTTATGATATGAATCATAAATCTTATGCAATGCATCAACATATATAACATACATGTCATAGCATGCCATATGCTTTTTATATACATCATATATATCATATTGTATATTTACAGAATTTTAAGTTCCACATAGAACAACATAATCCCATAGAAAAATTTAACAATGAGATTAGCTACTAACACGTACAATTAACAATTAACATTAGTGCATTAAACAATTAACAATGAGAGCTACTAACACAATTAACATATCAATATATATCCCATCAAATAAAAACTTTACTATATATTAATTAGCTACTAACAGTACAAATATTGCAACTAACATAATTAATTCCAACAAAATTAATAAGAATATTAGCTATTAACAATACAAATATTGCAACTAACATAATTAATTCCAACAATTTTAAAATTAATAAGAATTAATAACGAAATCATATATACCTATATATTGCAAGTTGTGGAAAATTAGGAGTAATTAAAGAGAAGGAGCTGACCGGAAGGAGAGGGGGAGGGGTCGTCACGGAGGTATGGCAGGAAGAGGAGCTGAGGTCGGCAGAGGGGGCTGACGTTTTGTTGGAGGTATCAAGAGGGTGGCGAGGGTGGCAGGAGGCTGGCAGGAGGGTGGCAGGAGGGTGGCAGGAGGGGGAGACATCGCCGGAGGGGAAGGGGGTGAAGGGATTGAGGGAAAATTGAAAATGGGAGGGAAAGGAAAAGAAGTAGTCGTTCTCGTCGAGCCTAGGGCTTTAAATCAAGTCTCATTCTCGACGGCATAGCCGTCGCTCATAACCCCGTCGCCTATGACCCATTAGCGACGACACTAACGACGGCAAAGCCGTCGCCCATGACTTTTCCCACGCCCGCGAAAAGTTTCCCACCAAATTAGACCCGGGAATAGTCATTACCGACGGACACCTTTGGCGACGGTGTGGCCGTCGCTAATGACAGTATTCTCGACGGTACTCTAGCCGTCGCTAATGTGGTCGTCGCCAATGCCCTATTTTTTTGTAGTGGTTGAGGCGTAGAGTAGAACATGATGAGATTACATTCGGGCATGTAGTGTCCCAGTGTTTTTTTATAGACAGATTTGGCTCATTGGACAGTTATGCAAAGCACTTCGGGGATTTCACCACGTCGGAGGATCAGTGGCGTGTTTCTAGAGTATATACACTCGTGATGTGCGGGGTAGCTTATTTGTACCTGCCACTGTACATGGATCATCTGGACATCGATATTGTTATGGCGGTGAGAGCTCTCAGGGAGGGTCATACCATGTACCGATGATTGTGGCAAAGACATTGAGGTCATCCATGTATTACCATACCCATTCTGTAGGGGTATTCATAGGCAGCTCGACCTTGTTGCATGTGTGGATCATGTCACACCTGAGACTGATTGACACCTTCCGACGGCATGGGTACTATTTTTCCCATGAGATAGCCATGTCTTACTTCTTTCACCCGGCAGGGTGTACATACGTTGTATCCTGGTCGGTTTTTTGGCAGGGATCATGGATCCATTTGACATCTTGATGTGTTCAGGGCTTAGCTCTCCCTACAGCTTCATTACTCATGCACCTGGCATGGATTATCTCCCACTGGCTGGTTTGAGGGGCATGACCACATATCACCCACTGGCTGTGATGTCACAGTTTGACCAGTTTCAGGATGCTCATCCTTTTGAGGGTGCATTAGGTTAACGTTTGTCTTCTCGGCATTTGTCAGTAGAGGATAGATCCAGGGTGTATGCATGTTGGGATCAGCGTTAGAGGGCTGAGTTTACTGTTAGCCATCCAGGCCGTTCTACAGAGTATTCTGCATGGATGGAGGCAGAGATTAGATCAGCCGGGGTTGTATCCATCGTGCCGAGGATTGATTATGACAGTGGGGAGCCCATAGAGGACATTGATTTTCCCACCGAGGAGGAGCTATTTGCTGGTTTACCAGCAACTCTTGTTGATTCTCCCAGTATGACTGTTACTGTGACCCCGCATTCGGCAGAGTATTTAGAGCAGAGTCTGCATCTGATGACATTTGAGAGAGATCAGGCTAGGGCCTTGATGTTGACAACTCTTGTTGGGAGAGATGCCGCTCTATTAGAGAGAGATGATGATTTAGCTCATAGAGACACCGCTATTGCTGAGCTAGATGAGGCCAGATCATCTAGAGATGCAATGATGAGGCCAGATCATCTAGGGGGTAGGCTGCTTACGTACTCCTATTAAAGAGGATATCAGGTCTGCGTAGTTCGAACCTGGTGTAAAGGTTTAAAGTTTTATGTGATAAAGTGGGCGTATAGATGTGTTTGTTTGTTTGTTTTTTCTGTGAGACCAGACCATAAAAATGGTTGCCTACGTATTCCGGTGTATTGGGGAGATTAGGTCAACGTAGTTCGCCCCGTGTACAAGATAGACTATAGATAAAAAGTTTGATCCCATGTACAAGACAAACTGAAGGTGTGAAAGGTTTAATCCCTTGTAGGATAATCTGAGGTGAGCGATGGATCTGATGATCCAAAACCAGGCTGCTGGTTAGAAGGTGTGTTTGTCCCTGATGGGGCAAACGGATGTGAAGAAAGGTTATATATAGTGAAGGGTTTAGAAAACCTGAATTAACTAGGGATCTAGTGATCCAAACCCAGGGTGCTAGTTTGCTGGTAACTTCAGACATAGTACTGTTTCATGGTGTCTGAATTGATGAGTTGTAGAAATTCATCGCCATCCATTTCCTGTAATCTGAGAGTTCCTCCTATCAATACCTCCTTGACAACAAACGGACCTTCCCTGTTTGGGGTGAATTTTCCTTTGGATTGATCTTGGTTGTCAATAATTTTCATCAAGACCAAGTCATGTTCCATATCGACAAATGACATTATTTTTGATGAAAGGAATGATAACTTCTTTAGTAACCCTGGGGAAGGAGGCTGCTTCTACCCACTTGGTGAAGTAGTCGATCATGGTGAAGATGAATCGATGACCATTACTGGATTTGGGCTCGATGGGCCCGATCATGTCCATTCCCCACATTGAGAAGGACCAGGCGAACTCATATTGTGGACCTCCCTTAGAGGGGCGTGGATAGCATTCCAATAAATTTGGCATTGGTAACATCTCTTGACGTGATCATTATAGTCAGCCTTGAGAGAGAGACAGTAATGCCATGTTCTTAGGATTTTCTTGACAAGTAGAGGGCTGCTCATGTGTGGGCCACATACTCCACCATGGATTTCATCCATAAGCCTCTGAGCTTGGTCCTTGTCCAGACATTTGAAGAGACCTAGTCCTGCATCTCTTTTGTAGAGTGAGTCTCCGCTAAGGTAAAATTTCATAGCCATTCGATGGATCCTCTTTCTTTCAGCTTGACTCGCCTTAGCGGGTATAGATCCATCTCGAAGGTATTCCTTGATATGCTGATACCAAGGGTGTTGGATGGGAGGCAGCTCATCCGATACTTTTCCAATTTAGTTCCCATAGGCATGTGCCTTTTATCGACCAAATGTGATGGTTGGCATATTTTCCTTGTCAAGTATGTTGATCAAAGAGGCCAAGGTTGCTAGCGCATCCGCAAAGTCATTCCTATTCTGAGGAATGTGGAGGAAGGATATTTCTTCAAACTCCGAAGCCATCTGTAGAACCTACCGATGGTAAGGCAGTAAATATAGCTCTTTGGTGTGATAGATTCTCGTGGTTTGTCTGATTACCAATTCAGAATCCCCAAAGACAGTTAACCGTCTGATGCCCATTGATTGGTCTAGTTTTAGCCCCATGATACAACCTTCATACTCAGTTGTGTTATTGGTGTTGGAAAACTGCAATTTAAAAGCTATGGGATGCTACTCCCCCGTAATGGATATTATAACTGCTCCAGTTCTAGAGCCTTCCATGTTTACGACTCCATCAAAATACATCTTCCATGATTGGTGCGTATCGTCCTGATGGTGTTGTTGAACTGTCATTACCCCTTCATCGGGGAAGTATGTTTCCAAGGGTTTGAAATCCCCTGAAGGTGCGGCGACCAGTTGATCTGCAATTCCTTGACCTTTGATAGACTTTTGAGTCACGTAGATGAGGTCAAATTGTTATAGGATCAACTGCCATTTGGACAGTCGGTAATTCAACATGGGTTTGCTGAACACATATTTGAGATGATCCACATGGGATATGAGATGGGTTGTGTGACCATGGAGATAATGTTGTAATCTCATAGAAGCCCATGCTAAAGAATAACAAGTTTTCTCAATCAGAGTGTACTTGTGTTCATTGCTACTAAATCTTTTGCTAAGGTAATAAATAGCTCTTTCTTGACCTCTATCATCTTTCTATCCCAGCATGCAGCCCATGACATTGTCATTGATGGACATGTACATGAATAGGTGAACACCATCCCTGGGAGGTACCAAAACAGAATCATTGATTAGTTGCTCTTTGATTGTAAGGAAGGCTTTCTAACACTCATTATTCCTTTTCATGGAGGAGTTCTTCCTTAGAAACTTAAAAATAGGATCACAGGTTGCTGTGAGTTGAGAGATGAATCGGATTATAAAGTTGATTCTTCCCAAAAATCTCCATATTTCCTTCTCTGTCTGAGGTATGGGCATTTTCGTGATGACCTGGATTTTTGTGGGATCCAACTCAATCCCTTTGTAGCTGACTAGTAATCCTAGGAACTTGCCTGATTTAACGCCAAAGGCGCACTTGGCTGGATTCAACTTCAAGTTATATTTACGTAACCTGTTGAAGAGATTTATGAGATGGTCTAAGTGGTCTTCCTCCCTTCGGGACTTTACAATGATGTCATCCATGTAGATCTCAATCTCTTTGTGTATTAGATTGTGGAAAAGAGCCATCATGGCTCGCTGATAACCGCTAAATATTGTACATAAAAAGTAAGCAGTTATTGCTATCTGTAGGGCAGAGGGAGTTTCTGCTATTTTTACCCTTGTCGGCAAATGCAAGGAGTGCTGCTCTAATTGCCAAGGGTGAAATCCTGATGGATAGCAGTGATGAAGGGGTTGTTATCATCCTCCTTCCCCTAAATGATGACCATGATGTCTGGACAATCATCATCCAGGATGTCTCTGTTCATACCCTCTGTATGGACTATGATGCGTATGTTTGATAACCGCCTTGCAATGTCCTGCTTACGCCTACATTCCTTCTTCTCCACTTTGGGGTCTAGAATCATGACTTCCTTTCCTTTAACCGGTATCGGCTTAGGAAACAACATAGCTACCACACGGGTAGGAACATTTACTGAAGTTTGTATAGATTCAGCTTTTATAGGTGTAGGTAATCATCGTTTAGCTGAAGATGAAGGAACCTGTTTGTGTTTGTGAGGATTCCTGTGACTGGACCCAGGAGAATAGCCTAGTCCGGCTGTCCCTATTTGACTGGGAACTTGAATTGGGCGCTTAATGCCCTGATGATCCTTGCCTAACCCTTGTCCAGGTTGAAAACCAAAGGATATCATCTCCTGACTTGTCGACATTACCTCAGCAAAAACTCTGGGTATCAGAGGTGGGGCCCCAATGGGTTGATAGTGAGTGTTGCTCACCTCAAGGGCCTGGAAGCTGATAGGCTCAACTTCTGCATTCAAAATGATGATTGGTATGTCACCTTTTCTGGCTCAGCATTAACAATGACTAGGCTACTGTTAATGATGTATTTGAGCTGCTGATGAAAGGTGAAAGGGACGGCTCCAGCCATGTGAATCCACGGTCTTCCCAAAAGCAGGTGGTATCCTATAGCTATCTTGAGCACATGAAAGGATACTCAGAATGTATGTGGACCAATCTCCACAGGTAGTTCAATCTCTTCGACATCATTTCGTCGGGATCCATCAAAGATTTGATAATGGTATGGCTGCTTCTAATCCTGTTGAGATTAATATTCATTTTCTCCAAGGTGGCGTAATGGCATATGTTTAAGGATGATCCTCCATCTATCAGAACTCCTCCCACCATATATCCGGAGGACATAATCGTTATGTGCAACGATTTGTAATGACCGGTCCTTTCGGGAGATATGTCAACATCGGTGAAGGATATCACATTGCTACTGAAGATGTGATCAACTAGATGATGGAACTTTTCAACATCCACTGATTTTGGCAAGTGGAATTCTTCTAAGACTCTCAGTAAGACCTTTCGGTGATCCATTAAGGAGAAAACCAGATCCAGTATAGAAATTTGTTTTGGAGCTTCTTTTAAGCTTAAACCCACTTTAGCTTCATTATGTCCCATAGTACGGAGGAATTCTTCAATCTTTTCCATGGGAACTTTCCCCTTTGACCTGATGGTAAGCTTCTACCCGTTGGGGAAGATACAATGGATTTTCTTTCGATAGTGCAGCAGTTATGTCGGATATGGATCCTTTAACCTCTCCTAATTCAATTACACTTTTTGTTGGCTAATAATAGGATACTGTGGCCTAAATTGAAATATAATTGGCTTTGGCACAACCACTTTCAAAGGATTTTCAACACCTTTGATTTGAATAGGTTGAATTGTAAGTGGTGTGGCAGCCAAATCCTCCTCAGAGGATATAACTGCTACGATTTCCTTCCATTTTGTAGGAATTGTGTCCCCATTCTCCAGTAATACAACGTCATTATCTGTCATCTGTAGGACACCGCTGTCAATCAAGTTCTGAATAAGATGGCGGAGTGCCCAGCATCCTTCAGCGTTATGACCGCGAGAGTGGGAGTGGTATTGAAATACTCCATTAAAATCAAATCATCTTAAGCGTGGGCTGATTGGAGGCAGCATAGCTGTAATTCTTCCCTCATTGATCAGCATCTGTGATATTTCTTCCATCGGTTAGCTTAAATAGGTGAATTCCCTTTTGTTTGCTAAATCCCTATAGGCTACGACTTTTGCTCTTTTTGCAATTTTATCCTCCAGTGTTTCACTTTCTGGAGTACGCGGTGGAGTACTTGTAACAAAAGGAAGGAGGCTAGCATGCTCCTGGCTAAATAATTGGCGCGTGACTTGGTGTTGATGAACCACCAGTTCTGCTAATTGGTTGACTTGCTCCCAAAGTGCCTTCATTTTCCGTTCCATCATAAACTGGAACTGAGCATAATCCCATCTGTCAGTACTATCATTGCTAGTTCGAGATGGACCACCCACATAGTTGGAGCTCTGTCCACTGCTCCAGTTAATCATGTTAACCTCCTCTTCTTTGTGTTGAGGAAGAGGGTTTTTTTGAACGTGAGGTTGCACTACTAAAAAAATGGTCATTTGTGATGGCCAAAATCCATCACCAAAAGTAGGAAAACCATCACGAAAGGTTTACGTGATGATTTTAAGAATCACAATGGTCGTCTTGTATACGCCCATCATGAAAGGTTTTACGTGATGATTTTGGCAATCACGCAAACGCTTAGTACTTTTGTGATGATTAATACAATCACATTAACACATAATCTATTGTGATTGTCAAAGTCATCATAAAAAAACAAGACTTTTGGGATCAAATGCAAGAACGTGAATATCTATTTACGTATAATTTATTTCACTATATTAATTATATCAAATGATACTTGTAGGTTTTGAACTCCCCCATTTGCAAACTAAATAACGAGTATTACCACTACACCAAACCCCATATCATTAATATAACTTTAAAACAAAATATAAAAAGAAACATATGTGAGTAAGTTGACTTACTAAACAAAATTACTTCCACATAAGATTTGGTGACTTAATGGCAAGGAACAAATATTCTATAATGATGGTATAATTAGTCATCATGGCAAACTCCAAGCCATCATATATTTTATTTTGATGATGGCTTGAAAATTCCATCACAAAATTAATTTTTGTAAAAGACTCCATAAAAGAGATCACACAAAAATCTATCTTTTTAATGATAGTCACGATCGAGATAAAATATGGTTTTAATTATTTCTTAGATTAAAATATTAGTGATTGAAAAACAATCTTTTAAAAAGTATATCTATAAGTGATGACTAAGGATCACAAAAAGAAAATTTATTTTGTGTGAAGAAATTAGTGTGATTGATTGACCATCAAAATTATAATACAACAAGACGGCAAATATCCACTTTATCACTAAAGAGTTATCATATATACTATTATTTTGAATGATTGCTTAAAAAGTTCATCACAAATTACTTGGTTTAGTGTGATTGTTTTAAAAATATATCACAAAATTGATCACGTATTCTAATTTTGATAGTTTGGATTAAAAGTGGTCACCACAATCTCACCATTAGGAATTAAATCCTCGGATTTTATCATCAGGCCCAACAATCTTGAGTATCATGTCACTTTCATTTGATTATTAGAATCATTTGAAAGATGGGAAACCCTTCCCACTATAGAGATTGCTAGTGGACTAGATGGGTAACAACATTACGTGATGTCCAATATTGAGAATGCTTAGTCCCCCAGGGTGTGAGCAATCGAAAGTGTGTCCGACTTCTCCACTCTTTGGCAATGGAGGGTTTGAAGACCTTGAAAAGGGGAGTAGTTTCTCCTCTGAATAGGCATGTTCTGATTGAAAGTAGTATGCACACAAGCCAATCATGTTTGATGATAAAGCATATACTTTGTAACAATCTTATTCATTTGTTAATAAAAAGTATTAATTTATTAAAGGCTTTTAATTATCTACATGATCTTCGCTTTTTATAATATGTGATAAACCCATAGTTTTAAGCAATGCTTTTAGAATAATGATGATGATCATTCTAATGAGATCTAAATTCTTAGAAAGCTTAAAACTAAAATAGTTCCCAATCATTGGATTACTAAATTGGGGATTAGTGAATCCAGGATAGATTGGTACATACGTTCTTGCTCATTGGATGAGGATGATTGATCTCATGATCATTTGTGTGGAGACACTAAAGCAAGTATGTAGGTGCTTATTAGAGAATAAGTTCCTTTGAACGTGGCTCGCTAAGGAATACCTAATGGAGTTTTACTACCGTCAATAGGAATTCTCAGTAGTGATAGTAGTACAAGTAATCCTTGGACTTGAGATCATCATAGTATCTTGTGTATGATGAGTTATACTTTGACTTATTCCTTAAGACCCTTAGGGTATATCAAAGGGTATGCTTGGGTATAATAAGTTGTACATGGAGATAATGTATGATCAATAAAGAATCTACCACTTCTAATAAAAGAAGAGAAATGTCCTATGTGATTCGATAAATGACAACCCAAAGAGTCCTTGGTTAATGTAATGAAATTAGAAAGGAGTTTCTAATTTGCATTATTTGGAGTTTTGCATTTAAGAGTCGAAATACATATAATTAAATAAAATAAGACTTGACAAAGAATTCCATATCTTATATTTAATTGGGACATTGTATGGTGGAAGGATTGAATTGTACGGTAACTATTTACTCAAAGGTTCTTTTATGATTAATGTTGAAATCTATATTATCTGGAAAGTCGTTGATCGCTAAGGAGGCTTATCCCTATTGTAGAATAAATATTATTTATTTAAATAAATTAATTGTTTAATTTATTTATTTAAATAATATTAGAATTATTCTAATTGATTTATTCACAACAGCTTTAATATGGAGAACCTAAAGGGTCACACCATAAAAGGAAGAATAATTATTTAAGAAGTTAATGGCATAATCGTAATAATATGTTAAGTATATCTAATTTAATCTATGGTGATAGAATAAATTAAATAACTTAATATTTATTATTTAATATTTTAGAAATATTAAATATAAATTAATAAGAGAGAGTCTTATTAATATTATTACAATTATTATTATTTTAATTTCTAAAAGAGTTTAGGAATTAATTTAATATAAGTACTCTCATTTATTCCTAATAGGATTAGGAGGGAAAATTAGTTAAAGGAGTTTAATTAATTATCCCTAATAAGATTAGGGAGCTTAATTAATTAAAAGAATTTAATTAATTAAATAAAACCCAATTCCTTAATTGTTAAGGTGGGTTGCCCACATCTATAAATAAGAGGAGTCTTATTATGGGTGATGTGGTTGTTGACTTTTACAACATACGTAATTCCTATAGTTGGAGAGTACGCCCCCTTTTTCTATACAGATAGGAAAAACTAGGGTTTGAGCCAATACCCCATCTTCTTGAATCTTTTTCTTTCTTGGTGGATCACCTCTAGAGGCCAAACACTTGGGTGGCTAACGTTGATCAAAGGAAGGAACAAACCCGGTGGATTCAAGTTGAACGCGAAAAAGGATTGGAGGTGAACTTGTACCTGAGGAAGCTCGATCTTCAAGGTTATGATTCTTATTCGTTATCTTTTTCGTTTAATTAATAATTGTGCATAAAGGGTGATCCGGGTATATGGTTTGTAAAATTTTTAAACTCTGATTTTACACGCTTTCGCATTTTTGTGCAATTTGATTGCGTTCATGAATATTACAAACCTAACAGTTGCCTTTTTGTCCTTGTAGTATCAAGGAAACATCCTCCTCTTTCTTCTTATATATGGACCCTCCGGGGGTTATTTCTATAACTTCCAGACTGGACTTACTTAGCTACATCTTTTAGAGCGGCAAGGTCTTGAATCTTTCCTAACTTCAATCCCATTTCAGAGAATAGTTTGCCAATGCCAGCTAAAACTCTCTCATAGAAAGGAGCTTCTTGAATGTCTAGGAAGATCATCACCATTTCAGACTCAGTCATAGATGGAATAACTTGAGCAGCCAGACGCCTCCATCTTTGGGCATACTCTCTAAAAGACTTATTGGCTTGTTTCTTGACTTTGGTAATTTGGTACCGGTCAGGAGCCATCTGAGTTTGGAAACTGTACTAACTGAGGAAAGCATGAGCTAGCTCCTCCTAGCTATGAATCTTAGAGTTGTCTAATCTGGTGTACCATGTTCTGGTTTCTCCAGTTAGACTTTTCTGAAGCACCTGCATTCTGAGCTTTTCATCCTCGGCATAAGATCCGAGCTCTCCAATGAATACTTTCAAATGTGTGTAAGGATCTCCCAATCCATCATACTTTTCAAAATTGGGAGTCTTGAGCTTTTCTGGATAATGAACCCCAAGGAAGATGCAAAGGTCTGAATATGAAACACTCCCGTGTGCTCCAATCCCTTTGATAGACTGAATGGTCTCCTCCATTTATAAGACTTTCTTCCTGATATCACCGGTGTCTATATCTTCTTTGATATGGGTGATTTTAGGAGCTTTGTTGGTTTTGTCCAACTCAGGTGCGAGAATTTCTTTATCCGGACCCTGGGTTCCTCCATGTGCAAAGGATTCTGTATGTATGGGTATTTGTGGACCCTAAGTGGACTTGTGTAGTTCTCTAAGCAGAACATCTAACTCTATAATTTGGTTACTTATTCCTGAGAACTCCTCACGAAAGACAGGAGTAGGATTAGACTGGCCAGATGTAGCCATGCTTGGCTGTAGGCTTGTTGCCTTTTTGGACTTTGAACGGGTAACAGGACCAATTTTTCCCCTACAAAAAGACTTATGTAGTTTAGTCTTAGGGAATGTAGGAAATGTTACATGCTATGTAATGTGTCCGTTTTGGAGTATTATCTTGTAAAATGGATGTCAGTTGTTTTAATGACAATATAGCATTTATATTTTCCATTACATTGAGATTGCCATGGAAATGAAATTACAAGTAATTGAATTTACAAGTAATTGAAATGGAAGGTATGAAGAGACTTCCCTCTACATTTGGTTTATCAGAGGCTGGCCTTTCTTAGGCTACTCTCGCGGCTTTTTGGCATGAAAGTTCATAAATCATCACAATTTACTCGATGGGAAGTTAATCAGGTCTTTCAATTGGAGCAAATTTGGGTTAAAGAAATCCTAATCCCGACTGATAAGGAAGAGTGCGAGTTGCTCGAAAAATCTACATGCGTCAAGTTCAGGGATTGCAAGGAGGATAATGGTCTAAAGGTGTTAATCGAGGACATAATTTCAAATTCATCACCTGATATTCAAGTGAACGGACAGGCATTACAACTGTGTTGGTGTTATGCGACAAATAAAAATCATACTGCGGATAGCCCAACTGATCCTGGATAAAACAGGGAGTAGTCAAGCTGAATGACTTAAAATAAAGCGCCAATTGGGAGGCAACCCAATCATTTCTTTTTAGTTTATTTTATTTTTATTTTTATTTTTATTTTCTATTGATTTTCGTACTAGTTATATTATAGCTTAGGATATTAGTATCATTAGGTAGTCTTTTCGTTCTATGATTCCTGGAAATATCTCAATCATGCTCAAATCGATCAACAATCTACTCATGTATATGTGTTATGGTTTACAGAAGGGTTAAATAGTGCGTAATAGGAGCAACATGTAATAAAAGTAGAGAAAATAGCAAGTTGCAAGGCCAAATTCGAAGTCACAAAAAATCGAAGTTAGGGGACTAGCCCGTCGGGGCGGGCTTATTTGGTCGTGTACCCCCCTCCGGGGCGGAGGTCCTTAAATCTTGGTACTAATTTCGGCAGTTACACACGCTGGTTCATTTTTCTTCCCAACTACACGCACACTACTCCCTCTTCCTTACCTAAACTACCCATTCCCATACATCACCCCCACGATTTTGCCACCATCCATTACAGCCACTACTGCATTACTCATCCCCACAACTTCACCCCCACGATTTCCACTACCCCATTACTTCACATCATCATCTATATATAGTCACACCCTCATAACCCAAATTTGTCACAAACTTTCATCCACATCTCACAAGGCTACCAATTAGGGCTTCCATAGAGGTGAGATAGAGCAATTTTGAGTGAATACTTGGTGTTCCAACTCATCACTTCCAAGTACCATAATAGATCAAAGTTTCAATTTGGGGAGGATAAACCACTGTGCACACCAAGTATTCGACAGTTTGTGTGAACTAAGTTTGGGGGGAATTATTCTGTCTAAAGCATTCAATGGAATCTCAACCTACATCTAAACGACAACGCGAAGAGAGTTCAAGGCCAACCCCACCATCCCGCACATTCGACCGCCGAAAGTTCAAAAGTGTTGCTGCCACCGATCAGCAAGGGTGGGTCAAGTTCACTGAGGAGCCCGAGCCCGCCTCTGTGAATGTGATCAAGGAGTTCTATGCGAATGTTGAGGACAAGGCACCGTTCAATGCTTTTGTGCGAGGTAGAATGGTCCCATTCGGTGCCGATGCCATCAACACATATTATCAGTTGAGGGTGCCTAGACAGTGTCAGTATGCTCATTTGAGGGATTTCGACCCTGACTATGAAGAGGTTCTCAAGGAAATGACCAAGTTGGGAACAACATGGATAAAGGGTCGGAAGGGAGGCACGGTGTTTCATAGCAAAGATCTTAGTCGGTACGGGAAAATTTGGTTTGCCTTCTTATGTGCAAAGCTGTTGCCATCGACACACACCTACGACGTGACTAAAGAGAAGGCACTCCTCTTTTATGCTATTGTGAAGACTTCATCATCGACGTCGGGGCCATAATCAGTTTTTCAATTCGCCGATGTCTACGTGGCAATTTTTTCGGCGGCTTGCCACAGACATCCCTCATTTGTGGGTTGTGTTGTCAAGCAAGAGTTCGATGGTCTGATGATGAGCCCACTCAGATGCCGTTGCAGTTACTAGACAACAGAATGATCATATGGTATTCGGTGTGGCCCGGCGGCGAATCTCATCCTAGAGGTTTAGGTTTTGTATTTCCATCAGCTTCGGAGGATGAAGCTGACGCTGAAGATACCTCTGGAGATGAGGACGAGAACATGAGAGATCAAGGGACTGAGGTGGAACAATCTTCTGACGCCATATCTGACACTCAGTTTCTTGCATTTCAACACCACATGGAAGAGCACACCAAGGCCGCACGACGTGAGATGAGATGGCTTGCAATGCGACAAGACCATATGTTTGATGCCATGAACATGTCATTTGCATCCTTAAATACGACACTCTAGAGTTTCAATCCAGCTGCACAATTTCCATATCAGCAACCCATGCCCATGCCAAGGTTTCCACCAAGCAACTACGAGGGAGAAGAACAACCACCACCACCCAAGACTTAGGAAATTACAGGGAAGTCCTCGCTCTCTTTTTTTTTTTTGCTATATCTATACAATGAGGACATTGTTTTTATTAAGTTTGGGGGAGTTAGTTTTATTTTTCATTTTTGCATGCATAATGTCTTTATTTAGTATTGCATATTAGTATTTGCATTGATGTAATCATATAGTTGCATAGTAGCTTAGGAGCATATGTAATTTTAATTTATGTTGTTTAACGTATGCATTCATGTTAAATATATATATAAAAAAATAGTTTAATTTAGTTAGCTATTGTGTTCATTTTGCGTATGTCCAGCAGTTTTGTAGTCAGGTTTATTATGCCTAATGATGAAATTGAGATTAAGTAGACGAATACAGTACTGATTGTTAGAACTGTGAGATAGTTTTAAATCATAACTCGGATTTTGTGCGTATTTGAAACTGGTATAAAAGGTTAGCACGTTAATGACATATGTGTTGACTGATTGGTTAAATCGATACATAAATAGTTTCTAAAGGATAATGCTAGTATAGATATGAGAATGACAAGAATAGGCAGGGAAGACAACAAATTAGGCAAGAACCACAGTTTGGGAGAAAATGTAGGGTATATAAGCTTCAGGAAAAAAAATAGAAATAAGTTTAGTCTTATGGTGGGTTGAGGAGAAATACTCCCCATAAACACAAGCGTGAGATGGAGCGTAAAACGCACTCACCGTCTATTATCTAAAAAAAAGATAAACATAAAGAAAAGAGAAAAATAAAGAACAGAAGAAAAATAAGGGCAAAGAGCGCCCATCAATGAAAAAAAGAGAGAGAGCATGAATACCCTATTCGGACCCCTAGTCTTGGTAATTGTTTCATTTGAGTTGGAACTTGTTTGCTTTTAAAATTCTCGAGTTTCTTCTGTATGAATCCTAATAAGTGATTGGTTATGTGTTGAATTTGAATTTAAATCAGTTAGCATGAATGTTGATCACACATACACGATATTAGTGATGATACGTATAAGATTCGAGGAATTGATGAGAAATTATTGATGGTTTTTATTATGAAGTATTGTAGTGTGTGCTTAATTTTATTAGGCCGGATGAATAAATTTGATTATATGATACTGTTGGATTCGTAACCATTTAGTTAGTTACATTACATATCATTTCATTGCATTGCATAGCATGTAGTTTGTTTTGTGCTCGAGGACTAGCACGGTTTACGTTTGGGAGATTTTGATAAGTGGATTTTATATCCATGAATCGTTATCCATTTCATGCTTAATCGTTGCTATTTTTCTTGTTTTCATGTTAGTTTTTATTTGTTTTATGTTCTTTTATGTGTAGGGTGGTTGTTGTGGTGAGTCGTGAAGAAAGGAGGCTTTTGGAGCAAAATTGGAAGTAAACTTGGAAAATGGCACAGTCAACTAACAGAAGCTACCCCCGCCGGGGTGGGCATTTTTGCCTTGTATACCCCCGTCGGGGCTTGGAGTCCTGGCTTGATCGAAAGACTGCTGGGACATGGATTATTGGAACTTGGCATGTCACTTGGACTCTAAATAGCAAGGGACTTCGGCTAGAACATGAGGGGATATATATATTGTACTAAAAGCAACGAATTAAGCATCACGGAAGGCAAAGTAAAGAGATTAATTCCAATTTTTCATAGCGAGCTTTGGAGGAGTATTTTAAAGAGATTTTCGTGACAATTGCAGATTAAGGCTACGTGAAGGGTGGTTTTGCATTATTCTTCATCTTAGTTCTATATTTGTAATTGAAAGGATGTTTCCTTTAAATTATTCAGTTTTTATTTCATTCATTATGAACTAATTCACTTTTTAGGCTTATGATGGATCCTTAGGTGAAACGATGATTTTGTAGCTTTGATTTCCAGTTCAATAAAGTATTTCCCAGTTTATCTATATTAATTTGAGTGTCAATTTATGAATTGCATAATCAACGATTCTTTGTGGACTTGTATGAACTCGAGAGATGAAATACAGTCTAGACTTAGTTAATATAGCATGTGTTCTTAAATTTTATGAATAGCAGAATCTTGATGAATGTTAAGGTAGAGATATGCTTGACATCGTATGTAATCGGATAGAGAACTTAATCTTAAACCTTCTTTAATTTTAATTCACATAGAGATATAGTGAGTTAGTTGATTAAGGTGTTTAACTTGTTTCTATCTAAATTGTGGATTTAAGTTAATACGGTATTAGTGCATCAAGAGGTTGCTAGTACTACGTTCGTGTTCTTGATTAATAAACGGGTATAGTAATTTGAATTGGAATAGAGGTGTAAGAATCAGAGTGGAACTTAGGGTGAAATCATAAGCCTAAATCTCCATTAATTGTTTGAAAATTCGGTATTTATATTGGCATTTGTTTTGTGATAGAATATTTATTAATAATTTAGTTTTTATAATTTTAATCATTGAATTTGATAGTTTGATTGTGACACCCCCAAATCCGGGTTACCTGACCCCCGAGTTTGGTGTTCACGATCCACAATATAATACCATTTAACTACCCATTCATATATAAATAGGAATACATAAGTCATTAACATATGTTGTTAATACATAATTCTCAGGTCCACTAACCTTAACATTACTGAAATACCCCTTAGATATACAAAAAGGGTTTACAATACAATACAACATAATAATAATATTGTTCATTATACTACTCCAGCATCTTGCCTTTGCCTTTGTTCTTCTTCGATCCGCTGGCCTCTTCGATTCTAACTGAAATGTTTTATATATAGCAAGGGTAAGCAACAAGTTTGCCCCGCAAGTTAAGACATTAAATAAATGTATACGAATCAATAAGCTCAAACTATCTATTTTGATTGAATGAAACCAAAGTTCGGTGAACTTTGAAATAGCTGAACAAATCGTTAATCAATAACAAGTCTTCTCATTTTCTAGGCAACACAATAATCTGATAATGAAAGAGTACAACACTTTCAAAGTTTCTGCGATATTCTAATGAATAATCAAGAATCAATTCTACGCAATTACAAAGTGGAATGTTTTTCAGATTTATGCTGAGTGATCCCACTAGATCTAAAACATCTTTTCTCGGGTATCTATCAAAGATTTACTTTGATACATACGTAGGAGTATCAGATAACCATAAAGATTAAATTATACCCCTCTGCAAGTACTTAGAGCCTACTGACTCCTTGTACCTATATTATGCATAATACTTACGATTACAATGGTTTAATATATCGACCTAAAATATTCCCTTTATATAAAAGGTTGTTTTTCGATCTCGAGAATCAAGATTTTGATTTAACAACGAAATCTTGTGATTTCAAATTCTATTTACTTATCGATCTAGCTAAAATAATTGGCATCGATCTATCAATAAAAATTGAATTCTCTTCTCGAATTTATCAAGTTCTAACAAATATTAAATACAGCGAATAATTAGCTAAGACATTTCTCAACATAATTTGACAATAAAAGCAGGGAATTATCATCAGATCATCGATTCTATCTTCTACTAATATGAATATCCAACAACAGTTATTCTACAATGGTATATTCTTTAAATCAGTAATTCAATTTGAATTATTAAACATGCACTAACTGTGAATAATCAACAATAAATTCCCTGGACATGGTATAATTAGCAATAATTAACCATAATAATTGAATGAATATAACTCAAGGTTGAGTTAGGAAACTTGCCTTCCGCGTTGATTACAGCTACACAATATACTTATCTGCTTTCGAAAGACTATAACCAACAATATCGGTCTCGCAATTAGCACAATAATTTATAATCACATAACACTGTATTCTACAGTCAAACTTCTCCTAGGCACATTACCACATAGTCACATCAGTGTTTATAACGTATATAAACACTTAACAAATCTAACTAGTTCGGTCTGGTTGAACTTCGGTCCATTCTCGATGTCCTGGTCACCCTCTCTGACAATTAACACATTGATTGTCGATTAAACTTGGTCTCTAAGCTTCAATATTATTTTAGATAAGTCAAATATCGTTTATAATATTTTTCGGAAGCTTTTAATAATTTATAAACAATTATTATTATTTATAATAATTTTTCAAACAATTAAATCATTTTTAAATGATTTAATTATTAAATAATCTTATTATCATTAATATTTAATAATATAAAAATATTAATATTATACTTGTCAAAATATTAAAGTTATTATTAATAACTTAAAATATTTTTAAATCATCAATATTCTACTTAAATAATTTTTAAATTAATTAAAATTATTTTAAATCATCACCATTAATATTTAAATATTAATGAAATTATTATCAAATATTAAAAGTCATTAATTATAATTTAAAATATTTTAAAATCATTTTTCTCATTTTTAAATCAATAAAATCATTTTTAATTCATTTATTTAATATAATAATTAAATAAATCTAATATCATTAATATTAATTTATTAATGAGAATTCTCCAAAAATATTGAAAACTATATATTATAATTCAAAATATTATCTAACACTTTATTCTTATTTAAAATGATTTTTTATCAATAAAATAATTTTTAACTTATTTATTTAATTTAATAATTAAATAAATCTAATATCATTAATATTAATTTATTAATGAAAATTCACCAAAAATATTAAAAGTTATATTTTATAACTCAAAATATTTTTAAATACATTATTCTTATTTAAAATGATTTTTAAATCAATAAAATCATTTTCTCTAATTTATTTAAAACACTAATTAAATAACTCAAATAGCATTAATATTCAAATAATTATAATTATAAATGAAAAATATTCCAAATAATTTATAATTTAAAGCAATTTTTAAAATAATTTTTGGTAATTTTTAGAATTTATTTCTATTTTTAAATAATTTTCGGAAATTCAGACATTCAAAAATTAAATAAATCATCGTTATAGGCCTTTAGCGACAGTAACCATCGCTGTTGGTGTTCTTGAGCTCAAGAACACTGACAGCTTTGTGTTCTAGGTGCCTTGTTTGTCCTGATTTTAATATCAGTTTAACTCGATTCTGGGCTAGCTCTAACTGTGATCGTTTATTGTTTATGTAACACTACAACAAATAACCATCACTGTGGTCTAACAACAAACACACTAGGAGATCTGATCAATCAAAACTCTTGTCAGACCATACACCGGGTTTCCCAAAAACCCGAACTTATTTAGTCACTTTGATGGTCAATTAAGTTTATGTTCCAGTCATTGTATGGGTGTTATGAAGGTTCATAACTATAGTACATATGCCCATGAACATTTATACATTAACAGAGCAATTCAAATATAAGGGAATCACAAGAAAATAATATGGTCAAACCATGTCAGAATCATGGCTTAACCGTTTTCTGGGTTTTCCAGAAACGGTAATCATGATTGACATGCCCAATTTGACCAACTGTTACGCTTGATTTACTGCTTATTTGTGGGATCTAAAGCCATGGAATCAAAGAACATATATATGATAGGCTATAACAAAGACATCATAACATCAATATATCACCTAACACCTGACAGATCTGGTCGTTATAAAACGTTGTCAGACTCGATTTTTTTGAATTTCTAGGTTACCCAGATTTCACCGGTCAACGTCGGTCAATGGGGTTTGACCGATTATATCTTCTAATCCATACATCAAATGACTCTGATTTCTTTTGCAGAATAAAGACCTCATACCAAGCTACACATAACAACTTTAAAACAACAAAAATCTTAAACAAGCAATGATCTGTGGCCACTGACATTTAGTTGTCAGACCACAAACCATGTTCTTGGCAGTTTTTGAAAAACCTAGTTTTTACCCACTTTGATGCTATGGATTCATGATAGATCATCGTAGATCTTCATAAAACATCCATTAGAAAGATTCTAAACACTTAAACATAAAAAGTTTCTTAGCAACTTGGATCAAAAATCAAAAATAGGTTTATACCTTCTAGCTTTAAATTCTTGATCTTAGCTCTCCAATCTGATATTGGTTGATCTAGGGTTGTTTCTAGGACTGATATACTTATAATTTTCGGAGCTTTGGATGGGAGAAGAAGTTGGTGAGAGCAAAAGAGAAAAATGGCAAAGTAAATGAACTTTCTCTTTCTAATTCTCTATATATTGCTTAGATGTTGCTTGGATCTAGGATTTTCGGCTGATTTGGCTGGAGTTTTGTCTCACAAAGTTAAAGTAGTTATTCACCCACTAAAGTTGCTAGCATTTTTACAAGTTATCATTTAAAAAAAATAAAAAGGGTATTTTAGTCATTTGTAAAATAAATTAATGGCATACTTGGAATTTGCACAAACCCTTAGGGTTTAACACTTAGGTTTTAACCCTTAGGGTTTAACCCTAAGGTTCTAACCCTTAGGTTTTAAATCACTAACTTTCTAGGATTTTCTAAATTAGGGTTTTAATTTAGAAAATTAAAATTTTGAAACTAAAATTAGGGTTTCCTAATTAAATTAGGTTTTCTTAATCATATTAGTGTTTAATAAACATATTAGGCCTTCCAATTAGGATTAGGGTTGCATAATTAGGGTTTAGAAATCTCGAATATAAAATTAGGGTTTTAATTAGAAAAATTAAAATTTCTAAAGTACAATTAGGGTTTGTAAAATAGAAATTAAGATAACTAAAATATAATTAGGGTTTTCTAATCATATTAAATTTTAATACACACATTAGGCTCGCCAATTAGGATTAGGGTTTCCTAATTAGGGTTTTAGGATTCCCGAATATGAAATTAGAGTTTCCCGGCTTTCGATTAGGATTTCTAACGGTACGTTAGGGTTTCTAATCCTGAGATTAGGGTTTCTAATCTCTTATTATGGTTTATAATTTTAAACCTTATCCGATCAATAATTGATCAATAAATCTATACAGTACAAACACGTACTCATTAATATAATTATTTTAATTATATTTTCTATCGAATCCCTTTCCAGAAATTAGGGTTAGGGTTTCTAAAGCTGTTAAGCACAAGTCTACTCTAATTTTATTATTCAATACACAAATTGACCTTCTCGATTCACGTATCACAAATACTTGTCACAAAAATGATAATCAATATTAATATTAAATAAAAAAAAATTATTCGCAAATTTTGGATTATTTGAAATCCCAGGTTATCACATTCACCCCTCCTTAAAAGGATTTCGTCCTCGGAATCACCGCTTTCTTATTATCTACAATTTTTTAAAGTTGTATCATCAATTCATTTTTATCAACACAATATTAATTTGTGTTTCAAATTCTAACCTTTAACTGGAATCTATAAGAGAAAGCAGTTCACATAATTATCTAACTCATATTATTCAATTATCTAACTCATATTATTCGTGTAACTAAATTTCTAAATGAAATCGTTACCTGCTACCACCTCTTGGGCAGCCACCGTATCCTGCACCGTCATGTTGAATGTACGGGCGGTTGGTCTTCCTGACTGTGCAGGTCCTCGAGTTGATAATGTTCTGCCACTGGGTCCCTTGTTGACACTTTCCTTCTCCGCATTCTTCTTTGGGCAGTTCCGTACAATATGGTCAGTCGATCCGCACGCAAAACAATCTTGAATTTTCTTAGGATTGGGACAATTGGGTGACATGTGTCCCTCTTGCCCACAGTTATAGCAGACTCCCTTCTTCTTCAGGCAAACTACAGCATGGTTCTTCCCACAATTCGAACATGGCTCCCTTCCTTTCCTATTATCTTCTGTTTTATTACCCGACTGGGTATTCTCGCTCCATTTCCTCTTATTCGGGTTACTACCACCACTGCTTCCTCCATCATTTGTCTTCTTCTTCTTATCCTGATGAAATCGAGATGTAACTTTGCTCCCTCCTTCAGCAATTAACGCCTTCTTCAACAAAGCCGCGAACGTATTGATCTGCAGTACCGCTACCTTGTTGAATATCCCCGACTTCAGCCCATTCTCAAATCTTCTCGTTTTTCTTGCTTCTGTGTCCACCTGATGAGGTGCAAATCTCGCTAACTCATTGAATTTGGCAGTGTATTCTGTTACCGACATGTTCTCCTTCTTCAATTCTAGAAATTTAACTTCCATCCTGGATTGAATACTAGGCGAGAAGTAGTTCTCAAAGAACAACTCCTTGAATCTTGTCCACAACACTATCGTTGTACCAGCTCTGGCCTGATTTGTGACGCCCCCAAAATAGGTATACACAACACCCATTCTGAGTCGCCAAATACATGGTACAAAAAGCAAACTACAACTTCAATAATACAAATGTCGTGTGAAATACGACAATATATCTTAATGAGTTTAAATATAATATTATCTTAGACAATATCCACATGCAAATAAATCCCCATCATAATTATTGATTCATTATTTTACAAAAATGGTGAGGACTACTAAACAACTCTCTCTAGAACCTTCATTCCATACCCCGACTAGTACTCGCTACATTCTCGCCTCCACGAGAAGAAAAATGGAACAACAAGGAAAAGGGTGAGCTCAACTAGCCCGATAAAGAAGAATATTGACTAAGATAATATACAACAAATTATCGTTAGTCTTCAACAGGGGAAAAATCGATAGAATACAATAGACAAACCGGTTTTGAGATCAATATTCGCAGCTGAAATAATAATTCATAGAAGAGTTATGTAGAGAATGAAATCTACTATAATCTATGAATTTAACAGTCCATCATCAATATTTTATCCCTGTAACATCAATCAATATGCATCTGGAATCAAATATTCATCTTTGCACTACAGGCCAAAGATATTCATCAGTTGGTCATGTTCATTTAAACACCTGTTCATCTTTGCACTACAGGCCAAAGATATTAATCAATCGGTCATGTTCATCTCAACACCTGTTCATCTTTGCACTACAGGCCAAAGATATTCTTCAGAAATCATTCATCTTTGCACTACAGGCCAAAGATATTCAATAATATCATCATTTAAGACTGAGGATGATGAAAAATATTTTTTAAGAAACGAAT
The DNA here is from genome assembly GCA_020205615.1 of Panax quinquefolius. Classification (NCBI taxonomy): domain Eukaryota; kingdom Viridiplantae; phylum Streptophyta; class Magnoliopsida; order Apiales; family Araliaceae; genus Panax; species Panax quinquefolius. The sequence goes on along the minus strand of CM035165.1, from coordinate 66,345,063 downwards.
CCAGTGAAACAAAATGACAAGGATTAAGGATTAAGGATTCGTACTTGGTTTTATCCACGCCCAAAAATACCTCAAAAATAATCATAGTGGTGTAAAATTCAAGAATGATCAAAACATGGATACAATCAGAGTTAGTATCCAGAATAGATGTTTTGGACGAAAAGAAGAAATTTTATTTTTCGGTGAATAGTACCGTATACGTGAATAGTGTCGTATACGTGAATAGTGCCGTATACGTGAATAGTAACTCCGACACCAAAAGATAGAAATTCCACAAAAAACATCTTCACGCTTCATGAATAGTACTCGTGAATAGTAACTCGTGAATAGTAACTCATGAATAGTAACTCGTGAATAGTAACTCATGAATAGTAACCCATGAATAGTAACCCCGACATGAAAAAGTTCCAAATTTGATAAAAACTTCAGATCAACATTTCAGCATAATGATATTGAAGAAATAATATCATTACAAAAAAATAATATCCCTTACCTCGAAAGATCAAGATTTCTTAAATTTAAAACAGGATATAGGCTATGACTTGGACTTGCAATCAGTATAACAATACTCAAAGTATACTCAAAATACTCACAAGAATACGCTCGATAATATAGAGAGAGAAAACTTGATTTACGGTGTGATTTTCAATTCTAACATAAAGCACCTATTTATAGGAAATTGCTTAGAACACCAAAGCAGAAAATTTAATATAATATTAATATTTATTTTCCAAAACCTCATACGCACACTTGCCAACTGAATTCAGCTCCTACACATGTTAAATGAGGCCACCTAAACATTCCAAAAACGTTTTTCCTATTTTAAATATTTTAAACTTCCAAAATCAATTTTTTTGAGCTTGAACTTCAATAATTCATAATAAATAGCCCTTTCATCAGAAAATTCGAATCTCATGAGTTTTTATAGGAAATTCAATTCTCTACAACTTTGCAGAAGAAAGTGTTTCCAAATTCGAATAGAAATTGACCGAAATCCACAAACGGGTGATTTTACAATTTATAATCAAATTTCTGGTCAATAATTGTGTCCACCAACACACAAAACATGTGTTAAACATTTAATGCCACAAAATACTCTTCCTCCTCATATACTCATATATCCCACATTCATTGTAAAAATATCACAGTTAATATATTATTAAAATAATATATTTAAATGAATTATTTTATCGAGAAAAAGATAAAATATTAATTTTTCAACAATTGTCACATTAAACTTTTTCTCCATCTATATCCACATAAAATCAATATTTTCCTCATCATATAAATCAATAATTAATTATTCACAAATAATATTATTAGTAATCACAATATTGACAACTGTGCGGGTCCAGAAAGGGGCTTTCAATAAGAATTTCTTCATTGGCATGATTAGGTGACCAAACCTCTCCTTAGGCAAGAACTTTCTAGACATTGCCAATAATGTTATCTAATAATATTATTCAGATAATATGAATTATTGCTTCGATAATGAAGAGATTGTTTAATGACAATTATTGAAACAACAAACAATATAAAATATCAACGCAAAGCAATTATTAACTCAATAAAAAAATCTTTGACAAGTAATTATCGTAACCATTATTGAGTAGTGCCTTCTTACGTAAGAATCAATAATTGGTGCAATACTGTGTGCTTCTTGTTCAACAACAGCGTATTAGTGTGTTTTAACCACCGGGTATTTTAACAAAGATATAGCAGAATAACTACTGTAGTTATTTAAAAACAACTTATATTTGTCGTTTTCTTCATCCAATCGCTTTCCATTATGGGGCCCACACATGGTCGCTACAGGCCGCATGCGAATATTCCCACAAAGATGCGAATATTCCACGACCAAACGAATATTCCCCGACAATAATGAATATTTTATAACCACTTGCTTATTTTGAAATATTTGCGTATTTAACCCTTAACTATCCACATTAATCAAATCAACCCTTACTATTTCAAAATAATAAATAAAGGAAATTCCTTTTTATTTAAAAATATTTCGGGGTCTTACATGATTAGTCTCCCACCAGTAATTAGCTTCTCCTTTCATCAGATAAGTTGTAAAAGCCGTCTTTTTCTCTTCTGCCACACGCGCAATGATTAATGCTTTCTCCATCTCCTTCACCCAAGTTTGGGCTTCAATCGGATTTGTGGTCCCTTTGAATTCAGGTGGTCCTACCGCTTTAAAGTCTTTGAAGTTAGCCAATCTGTCGGCTGGCTGATTCCTCACTCTTCCTCTTGCAGTTGGAGCTCTATTCTCTATAGCTTGGGATAACATATCCACAAAGTTTTGCATTGGGTCAGCTTGACCTCCTTCATTATTTACCGATTTCTCTTCCCGTTGGTTTCTATTCTGTCGTCTAGGCGACATGATCTGATTTAAATAAAAATCTTATATTAATTCTCTTTCTCTACACAAATTCTTAACACAATAAGAATTCAACACATAATCGCATATTTATTCGAATAGCACATAGTACATTTAGTACTTCACATATTACTATCCCTTTTTAAATCATATCAGGATTATTAACACAACTTTACACAAAAAGTTGCAATTCTCTATTCACACATAGTTATTCCCAGTTCGTCAAACTTACCACACTTATGAGTTCAGGAACTTGCCACAATTATATGAGTGTATGAACTTATCCTAGTCAGACCTTTGGCGTCCATTCGCTGAGGGGTCAAAACATTTCATATAATTAGGAGTCATTAACTTACCATAAGTATGAGTTTTAAGAACACACAATTTAATCTTAATCTTATATTCATATTGAAAATAAAGATTTCTTTCATACAAACATATTTATATTACATATGTTCACACATCGTTTTCGATATTACAACACTTAATATCATAATCTTCTACCAAAAGATACTAGCACTTATTTCTAAGTTATCTACCGTCCACTCCATTCACCAATCTTCTTCTTGTTAGGACACTTGTTGAATCCGTGACCCGTTCTTCCACATGAGAAACACTTCCTCAAATTCGGCTTAGGACAATGTAGAGAAATATGTCCTTCATGTTTACAGTTGAAACATACATTTTTCCACATCATGCATTCTCGCGTGAGTCTTCCCACACTTGCTACATGCTTGCTTCTTCTTCGGGTTTGACTTTTCTGAATTAGGGCTGTCGTTGTCCCTTTTTCGCTTATTCTTATCTTTCTGCTGCTTGATTGTTCCTTCAGACAATCCACCACCTTCAGTCTTCATCCTTTCCACCTGCGCCTTGAGCTCGTTCCGTTCTTCAGTCATTTCACGTAACGCTCACTCTGTCTTCCACAACTCCTCCAAGAGAAATACCTTACTCCGGAGTTCTTGAACTTCTGTCGATAGTTGATCTTATTCTTCAACTTTAGTCTTATTCTTTAACTCTACCTTTTAGCTTGCTCAGACTCTGCCTCCTCATCTCCACTTAGATACATCTCAGGATAATCGTCATGATCGCTCCCCAGATTGACCATGGGATCATCTTTTCCCACCTTCTCAACTGATTCGCTTTGCACTGGCACCTCGGCTACTGGCATTAGTGCAACAGCCGCTAGCATCTCTGCACTCATTTCATTTTCTCCAAACATCCTATAATCAGTTTAAATAACTTGATTAGTACTTCATTAGTACCAACTTCTCACACTATGTGCCCACATATCTCATTATTGATGCACTTCGGCAATCCCTCACTTAGAACTGTAAATGAGTTTTCTCCATCTCGCTTATGGTCATATTCCTAGGGTTTTCCCCCACCCCACTTAAAGTTTATAACCTATAGCTCTGCTACCAACTTGTGACACCTTGGTCACTACAGCTTTGATACCAACCTGTGACACCCCCAAATCCGGGTTACCTGACCCCCGAGTTTGGTGTTCACGATCCACAATATAATACCACTTAACTACCCATTCATATATAAATAGGAATACATAAGTCATTAACATATGTTGTTAATACATAAGTCCCAGGTCCACTTGAAAGTAATATGCACACAAGCCAATCATGTTTGATGATAAAGCATATACTTTGTAACAATCTTATTCATTTATTAATAAAAAGTATTAATTTAATAAAGGCTTTTAATTATCTACATGATGCTGTTTTATAATATGTGATAAACCCATAGTTTTAAGCAATGCTTTTAGAATAATGATGATGATCATTCTAATGAGATCTAAATTCTTAGAAAGCTTAAAACTAAAATAGTTCCCAATCATTGGATTACTAAATTGGGGATTAGTGAATCCAGATAGATTGGTACATACGTTGCTTGCTCATTGGATGAGGATGATTGATCTCATGATCATTTTGTGTGAGACACTAAAGCAAGTATGTAGGTGCTTATTAGAGAATAAGTTCCTTTGAGCATTGGCTCGCTAAGGAATACCTAATGGAGTTTTACTTGCTGTCGATAGGAATTCTGTAGTGATAGTAGTACAAGTGATCCTTGGACTTGAGATCATCATAGTATCTTGTGTATGATGAGTTATACTTTGACTTATTCCTTAAGACCCTTAGGGTATATCAAAGGGTATGCTTGGGTATAATAAGTTATACATGGAGATAATGTATGATCAATAAAGAATCTACCACTTCTAATAAAAGAAGAGAAATGTCTATGTGATTCGATAAATGACAACCTAGTAGTCCTTGGTTATAAGCGAGAATGAAATTAGAAAGGAGTTTCTAATTTGCATTATTTGAGTTGTGCATTTAAGGATCGAGATACATATAATTAAATAAAATAAGACTTGACAAGTAATTCCATGTCTTATATTTAATTGGGACATTGTATGGTGGAAGGATTGAATTGTCACGGTAACTATTTACTCAAAGGTTCTTTAATGATTAATGTTGAAATCTATATTATACGGAAAGTCGATTTGATCGCTAAGGAGACTTATCCCTATTGTAGAATAAATATTATTTATTTAAATAAATTAATTGTTTAATTTATTTATTTAAATAAGATTAGAATTATTCTAATTGATTTATTCACAACCGGTTTAATATGGAGAACCTAAAGGGTCACACCATAAAAGGAAGAATAATTATTTAAGAAGTTAATGGCATAATCGTAATAATATGTTATGTATATTTAATTTAATCTATGGTGATAGAATAAATTAAATAGCTTAATATTTATTATTTAATATTTTAGAAATATTAAATATAAATTAATAAGAGGAGTCTTATTAATATTATTACAATTATTATTATTTTAATTTCTAAAAGAGTTTAGGAATTAATTTAATATAAGTACTCTCATTTATTCCTAATTGGATTAGGAAGGAAAATTAGTTAAAGGAGTTTAATTAATTATCCCTAATAAGATTAGGGAGCTTAATTAATTAAAAGAATTTAATTAATTAAATAAATCTCAATTCCTTAATTGTTAAGGTGGGTTGCCCACATCTATAAATAAGAGGAGTCTTATTATGGGTGAGGTGTTTTTGTTGACTTTTACAACTACGTAATAATTCCAATTTGTTGGAGAGTACGCCCTTTCTATAGAGATAGAAAACTAGGGTTGAGCCAATACACCCATCTTCTTGAAAATTCTTCTTCCTTGGTGGATCACCTCTAGAGGCCAAACAATTGGGTGGCTAATGTTGATCAAAGGAAGGAACCAAACCCGGTGGATTCAAGTTGAACGTGAAAAGGATTGGAGGTGAACTTGTACCTGAGGAAGCTCGATCTTCAAGGGTATGATTTTATTCTTTATCTTTTCGTTTAATTAATAATTGTGCATAAAGGGTGATCCGGGTATATGGTTTGTAAATTTTTTAAACTCTGATTTTACACGTTTCCGCACTTTTTATGCAATTTGATTGCGTTCTTGAATATTACAAACCTAACAGTGGCATCATAGCCAAACCTTTATGCGAGTTATTAATTGTTTTAATTTGATATTATATTGATATGTATTTAGAACAGTTTAATTGGGCATAATTTTATTGTATAAAATTTATTAAAAAAAAAAAGGGCGTTGAATCCCGTACATGCTCATTCGGAAAAATATGAATCTTCATGATTTTATATTACTTCCGTTTTTATATATTACTTGGTTTCACTGATTAATACCATATAAAAAAATGCATATGATCCGGCAGCGGAAATCAAGGCTGGAAATTTTTATTATTCACGGAAATCCTGCAGCATGATTAAGGCATCAAGGACTTCATGTGCGAATTTTTTTTTTTTTTTTGGGTAGTATCCGTGAGTCACGCCCAAATCAGGAAGCTACAAAGTTTTAAAAATAAAAAAAAAACAATTCACGGAAACCATAAAAAAAAGGCTACGGGATGCACGGAAATCTAGGAAGTTTGGATATATATATATATATATATATATATATATTATAATATTCGGTTATTATTATTATTATATATATATATATATATTCATTTATTTTATAATTAAAATAAAAAGTTTTTTTTAATTTTAAAATAAAAGATTTATTTTAATATTAAAATAAAAGAGTTTATTTTAATTTTAAAATTAGAATTTCATGCTAACTAATTAGAGTTGGAATTGGATTCCATGATAACTAATTGGAGTTGAAATTGTATTCCATCTTTCCTTAAATAAAGGAGTTTATTTAGATATAAAATTAGATTTCATATTATTCAAAATAAAAGAGTTTATTTGTGAATTGGAAAGAGAATCCTATTTTCCTTAAATAAAGGAGTTTATTTAGATATGGAATAAGATTTCATATTATTCAAAATAAAGGAGTTTATTTGTGAATAGGAAAAGAATCAGTCTTTCCTTAAATAAAGGAGTTTATTTAGATATGAAATAAGATTTCATATTATTCAAAATAAAGGAGTTTATTTATGAATAGGAAAGATAATCCGTGTTTCCTTTAATAATTTTTTTTTATTACATGGAATTGGATTCCATAATTAATTAAAATAAAGGAGTTTATTTTGATTAAAGATTTTGATTAAAATAAAATAGTTTATTTTATTCAAAATTGGATAAATTAAAATAAAATAGTTTTATTTTGATTTAAATTTGGATTAAAATAAAGGAGTTTATTTTGATTCAAAATTAGATTTTATACTAACAAAATTTTGCCCATTAAATGATATCAATATATATATTGAATGTTTATTATTCATGAGATGAATGTTATTTATTGATGCATATGGTGATGTGTATGATAATAAATGGGATTGATTATGGACTATTGACCCAATATGATTGGATTTTATTTTAGTTGGATGCATGAATGTATGGGTTTTATTAAATGGGGAATCTGCGTACCTCGTCTTCTCTAATTTTTTTTCTTAATGTAAATTCTATCTCTCTCCTATGTACTTCCCTTGACTGCTGATCAAGGTTTCTATTTATTTTAAATAGTTACGTAATAGGAATAGTTAGAATTAATTTTGAAAAATTGGAGATCAAGGAGCAGAGCGCTTGAAGACCCGTTTGTAATGGAGCCGGGTTTAAATGTAATAGTTATATTTAAATATTATTTCTTGCACCCCTAGGGTTTGACCTTTTGGTTCACTTGGTGGCTCTAGTGAACCAAAGTAGAATAAAAGTCCATAATCAATCCGGGTAGAATATAGTATTCTATATGTGCATGCTTATACTATATATATTATATATTATTCAAACATGCTTCGCATGTTCATTAATATAACACGTATTTTATATATATATATATATATATATATATATATATATATATATATATATATGCATGCGCGCTAAACAAGATGAGACAAATTAATAACAAACCCCTCATTTTTTTATATTAAGTCCTAAGCGTTCAAAGATATTTGGAATATCGAGCGTCAGCCTTTCTAGCATGATAAAATTAATAGAGTATTAAATATTTAATATGAGTTTGTTGTGTCACCACAAGGCAAGTATTAAGTATTTAAGATGTTAATTTATCACATTTGATGCTTATAAAGAAAATTGAACAATATTGTTTTGTTGTGTCACCACAAGGATGATATTTTTCTTTTATGAATATATGGAGTGCTAGGTTGGACTTAACTTGGATAATTTTGATTCGGATGTGCCACCACTTGATCAAAATAATCTAAGAGGCAAAATACAAGGAGTTGCATAGTTGATGTAATTGACAAAAGTTGTCTACCTATTTATTTATATATAGTTTGTTGTGTCACCACAAGGCTATATACATTTGAAATGGGATCCTTATTCTCACTAGCAAATCTTTAATTAGATTTTGCTTAGAACTATATAAGTGAGGGTAATATAGTTTGAAGAAAATAGTGGGAGATACCAATTTAAAACAAGACCTAAATTATTTTGGTAATTAATAAAAGAATGTATGTTAAAATGTTGTTAATTACAAATTCATTTACTGTAATTTTACAATGTCTAAAATTACTATCAACTGCGAAGCATATTAGATGCTAAATTAACGAGGCCGAATTAAGCGGATTGGTTAAGGAATTTGAGAATAGTTCTCATAGTGAAAAGCTATCTTATGTCCATAATCGCCTATCCTCGCAATGGTTGCGCACAATGCCTCACGAGGAAGAGATTGCTACTTTTAGAAAGTGGCAAGATGATGCCTGATTGGCTCAATGTATCATGCTCGCATCCACGTAGTAACGAGCTTCAGCCACAAGATGAAACTATGGATGCTCTACTATATTCCCGCACATCAAGTAGTTGATGGTGAGGAAAGTAGGACCGATAGATATCGAGATATCTAAGGAGCTCTTAGATCTAGAATGGCCAATGACACTATAGTACAGATAAAAAGTTCTTAACATAATCAATTTGATTGATCAATTAAGACAACTGGTTTTGTCATGGATGGAGAGTTGAGCCAAGATTTGATCTTGCACTCACTCCCGGACTCCTTTCACAATTATTGTGAATTTTTCATATAAACAAGCTAGATATCAGCTTCGTTGATTTGCTTAACATGTTGAAAAATGATGAGAGTCACTTTCCAACCAAGAAAGACCAAGTCTTACTGGTAGGGGCCAAAGGATCTTCTGAAAAGAAGAACGATTCAAAGAAGGTATATAGAAAGGCAAAAACAAAGGATAATAAGAACAAAACTGATACGGATAGTAAAGGAGCTTGCTTCCACTGCAATAAGCCTGGACACTGGAAAGAAACTGCAAGAAGCATCTTGCAGAGGCTAACCAAAGAAGCTTAGTGAAGTTTCGGTTACAATAAAGTTTTTGTTCATGATTGAAATAAATTTTTCTTTAAGTCAAGGTTCTACTTGGGTATTGGATACCGACTTTGGTTATCATAAATATAGATTTATGAAGGGACCAAGCAGAAGTAGAAAGTTAAACAAGGTGGGAAATGAAGCAAAGGTTGCTGCATATTAGCCATAGAAACTTATAGTTTAGCAATGCCTACGGGCAAATCTATTAAGTCAATAAGGTGTTATTGTATTCCAGTTCTTGTTAAAAATATTATTTCCATTTTATTGTTGGACAATGAAATCTTTGGTATTATAATTAAGAACAATTGTTGTTCTATTTATAATAATAATGTTTTGTATAGAACTGGAATATTACTTAATAAATTTTGTATACTTGACTTACATGAAAATAATTTTGCATATTGAACAAATTAGTATAAGAAAAGGAGATGATCATTCGGAGAGTTGAATGTGTGTATTTGCTAAAATACAAGTATGAATTATTTGAAAGGTTCAAAGAATTGAAGTGAAACAAATTGACAATGTATTAAGATTCTTTGATTAGATCAAGGAATAAATACTTGTGAAATAAGTTTAGATCATCTCAAATGGTTTTCTCATAATGGGACGCCTCTCGATACATAATAATTGATTGATGTATCCGAAAGGAAAAATCGTACCTATTTGAAACATGGTGCGATCCATAATGATTTTACCGACATTCCGGTATCCTTCAGGATCATGTCCTAGAAATGGTACGCATATCTACGAAAAGGTAATCTCTAAATCCCCCCAAGACTCCATGAAAGTTATGGATGGGAGGATTCCTAATCTTAAGTATGTTAAGATAAAGGGTTGTCCAACTTATGTGAAAACGGTTTCAAAGGATAAGCTTGGGACAAGATTTGACAAATCTGATTTGTGGGACATCCTAAAGTAAGTTTAGGGTAAATGTTCTATAATCCTACTTAGCAAAAGGTGTTTATTGAAACACGCTTCCTTCTAAGATAAAGGTATTTATCATTGAAGGGGCTAGTGGGAGGATAATAGATCTTGAAGAGTTCAAGAACCACAAAACACTATAAGTCAAATAAGAGGAAACTGTAGATAGACCTATTATACCCTGGCCCAATCGTAAATCGAAATAGTACTAAAGATACCTAGGAGGTATGGATTCATCATGGATGATGATGATGAGGTTTGATCATAGAAGATGATGATCCGAGAGTTACATGATGATGAGGTAAGAGTTTTAGTGTGTACAAAAGGGTCGATTGGGAGCGTCTCTTGAAATTTCTAGTATTATATGTTGTTATACTACGGATGAGGAATTACATACCAATGCTACAATCGGTAAAGATAAAGTTGTCTAAACATTCTTCCATGAATGATTTGGGAAGAGTATCTTAATTGGGGATACAAATCTATATAGATAGATTTAAAAGATGCTCGACTTAACCCAAGGAGGCGTATATTCATTTGATGCTAAAGTTGTTTAGCATGGCAAACTCAAGAGTTGTCTCATGTTGATGAGCTATGGAGTGTATCTCTTAATAGTCCCCAAAGACTCCAAAAAGAGATCACATGAGTAACTATCATGTATGCAATGAAATATACGAGATCTAATGTTGATCGGTCATATTCGAGAAGATCACTATAAGGCGGTGAAAAACATCTTAAAGTTCTTAACCAAGCACTAAGGATATGAGCATACATGGTGGAGTGCGAATTAAAACTAGAGGGCTTTCTGGACTCAAGTTTTTCGCATGCACCAAGACGACCAAAAATCCACTTTAAGGTAAAGTGTTACCTTGAAGCAGTGGTGTAGTGAATTGGAAAGGTTCCAAACGACAAAGAGTTCTTTGGTTTAGTGATAAAGACAAAGTATATAGCTATAAATGAAACCGCAAGTTGATTGTTTGGATTAAAAGTTCATTACTGAGAACTAGGAATAGTTCCTAAGTCTCATCTTGGATCTAAACATGTGTTGTGGCACTTTCATTTGATTATTAGAATCATTGAAAGATGGGAAATCACTATAGAGATAGTGGACTCTCATGAACAAAATTACATATCCATTAACTAAAGCTTATCCAACAATGACAGGATAATCGTCACTTAGAGAAGAAGAGTATAAGATACAATGGCGATTGGCTTTAGTGCAAGTGGGAGATTGAAAGTAATATGCACACAAGCCAATCATGTTTGATGATAAAGCATATACTTTGTAACAATCTTATTCATTTATTAATAAAAAGTATTAATTTATTAAAGGCTTTTAATTATCTACATGATCTTTGTTTTATAATATGTGATAAACCCATAGTTTTAAGCAATGCTTTTAGAATAATGATGATGATCATTCTAATGAGATCTAAATTCTTAGAAAGCTTAAAACTAAAATAGTTCCCAATCATTGGATTAATAAATTGGGGATTAGTGAATCCGGATAGATTGGTACATACGTTGCTTGCTCGTTGGATGAGGATGATTGATCTCATGATCATTTGTGTGGAGACACTAAAGCAAGTATGTAGGTGCTTATTAGAGAATAAGTTCAATCGAACGCATTGGCTCGCTAAGGAATACCTAATGGAGTTTTACTTGCACGACAATAGGAATTCTGTAGTGATAGTAGTACAAGTGATCCTTGGACTTGAGATCATCATAGTATCTTGTGTATGATGAGTTATACTTTGACTTATTCCTTAAGACCCTTAGGGTATATCAAAGGGTATGCTTGGGTATAATAAGTTGTACATGGAGATAATGTATGATCAATAAAAAATCTACCACTTCTAATAAAAGAAGAGAAATGTCCTATGTGATTCGATAAATGACAACCCAGTAGTCCTTGGCCAAGGCAGAATGAAATTAGAAAGGAGTTTCTAATTTGCATTATTTGGAGTTGTGCATTTAAGGATCGAAATACATATAATTAAATAAAATAAGACTTGTGAAGAATTCCATGTCTTATATTTAATTGGGACATTGTATGGTGGAAGGATTGAATTATACGGTAACTATTTACTCAAAGGTTCTTTAATGATTAATGTTGAAATCTATATTATACGGAAAGTCGTTGATCGCTAGGGAGGCTTATCCCTATTGTAGAATAATATATTATTTAAATAAATTAATTATTTAATTTATTTATTTAAATAAGATTAGAATTGTTCTAATTGATTTATTCACAAGGTTTAATATGGAGAACCTAAAGGGTCACACCATAAAAGGAAGAATAATTATTTAAGAAGTTAATGGCATAATCGTAATAATATGTTATGTATATTTAATTTAATCTATGGTGATAGAATAAATTAAATAGCTTAATATTATTATTTAATATTTTAGAAATATTAAATATAAATTAATAGAGAGAGTCTTATTAATATTATTACAATTATTATTATTTTAATTTCTAAAAGAGTTTAGGAATTAATTTAATATAAGTACTCTCATTTATTCCTAATTGGATTAGGAAGGAAAATTAGTTAAAGGAGTTTAATTAATTATCCCTAATAAGATTAGGGAGCTTAATTAATTAAAAGAATTTAATTAATTAAATAAATCCCAATTCCTTAATTGTTAAGGTGGGTTGCCCAATCTATAAATAAGATGAGTCTTATTATGGGTGAGGTGTTTTTGTTGACTTTTACAACTACGTAATAATTCCAATTTGTTGGAGAGTACGCCCTTTCTATAGAGATAGAAAACTAGGGTTGAGCCAATACACTCATCTTCTTGAAAATTCTTCTTCCTTGGTGGATCACCTCTAGAGGCCAAACAATTGGGTGGCTAATGTTGATCAAAGGAAGGAACCAAACCCGGTGGATTCAAGTTGAACGTGAAAAGGATTGGAGGTGAACTTGTACCTGAGGAAGCTCGATCTTCAAGGGTATGATTTTATTCTTTATCTTTTCGTTTAATTAATAATTGTGCATAAAGGGTGATCCGGGTATATGGTTTGTAAATTTTTTAAACTCTGATTTTACACGTTTCCGCACTTTTTATGCAATTTGATTGCGTTCTTGAATATTACAAACCTTACACCACTAACCTTAACTTTACAGAAATACCCCTTAGTTATACAAAAAGGGTTTACAATACAATACAACATAATAATAATATTGTTCATTATACTACTATAGCATCTTGCCTTTGCCTTTGTTCTTCTTCGATCCGCTGGCCTATTCGATTCTAACTAAAATGTTTTATATATAGCAAGGGTGAGAAACAAGTTTGCCCCGCAAGTTAAGACATTCAATAAATGTATACGAATCAATAAGCACAGACTATCTATTTTGATAGAATGAAACCAAAGTTTGGTGAACTTTGAAATAGCTGAACAAATCATTAATCAATAACAAGTCTTCTCATATTCTAGGCAACGCAATAATCTGATAATGAAAGAGTACAACGCTTTCAAAGTTTCTGCGATATTCTAATGAATAATCAAGAATCAATTCTACACAATTACAAAGTGGAATGTTTTCCAGATTTATGCTGAGTGATCCCACTAGATCTAGAACTTCTTTTCTCGGGTATCTATCAAAGATTTACTTTGATATATACGCCGGAGTATCAGATAACCATAAAGATTAAATCATACCCCTCTACAAGTACTTAGCGTCGGCCAACTCCTTGTACCCTATATTATGCATAATACTTAACAGTACGCAATGGTCCAATATACGACCTAAAATATTCCCTTTATATAAAAGGTTGTTCTTCTCAGTCTCATAATCAAGATTTTGATTTAACAACGAAATACTGTGATTTCAAATTCTATTTACTTATCGATCTAGCCGAAATAATTGGTATCGATCTATCAATAACAATTGAATTCTCTTCTCGAATTTATCAAGTTCTAACAAATGTTCGTCTAGTCAGAATAAGGGATAAGGTCTAAAAATGCCCATGACATTTTCGCCAATGTCTACCGAGCACCCTATACTTTTTTTGTCCAAAAATACCCTTGATGTTACAATTTTGGGTCATTCGTGCCCCTGCCGTTAACAGCTTTGCCAACTAGACTAACATCCGTCCAAATTGATTACGTGGCAGCCACATGGACATACTAAAAATACTAATTAAAAAATATACTAAAATACTAATAAAAAATACTAAAATACTAAAAAAAATTAAAAAATACTAAAATACTAAAATTCAAATTATTTTGTTAATTAAAAAAATACTAAAATACTAAAATTATTTTACTAAATATTAGTATTATATACTTTTTACTTTTTACTAAATATTAGTATAACATATCAAATTTTACTAAATATTTAGTATTATATTTTACTAAAATAAGAATTTACTAAAATTTAACGTAATTTTTTCTATTACTAACTTTTTTTACTAAAATACGAATATATTTAGTATTATATTTTACTAAAATAAGAATTTACTAAAATTTAACGTTAAATTTTTTCAATTACTAACTATTTTTTTTACAATTTAACGTTAACTTTTGTAAATTCGTATTTTAGTAAAATATAATACTAAATATATTCGTATTTTAGTAAAAAAAACATTTAGTAATTGAAAAAATTTAACTTTAAATTTTAGTAAATTGTATTTTAGTAAAATATAATACTAAATATATTCGTATTTTAGTAAAAAAACATTTAGTAATTGAAAAAAATTTAACGTTAAATTTTAGTAAATTAGTATTTTAGAAAAATATAATCTTTGAATATATTCGTATTTTAGTTAAAAAAAAAAAATTAGTAATAGAAAAAATTTAACGTTAAATTTTAGTAAATTTGTATTTTTGTAAAATATAATACTAAATATTTAGTAAAATTTGATATGTTATACTAATATTTAGTAAAAAGTATATAATACTAATATTTAGTAAAATAATTTTAGTATTTTTTTAATTAACAAAATAATTTGAATTTTAGTATTTTAAAAAAAATAGTATTTTAGTATTTTTTTAATTAGTATTTTAGTGTTTTTTTATTAGTATTTTAGTATATTTTTTAATTAGTATTTAGAATTTTTTAATTAGTATTTTTAGTATGTCCATATGGCTGCCACGTAATCAATTTGGATGGATGTTAGTCTAGTTGGCACAGATGTTAACGGCAGGGGCACGAATGACCCAAAATTGTAACGTTAAGGGTATTTTTGGATAAAAAAAAGTATAGGGTGCTTTCGGAGAGACATTGGAGAAAATGTCATGGGCATTTTGGACCTTATCCCTTGTAATAATTAGCTAAGGCGTTTTCAACATAATTTGATAATAAACAGGAATTATCTGTACTGTCAATTCTATCTTCTACGAATATGAATATCCAACAACAGTTATTCTACAATGGTATATTCTTCGAATCAGTAATTCAATTTGAATTATTAAACATACACTAACTACGAATAATCAACAATAAATTCCCTGGACATGGTATAATTAGCAATAATTAACCATAATAATTGAATGAATATAACTCAAGATTGAGTTAGAAACTTGTCTTCCACGTTGATTACAGCTACACAATATACTTATCTGCTTTCGAAAGACCTATAACCAATAATAGCGGTCTCCCAATTAGCACAATAATTTATAATCATGTAACATTGTTTTCTACAGTCAAACTTCTCCTAGGCACATTACAACATAGTCACATCAGTGTTTATAACCTATATAAACACTTAACAAATCTAACTAGTTCAGTCTGGTTGGACTTCGGTCCATTCTCGGTGTCCTGGTCACCCTCTCCGACAATTAACACATTGATTGTCGATTAAACTTGGTCTCTAAGCTTTAATATTATTTTAGATAAGTCAAATATCATTTATAATATTTTTCGAAAGCTTTTAATAATTTATAAACAATTATTATTATTTATAATAAATTTTTAAACACTTAAATCATTTTTAAATGATTTAATTATCAAATAATCTTCTTATCATTAATATTTAATAATATAAAAATATTAATATTATACTTGAAAAAATATTAAAGTTATTATTAATAACTTAAAATATTTTTAAATGATCAATATTCTACTTAAATGATTTTTAAATTAATTAAAATCATTTTAAATCATCACCATTAATATTTAAATATTAATAAAATTATTATTCAAATATTAAAAGTCATTAATTATAACTTAAAATATTTTTACATCATTTTCTCATTTTAATTAATTTTAAATCAATACAATCATTTTTAATTCATTTATTTAATATAATAATTAAATAAATCTAATATCATTAATATTAATTTATTAATGAGAATTCTCCAAAATATTGAAAATTATATATTATAATTCAAAATATTTTCCAACACTTTATTCTTATTTAAAATGATTTTTATCAAAAAATAATTTTTAACTTATTTATTTAATTTAATAATTAAATAAATCTAATATCATTAATATTAATTTATTAATGAAAATTCTCCAAAAATATTAAAAGTTACATTTTATAACTTAAAATATTTTTAAATACATTATTCTTATTTAAAATGATTTTTAAATCATTAAAATTATTTTCTCTAATTTATTTAATACACTAATTAAATACATTAAATAGCATTAATATTCAAATAATTATAATTATAAATGAAAAATATTCCAAATAGTCAGAAAGTATTTTTCATAATTTAAAATAATTTTTAAAACCATTTTTGGTAATTTTTAAAATTTATTTCTATTAGTAAATAATTTCCAGAAATTCAAAAATTCAAAAATTAAATAAATCGTTGCTATAGGCCTTTAGCGGCGATGGCAATTCTTTGTTGGTGTTCTTGAGCTCAAGAAACCATGGTGACTTCTATAAAACCCCAACTTTTGAATAAAGATGAATTTTCTATAAATATTATTTTTGAATATTATGGAGTGAAATTGATATAATATTATAGTTGTGGGTAATATTTATAAATTGTCCAAAGTACTTAAGTTGTTATATAATATTCGATTGGTTAGGGAATATTCGTTTTAATAGGAATATTTGTATAAGCAGACACAATCATTGGTGGATCCCACAACGGAATTATTATCGGATTGAGAAAGCGATAAAAATACTTTATGAAAATAACGGCGGAAGTTTTTTGTCATTAGCTGTTGAAACACCATTGTTAAAAAATACAAGATGTCTGGCTGGTGGTTGCGTAGTAGCACACGGTATTAATTATTGATGCTTACGTGATAAGTCACTCAGAGTTTTGTTGGTATTATTAATGTAATAATCTGAGAAAATCTTTTTATATAAAATGAATACTTTTATAAAGTTATTCTATAAATAGAATATATTATATTCTATTATGCATAGTGTTTTCCATATTAAAATCTTTTTATATAAAAAGCAGAATACTTTTATAAAGTTATCTATTTTATTAGACAATAATTAGAATATATTATATTTTATTATGCATAGTGTTTGCATAGTGCTGCGTAGATGTTTGCATAGTAAAATCTTTTATAAAGTTATTCGTTTTATTAGATTATAAATAGAATATATTATATTTTATTTAAAAGATTTTGCTTTAAATATGGACCGTCAGATTAAAGTAAATAAATCTGGACCGTTCATCAGTTAGTTACTATGCAATCCATTTTTCTATAAATAGAAGCTCATTCCTTCATTATTTTCTTACGAATTCCTTTGAAACTCTACAGAGATAAACTATAGAGAGAAAGAAGAAAGTATTCGCTACTTCACTACTTATATATCCAAAGACTCTTCTTCTTAAGGTAGAGAATATTATTTGTTGTACTCGTAGGGAGTATTATTTCTTTTGTATTCATGAAGAGAACTTACATTATTCCATTCTTTATTATTCATTGGAATAACTCAGTATCTGTGAGCTACCCTATACTTGGTGACATTCTTCTATTATTAAAGTCTTTATTATTACATTGAATATATCACATCTCATGCGTTTATGTCTGGGACTGGTTCCGTCTTTTTATTATTATTACATTGGAATATCCACTCTCTGCGTTTCGTGGGACACGATTAAAATCCTTATTAGTATTCATTTGAATAACTCAATCTATGCAATACCGCATACATGGTGATTTGTTGTTATTCCATTCATTATTATTCATTGGAACATCCCGCCGGCATAATTTTGCTTTCGAATTGGTTCCGTTATTTAGTATTCTCGTGGGAATAACTTTGCATACATCGCAATACCGCATGCATGGTGATTTCTTTTGTTATTCCATTCTTTATTATACTCGGTTGGTTAAAGTTTTGACTTCTATACTCCATGAAATTAGTGGAATATCCTTGATATTTGCGCTTCATCCAAAGATCTTTTCATGGAAATATTCTTACGAGCATTCTTGAATTTTACTCTACAAAGCGTGATCATGTTGACAATTTGGACATTATTAGTTTCTGGATAAATTAATTCTTGAACTTGTTTTATTGAATTCTTATATCATTGTCATCATCCTCATGTTTATATTTTTTGAAAGTCATATGTGGCCTGTAGTGAATAGATGGACTTGGTATGATTATGACCATGGATTATTCGGTGCAATCATGACCGTAATGTTACAAATGATGTGGTAAAAGTCCTCATTGGCCCGTAGTGCATTGATGGACAGTTGTTGGCATGATCATGACCATTAATGAATACACAAATATTCTTGGCCCGTAGTGCATGGATAATTGTGGTCGTGATACTAAAGAATATCCTTGGTCGTAGTGCAGGGGTGATTCGATGATGTGGATTATTTATTAAGCTGAGTCCCAGCGATAAAAGTGATGAAAAACATTTTAAATCATAAAAGATAGTAGATTTTATTCTCTACTTGACTCTTTTAATGGATTGCTTGTTCCGCTGCAGTTAAACTAGATATTTGTTATATTGTATCAGTTTAACACTGTTTAAGGTTAATGATAATTTATTCTACATTATCTTAGTCATAATATTTCTTACTGGGCTAGTTGAGCTCACCCTTTCTTTCACTGTTTTCTTCAGGAAATGAGAATATAGCTGGGACGAGTCGGGGAACGGAGTGATGGTCCTAGATGGTGCATTAGTAGTCCTCACTATTCTATGATATAGTGTGATAATAATTGTAATGAGGACTCCTTTTGAGTTTGTATACTCTCTAATAGACAATATTTGTATTCAAACTCACAGTTTATGTTTTGTCATATTGTACACGACAATTGTATTATTAAGTTGTATTTGAATTTTGTACTATGTATCTGGAAACTCAAGATGGGTGATGTATACCTAATTTTGGGGGCGTCGCAGCTTCGTGTTTCAGGTGCCCTGTTTGACTGGATTTTAATCTCAGTTTAATTCGTTTTTAGGCTAGCTCTAACTGTGATCATGTAGTGTTTATGTAACACTACAACAAATAACCATCCGTGGTCAACAACAACAAACACACTAGGAGATCTGGGCAATCAAAACTCTTGTCAGACCATATATGGGTTTCCCCAGAAACCCAGAACTTCGACTGGTCACTTTGATGGTCAATTAAGTTTATGTTCCAGTCATTGTATGGGTGTTATGAAGGTTCATAACTATAGTACATATGCCCATGAACATTTATACATTAACAGAGCAATTCAAATATAAGGGAATCACAAGAAAATAATATGGTCAAACCATGTCAGAATCATGGCTTAACCGTTTTCTGGGTTTTCCAGAAACGGTAATCATGATTGACATGCCCAATTTGACCAACTGTTACGCTTGATTTACTGCTTATTTGTGGGATCTAAAGCCATGGAATCAAAGAACATATATATGATAGGCTACAACAAAGACATCATAACATCAATATATCACCTAACACCTGACAGATCTGGTCGTTATAAAACGTTGTCAGACTCGGTTTTTTTGAATTTCTGGGTTACCCAGATTTCACCGGTTAACGTCGGTCAACGGGGTTTGACCGATTATATCTTCTAATCCATACATCAAATGACTCTGATTTCTTTTGCAGAATAAAGACCTCATACCAAGCTACATATAACAACTTTAAAACAACAAAAATCTTAAACAAGCAATGATCTGTGGCCACTGACATTTGGTTGTCAGACCACAAACCATGTTCTTGGCAGTTTTTGAAAAACATAGTTTTTACCCACTTTGATGCTATGGATTCATGATAGATCATCATAGATCTTCATAAAACATCCATTAGCAAGATTCTAAACACTTAAACACAAAAAGTTTCTTAGCAACTTGGATCAAAAATCAAAAATAGGTTTATACCTTCTAGCTTTAAATTCTTGATCTTAGCTCTCCAATCTGATATTGGTTGATCTAGGGCTGTTTCTAGGACTGATATACTTATAATTTTTAGAGCTTTGGATGGGAGAAGGAGTTGGTAAGAGCAAAAGAGAAAAATAGCAAAGTAAATGAACTTTCTCTCTCTAATTCTCTATATATTGCTTAGATGTTGCTTGGATCTGAGATTTTCGACTGATTTGGCTGGAGTTTTGTCTCACAAAGTCAAAGTAGTTGTTCACCCACTAAAGTTGCTAGCATTTTTACAAGTTATCATTTAAAGAAAATGAAAAAGGGTATTTTAGTCATTTGCAAAATAAATTAATGGCATACTTGGAATTTGCACAAACCCTTAGGTTTTAACCCTTAGGGTTTAACCCTTAGGTTTTAACCCTTAGGTTCTAACCCTTAGGTTTTAAATCATTAACTTTCTAGGATTTTCTAAATAAGGGTTTTAATTTAGAAAATTAAAATTTTGAAACTAAAATTAGGGTTTCCTAATTAAATTAGGTTTTCTTAATCATATTAGTGTTTAATAAACATATTAGGCCTTCCAATTAGGATTAGGGTTCCATAATTAGGGTTTAGAAATCTCGAATTTGAAATTAGGGTTTTAATTAGAAAAATTAAAATTTCTAAATTACAATTAGGGTTTGTAAAATAGAAATTAAGATAACTAAAATATAATTAAGGTTTTCTAATTATATTAAAGTTTAATACACAATTAGGCTCGCCAATTAGGATTAGGGTTTCCTAATTAGGGTTTTAGAATTCTCGAATATGAAATTAGGGTTTCCCAACTTTCGATTAGGATTTCTAACTGTATGTTAGGGTTTCTAATCCTGAGATTAGGGTTTCTAATCTCTTATTAGAGTTTATAATTGTAAACCTTATCCGATCAATCATTGATCAATAAATCTATACAGTACAAACACGTACTCATTAATATAATTATTTTAATTATATTTTCTATTGAATCCCTTTCCAGAAATTAGGGTTAGGGTTTCTAAAGCTGTTAAGCACAACTCTACTCTAATTTTATTATTCAATACACAAATTGACCTTCTCGATACACGTATCACAGATACTTGTCACAAAAATGATAATCAATATTAATATTAAATAAAAAAACAAATTATTCGCAAATTTGGATTATTCGAAATCCCGGGTTATCACATTGATAAAATTAGGATTAATAGGAAATTGATAATTGTGAGGTTTAAATTCTTACCAAGTCTCTGAGGGAACGATACTCTACTTACTATTATATTACTTGTTGACTATGTATACTTGCGTGTTGTACGTAATTAGATTTTACCCAACATCTACAATGCATCTAGATGTTATGAAAAAATGTTTTTATCAACTTAGCATACTTACTAACATGTTATTACATATATCTAACATCTAAATGACAAATTAAACATAGCATCAAAGATCTAGGTTAAAATTAGGGTTTGCACATTTTCTTGCTTGATTTTGATTTCTGGCTACTGATTCTGTTGTTCCTATCACCAAGGTTTGTTTACGTATGATATTTGAGTGTTTAGGCTTAGAAAGTTTGTTGGTTTGCTCGATCTAAAATCGCTATTTATGTAATTTCTAAACTATGGTTTTGGTCTTTAATCACCTACTTGTCTCAAAAAATATCTCGATGTTTGAGACTCAGGCGTATGGGAGTTTAAAAGCATGTCATGTGCTATGTTGGGACTTGCATTGGTGAATGGGAAATTACTTGTGAGCTAGTTCGCACAAATTAGTAGCTTAATTATGCTCTAATCCTCTTTAATCTTGATTAGGGTTTTGTTTTTTTATGATTAGGGTTGCTTAATGATGTTTATTAGCACCTAATTGAAGTGTAATAATAATGATTAGATGTTAGGATAACGTAATTAGGGTTTAATCTAACCAATTAATGTTAGAGTTTACAAATTAGGGTTAGAGTTTCTTAATTTCGATATTAGGGTTCCTAACTTAGATTTTTCACAAATCCTAACAAGCACGACAAAGCATTTTGTCAGTGTAAGCACAATAAAGCAGCTTGTCAAAATATATATACCGAAAGGTCCTTTTTAAGAAAACTTTTAATCATGGCGATGTCAAGCACGTCAACTTTCGCAAAAAAATTTATTTGACCTAATTTGTTTAATGTAGTATATAATAACACAAAATGCTTTCAGAACGGAGAGATTTTATTAATAGTATCGAATTTACATAACCGAATCTTATTAGGGTTTTGGGGTTTCACAATAGATATATGATATATATCTATATACATCTCACATCTTCTTGCTATATCTCTCACTTAATCATCACATTGATATATGGAGAATTAGTAAGTAAGGTGGCTCCTTAAACAAATTGACACCTAGCTCAGTGGGTAAATATTTTTTGCAAATGTGGAGCTTATAATTGATGATGTGCATCCCCCTTTTCCTCTCCTTTGTGGCCGGCTATGTGGCCATTTTTTCCCAAGTTTTGCTTTTTTTAATGCTCTATTTAGTATACTAAATGTCCAAAATGCCCTTCTTTAATTAGGCTACAATTTTGGGCCACTATTTTAATCTTTTGGGCTTTCAATTTAATTCTTTGGGCCATGGAAAATTATCGTATTCCAATAATTTTCATTTTATCCTACCTAATTAGGGGTTCCATTCCACACATTTGGAATTTAAATCATTATTCTTGTACATTAAATTTTATAACCCAATTAGACTTGCTTAAATTAAGTTATAAAATTCATAAATTGATATAGTAAAATATATCTCTTAAATTAGTATAATTTTTAAAATTATTAATCTCCCACATGTTCCTTAACAAATAGACTTAGCTTGAGCCACTTAAATAATGTCTCGGGCTCTCTAATTAATTTCTTGGGCTTTAAAAATTATCATAGTCCAACACTTTTGATTTTATCCAACTCTAACCATTTAATTAAGGTTGCCATATACTCAATTATAATTTAAATCCTTACTTACATACACTTAATTTCTTAACACAATTATTTGGTTATGTAACTTTCTATTTAATTTTTCTTTATATAATAAATATATATATATACTTAATATACTTAATTATTTAATCACATAATACTTCACATAAGTCAAAAAGTATTTATCCTTATCATTCTTCTTGCTAAAATATATAGCACATCACTATATATATATATACACACACATACATATACACATTTACTTTATCCTTATATTATCTCTTCATTGAAATTTATTTCCTTAATAAATTTCCCACATTCATAATCTATTTCTTTCTTTTCAAAATTTCAATCATTCTCATAATTTCTTTCATTAATTCACATAAAGTTAAAACTTAAAGGTAACATAATACATTATTCTTAACATACTTCCAAATATAATTTCATTCAAGGTTTTAAAAATTGTTAACCCTTATTTTCTCAATTCTATTCAAATAATAAACCATATAGGTTCTTCTTTAAAAAATTTAAATCATTCCTCTATTTCCACTCTAGATTTTATTCTTTAACCTTTAATTTAATCATTCAAGATCTTATGAATTTTTGGGATGTCACATCTACCCGCCCTACTCTGCTCACTGTACAAATCTTGAAGATGAAGCAAAGTAGTAATCGCATCCATTTTCTCATGTTGTCGTTGTAAATTGTTACTCCTGGATGCCAACATGATGCATTGAGCCACATGTGCATTATATTGCCACTTTCTAAAAGTAGCAAGCTCTTCTCAGAGGCATTTTCTATAACTGTTGCAGGAAATGACAAATTAAGGACATATGATAACTTTTTAGCCGTGATAACAATTCCCAAATTCTTTAACCAATCTGTGTAATTCAGTCCGATTAACTTGTTAGCATCTAAAATGCTTCGCAGTGATAGTGAATTAGCCATTGTAAAATTCTCTAAATGAAAATTTTAATTTAACAACATTAGCATGCATTCATTTTATTAATCACCATATTAATTTAGGTCTTTATTAAAATAGTGTCTCCACTATTTTCTTTAAACTATATAACCTTCCATATATTGTTCGACAGATCTTATTTAAACGACTTTGTAAGAAATGATCATATTGCCATAAATATACAAACATTGTGTAAGCACAACAAACTATATATTTATTCAATAAGCAAATAACTTTTGTCAAATACATCTCCATGTAACTTTTTTTTATTTTTCCTCTTAAAATATGTAACAATTCTAAGAGGCATATATATATATATATTGAATCAATCTAAATTTAATTTTTTGGAAACATTTTGTGGAAATATTTTTAAGAATCTATTAGCATTATGGAGTTGAATATATAAACTTTTCATGCTTGCTTAAATTGATATATATTTCCTTCCATATCAAGATGTGAGCGATTCCATATTTCATGTTCTCAATTTTAACAACACATGACTCATTAATGAGTTATCCATTCGTTTGGATAAAAAGAATAAATAATTGATTCACTTCTTAAAGATGTTTATTTTATCGGGACTTGCCTTATCAACAAGATTCTATATTGGCAAAAGTTAGATTGATTAAATATATATATATATTCTAAGATTAAATATGCATTCTTATTTGTTCATAACAAATTATAGATTTATTCAATATGTACAATTCATTTTTATTTTATGAGTGTTATAAGATGATTGCCTACTCAGGAGGCAACTCCCTCCCTTTTCCCTTAATGTGAGGGAATCTCCTGTGCTTTCCCTCTTCCTTCTCATTTCTTCTCCTCCTCCCGTGAACCTTTTCCTTCTCCCCGTGACTTCTCCTTTTTCTATATAAAGGAAATGATACTAAAGGAAAGAATAAGAACTTCTCTGAATGGTTTCTCTTTCTTTATCTCTTACTTATTCTCTCTAAATACATGTAATTATAAGAGTATCTTTCTACACTTTGCTAAAGTTTTATAACACGTTATCATCACGAAGCTCTAACCAACTGAGACGGTAAAATTAAATTCTTGCAATTTATTATTATATTACCGGTTTGGCTATGCCACCAATAATATAATTTTATTCTTATAATTGGCTTTAAATTCTTGCAATTTATTATTATACTAGCGGTTTGGCTATGCCACCAAAAGTATAATGTTATTCTTAAAATTGGCTTGGCTTTGTCGCCTATTATATTCTTTAACTGTTAAATTATATTTATATTTTATTGTCCATTTTTAAATTCTGTTATTTACAGTGGTACCATCTATCCTTGTTAATCTTACAAGACTTGGTGGGAACCTTTTTACCACTTATTAAATTATGGGAATAACCTGTCTATGTGGAATACCGCATGCCTGGTGAATAATTCTTTGTATTCATTTCTTATTAACTTGTGGGAATAACTTAACTATATGAACTACCGCATTCTAGGTGAATATCATTTCGTATTAATTCCTTATTAGCATTTTGTGAAAATAAATGCCTATACGAACTCTGGCGTATCGGGTGAAGATCCATTTGTACATATATATATATATATATATATATATATATATATATATATATATATGTGAACTATATTACTTGTATATACATTAACGATTGCATATTCTTTTCACTAAAATAATATGCTAATAACATAAATATAAGAATATTTATATTTGCATTTTATCACCACTTGAGGTCATGACTTAGTTTATTTTTCTATATCATACATGCAAATATTTATTATTTTAATAAATAATAAAATTATGTTTTAACCCAGAATAGATGGCAAACTTGGCAAAAATATATTTTTCTATTTTGAAAATATTTGGAGACAACTATTTGGCTTGGGCACTTGATGCAGAATTGCATCTTAGTGCAAATGAGTTAGAAAAGACCATTGAATCATGAAATACAGCAACTTCGGTACAAAATGCAAAAGCCTTAATTTTTCTTCGTCGCCATATTGATGAAGGATTAAAGACTGAGTATTTAACAGTCAAAGATCCTTTGTCTTTATGGACACAACTAAAGGAAATATTTGACCACCAAAAATTGGTTATTCTCCTTAATGCAAAATTTGGGTGGCTTAATTTAAGGCTACAAGATTACAAATCAATTACGGAGTATAGTTCCAATGTTTATAGAATAACCTCTACTTTGGCTTTATGTGGAGATCCAATTTCTGAAACCCAAATGTTAGAAAAAATGCTCTCAAATTTTCATCCCACCAACATGATTCTATCACAACAATATAGACAGAGTAAGTTCACAAAATTCAGTGACTTATTGTCTATCCTCCTTGTTGTAGAAAAGAATAATGAATTATTGTTGAAAAACCATCAAGTACAGTTAATGGGTGCTACCCCATTGCCAGATATTAACAGTACGTCATTCCAGCAGAATAAACGTGACAATAGATGGCCATATATTAAGAAGTCTTAGGGATGAAAGAATAAACGAGGCCATCAAACAAAAAATTCCAGAACCACGACAATTCAGGCCACCAGAAGTGGCAAGTGTCTGGGTCGGGTAACAATAAAGAAAATACAGCACATATAAAGAACAAACCAGATGTTTATTTTAGGTGTGGAATGAAAAGGCATTGGTCGCGTACCTGTCGTACGCCGATGCATCTGGTTAATTTATTCCAGGAGTCTCAAAAGAACAAAGTAATGGAGGCAGAAACAAACTTTGTTAATCATCAATTGAATATTGTTTATGTTCCACCAATGACCAATAATGAAGAAAATGTTGTTGATATTACTGATCATTCTGAAAGTATCTTTTGGGATATCGTTTAATTTTTGTTTTAATTAAACACCCTGCATGTATAATATTATTAGTTTTCATTCTATATGTGGTATGTGTTTCTCATGAATAAAATTATAAATGAAATGTGACTTTTTTGATAATGAAAGAGTACAACGCTTTCAAAGTTTCTGCGATATTCTAATGAATAATCAAGAATCAATTCTACACAATTACAAAGTGGAATGTTTTCCAGATTTATGCTGAGTGATCCCACTAGATCTAGAACTTCTTTTCTTGGGTATCTATCAAAGATTTACTTTGATACATACGCAGGAGTATTAGATAACCATAAAGATTAAATCATACCCCCCTGCAAGTACTTAGCGTCGGCCAACTCCTTGTACCCTATATTATGCATAATACTTAACAGTACGCAATGGTCCAATATACGACCTAAAATATTCCCTTTATATAAAAGGTTGTTCTTCTCAGTCTCATAATCAAGATTTTGATTTAACAACGAAATACTATGATTTCAAATTCTATTTACTTATCGATCTAGCCGAAATAATTGGCATCGATCTATCAATAACAATTGAATTCTCTTCTCGAATTTATCAAGTTCTAACAAATGTTCGTCTAGCCAGAATAAGGGATAAGGTCTAAAAATGCCCCTGACATTTTCCCCAATGTCTACCGAGCACCCTATACTTTTTTTTTGTCCAAAAATACCCTTGACGTTACAATTTTGGGTCATTCGTGCCCTATAGTTAACAATTTGTGCTTAACTAGACTAACATCCAGTCAAATTGATTACATTAAGCGGCCACATGGACATACTAAAAATACTAATTAAAAAATATACTTAAATATTAATAAAAAAAATACAAAAATACTAATTAAAAAAATACTAAAATACTAAAAAAAATTAAAAATACTAAAATTCAAATTATTTTGTTAATTAAAAAATAAAAATACTAAAATACTAAAATACTAAAATTATTTTACTAAATATTAGTATTATATACTTTTTACTTTTACTAAATATTAGTATAACATATCAAATTTTACTAAATATTTAGTATTATATTTTACTAAAATCTGAATTTTCTAAAATTTAACGTAATTTTTTTCTATTAATAACTTTTTTTTACTAAAATACGAATATATTTAGTATTATATTTTACTAAAATAAGAATTTACTAAAATTTAACGTTAAATTTTTTCAATTACTAACTTTTTTAACAATTTAACGTTAAATTTTTGTAAATTAAGTATTTTAGTAAAATATAATACTAAATATATTCGTATTTTAGTAAAAAAAAAACATTTAGTAATTGAAAAAATTTAACGTTAAATTTTAGTAAATTCGTATTTTAGTAAAATATAATACTAAATATATTAGTATTTTAGTATAAAAAATTAGTAATAGAAAATAATTTAACGTTAAATTTTAGTAAATTAAGTATTTTAGTAAAATATAATACTAAATATTTAGTAAAATTTGATATGTTATACTAATATTTAGTAAAAAGTATATAATACTAATATTTAGTAAAATAATTTTAGTATTTTTTTAATTAACAAAATAATTTGAATTTTAGTATTTTAAAAAAAAATTAGTATTTTAGTATTTTTTTTAATTAGTATTTTAGTTTTTTTTATTAGTATTTTAGTATATTTTTTAATTAGTATTTAGAATTTTTTTAATTAGTATTTTTAGTATGTCCATGTGGCTGCCACGTAATCAATTTGGACGGATGTTAGTCTAGTTGGCACAGTTGTTAACGGCAGGGGCACGAATGACCCAAAATTGTAACGTTAAGGGTATTTTTGGACAAAAAAAAAGTATAGGGTGCTCGGTAGACATTGGGAAAAATGTCAGGGGCATTTTTGGACCTTATCCCGCCAGAATAATTAGCTAAGACGTTTCTCAACATAATTTGATAATAAACAGGAATTATCTGTACTGTCAATTCTATCTTCTACGAATATGAATATCCAACAACAGTTATTCTACAATGGTATATTCTTCGAATCAGTAATTCAATTTGAATTATTAAACATACACTAACTACGAATAATCAACAATAAATTCCCTAGACATGGTATAATTAGCAATAATTAACCATAATAATTGAATGAATATAACTCAAGGTTGAGTTAGGAAACTTGCATTCCACGTTGATTCTACTACCTGATATACTTATTACGCTTTGAAAGACCTATAACCAATAATAGCGGTCTCCCAATTAGCACAATAATTTATAATCATGTAAAATTGTTTTCTCTGATCAAACTTCTCCTAGGCACATTACCACATAGTCACATCGGTGTTTATAACCTATATAAACACTTAACAAATCTAACTAGTTTGATCTGGTTGGACTTGGTCCATTCTCGGTGTCTGGTCACCTCTTCGATAATTAACACATTGATTGTCGATTAAACTTGGTCTCTAAGCTTCAATATTATTTTAGATAAGTCGAATATCATTTATAATATTTTTGGAAGCTTTTAATAATTTATAAACAATTATTATTATTTATAATAAATTTTCAAACACTTAAATCATTTTAAATGATTTAATTATCAAATAATCTTATTATCATTAATATTTAATAATATAAAAATATTAATATTATACTTGATAAAATATTAAAGTTATTATTAATAACTTAAAATATTTTTAAATCATCAATATTCTACTTAAATGATTTTTAAATTAATTAAAATCATTTTTAAATCATCACCATTAATATTTAAATATTAATAAAATTATTATCCAAATATTAAAAGTCATTAATTATAACTTAAAATATTTTTAAATTATTTTCTCATTTTTAATTAATTTTTAAATCAATACAATCATTTTTAATTCATTTATTTACTATAATAATTAAATAAATCTAATATCATTAATATTAATTTATTAATGAGAATTCTCCAAAAATATTGAAAATTATATATTATAATTCAAAATATTTTCTAACACTTTATTCTTATTTAAAATGATTTTTTATCATAAAAATAATATTTAACTTATTTATTTAATTTAATAATTAAATAAATCTAATATCATTAATATTAATTTATTAATGAAAATTCTCCAAAAATATTAAAAGTTACATTTTATAACTCAAAATATTTTTAAATACATTATTCTTATTTAAAATGATTTTTAAATCAATAAAATTATTTTCTCTAATTTATTTAATACACTAATTAAATACATTAAATAGCATTAATATTCAAATAATTATAATTATAAATGAAAAATATTCCAAATAGTCGAAAGTATTTTCATAATTTAAAATAATTTGTAAAACTATTTTTGATAATTTTAGAATTTATTTCTATTTTAAATAATTTTCAAAATTTGAAATTCAAAAATTAAATAAATCGTCATTATAGGCCTTTAGCGTGACGATGTAAATCATTATTGGTGTTCTTGAGCTCAAGAACAACGATGCCTTCTAATAAAACTCCAACTTTTGAATAAAGATGAATTTTCTATAAATATTATTTTTGAATATTATGGAGTAAAATTGATATAATATTATAGTTGTGGGTAATATTTATAAATTTTGCAAAATACATGAAGTTGTTATATAATATTCGATTGGTTGAGAATATTCGTTTTAACAGGGAATATTCGTATAACAGCACAATCATTGGTGGACCCTACAACGAAATTATTATCGGATTGAGAAAATAATAAAAATACTTTATGAAAATAACGGTACGGAAGTTTTACAGATTAATCTTGTTGAAACATTCGGTGTTAAAAGAAACGATGTCTGGCGTGGTTGCATAGTAGCACACGGTATTAATTATTGATGCTTACGTGATAAGTCACTCAGTTTTGTTGGTATTATTAATGTAATAATACAGAAAATCTTTTTATATAAAACAGAATACTTTTATAAAGTTATTCTATAAATAGAATATATTATATTCTATTATGCATAGTGTTGCATAGTGTCTGCATAGTATTTTGCATAGTAAAATCTTTTTATATAAAACAGAATACTTTTATAAAGTTATCATTTTATAAGATGATAATTAGAATATATTATATTTTATTATGCATAGTGTTTGCATAGTAAAATCTTTTATAAAGTTATTCGTTTTATTAGATTATAAATATAATATATTATATTTTATTTAAAAGATTTTGCTTTAAATATGGAATGTCGTCGATTAAAGTAAATAAATCAGGATAGTTCATCGGTTAGTTACTATGCGGTCCATTTTTCTATAAATAGAAGCTCATTCCTTCATTATTTTCTTACGAATTCACTTTGAAACTACAGAGATAAACTATTGAGAGAAAGAAGAAAGTATCTCGCTACTTCACTACTTATATATCCGGTACTCTTCTTCTTAAGGTAGAGAATATTATTTGTTGTACTCGTAGGGAGTATTATTTCTTTTGTATTCATGAAGAGAACTTACATTATTCCATTCTTTATTATTACATTGGAATAACTTTGTATCATGCAAGCTACCCTATACTTGGTGACATTCTTCATTATTAGTCTTTATTATTACGTTGGAATATATCACATGCATGCGCTTTTCTATTTGGACTCGATTCCAAATCCTTATTAGTATTACATTGGAATAACATGCATCTTGCAATAATCTGCGCATGCATGGTGATTTCTGTTGTTATTCCATTCATTATTATTTAGTTGGAACATCCTCTCAGTGCGAATTTTGCCTGACCTGGTTCCGTTATTTAGTATTCTATGGGAATAACTTTGTACATCTAAGAAATCCGCATGCATGGTAATTTCTTTTGTTATTCCATTCTTTATTATACTCGGTTGGTTAAAGTTTTGACTTCTATATACTACATGAAATTAGTGGAATATCCTTGATATTTGCGCTTCATCCGAGATCTTTTCATGGAAATATTCTTACGAGCATTCTTGAATTTTACTCTACAAAGCGGTATCATGTTGACAATTTGGACATTATTAGTTCTGGATAAATTAATTCTTGAACTTGTTTTATTGAATTCTTATATCATTGTCATCATCCTCATGTTTATATTTTTTTTGAAAGTCATACGTGGCTGTAGTGAATAGATGGACTTGGTATGATTATGAATGGGAATTATTCGATTGCAATCATGGCCGTAATGTTACAAATGATGTGGTAAAAGTCCTCATTGGCCGTAGTGCATTGATGGGACGAGTTGTTGGCATGATCATGACCATTAATGAATACACAAATATTCTTGGCGTAGTGCATGGATAATTGTGGTCGTGATACTAAAGAATATCCTCGGTCGAAGTGCATGGGTGATTCGATGATGTGGATTATTTATTGTCGAGTCCAATGATAAAAGTGATGAAAAACCTTTTAAATCATAAAAGATAGTATATTTTATTCTCTACTTGACTCTTTTAATGGATTGCTTGTTCCGCTGCAGTTAAACTAGATATTTGTTATATTGTATCAGTTTAACACTGTTTAAGGCTAATGATAATTTATTCTGCATTATCTTAGTCATAATATTTCTTACTGGTCTAGTTGAGCTCACCCTTTCTTTCACTGTTTTCTTCAAGAAATGAGAATATAGCTGGGAGGAGTCGGGAAACGGAGTGATGGTCCTAGATGGTGCATTAGTAGTCCTCACTATTCTATGATATAGTGTGATAATAATTGTAATGAGGACTCCTTTTGAGTTTGTATACTCTCTAATAGACAATATTTGTATTCAAACTCACAGTTTATGTTTTGTCATATTGTACACGACAATTGTATTATTAAGTTGTATTTGAATTTTGTACCATGTATCTGGCGACTCAAGATGGGTGATGTATACCTAATTTTGGGGGCGTCGCAGCTTCGTGTTTCAGGTGCCCTGTTTGACTGGATTTTAATCTCAGTTTAATTCGTTTTTAGGCTAGCTCTAACTGTGATCATGTAGTGTTTATGTAACACTACAACAAATAACCATCACTGTGGTCTAACAACAAACACACTAGGAGATCTGGGCAATCAAAACTCTTGTCAGACCATATATGGGTTTCCCCAGAAACCCAGAACTTCGACTGGTCACTTTGATGGTCAATTAAGTTTATGTTCCAGTCATTGTATGGGTGTTATGAAGGTTCATAACTATAGTACATATGCCCATGAACATTTATACATTAACAGAGCAATTCAAATATAAGGGAATCACAAGAAAATAATATGGTCAAACGTATGTCGAATCATGGCTTAACCTTAGTTTACGGGTTTTCCGAAGCGGTAATCATGATTGACATGCCCAATTGACCAAGCTATTACGCTTGATTTCATCGCTTATTTGTGGGATCTAAAGCCATGGAATCAAAGAATATATATATGATAGGCTACAACAAAGACATCATAACATCAATATATCACCTAACACACAGATGATCCGGTCGTTATAAAGCGTTGTCAGACTCGGTTTTTTTGAATTTCTGGGTTACCCAGATTTCACCGGTTAACGTCGGTCAACGTGGTTTGACCGATTATATCTTCTAATCCATACATCAAATGACTCTGATTTCTTTTGCAGAATAAAGACCTCATACCAAGCTACATATAACAACTTTAAAACAACAAAAATCTTAAACAAGCAATGATCTGTGGCCACTGACATTCGGTTGTCAGACCACAAACCATGTTCTTGGCAATTTTTGAAAAACATAGTTTTTACCCACTTTGATGCTATGGATTCATGATAGATCATCATAGATCTTCATAAAACATCTATTAACAATATTCTAAACACTTAAACACAAAAAGTTTCTTAGCAACTTGGATCGAAAATCAAAAATAGGTTTATACCTTCTAGCTTTAAATTCTTGATCTTAGCTCTCCAATCGATATTGGTTGATCTAGAAATCATTTCTAGGGTGATATACTTATAATTTTTAGAGCTTTGGATGGGAGAAGGAGTTGGTGAGAGCAAAAGAGAAAAATGGCAAAGTAAATGAACTTTCTCTCTAATTCTCTATATATTGCTTAGATGTTGCTTGAATTTGAGATTTTTGACTGATTTGGCTGGAGTTTTGTCTCACAAAGTCAAAGTAGTTGTTCACCCACTAAAGTTGCTAGCATTTTACAAGTTATCATTTAAAGAAAATGAAAAAGGGTATTTTAGTCATTTGCAAAATAAATTAATGGCATACTTGGAATTTGCACAAACCTTAGGTTTTAACCCTTAGGGTTTAACCCTTAGAGTTTTAAGGTTCTAACCCTTAGGTTTTAAATCATTAACTTTCTAGGATTTTCTAAATAAGGGTTTTAATTTAGAAAATTAAAATTTTGAAACTAAAATTAGGGTTTCCTAATTAAATTAGGTTTTCTTAATCATATTAGTGTTTAATAAACATATTAGGCCTTCCAATTAGGATTAGGGTTCCATAATTAGGGTTTAGAAATCCCGAATTTGAAATTAGGGTTTTAATTAGAAAAATTAAAATTTCTAAATTACAATTAGGGTTTGTAAAATAGAAATTAAGATAACTAAAATATAATTAAGGTTTTCTAATTATATTAAAGTTTAATACACAATTAGGCTCGCCAATTAGGATTAGGGTTTCCTAATTAGGGTTTTAGAATTCCCGAATATGAAATTAGGGTTTCCCAGCTTTCGATTAGGATTTCTAACTGTATGTTAGGGTTTCTAATCCTGAGATTAGGGTTTCTAATCTCTTATTAGAGTTTATAATTGTAAACCTTATCCGATCAATCATTGATCAATAAATCTATACAGTACAAACACGTACTCATTAATATAATTATTTTAATTATATTTTCTATTGAATCCCTTTCCAGAAATTAGGGTTAGGGTTTCTAAAGCTGTTAAGCACAACTCTACTCTAATTTTATTATTCAATACACAAATTGACCTTCTCGATACGTATCACGGATACTTGTCACAAAAATGATAATCAATATTAATATTAAATAAAAAAACAAATTATTCGCAAATTTGGATTATTCGAAATCCCGGGTTATCACATTGATAAAATTAGGATTAATAGGAAATTGATAATTGTGAGGTTTAAATTCTTACCAAGTCTCTGAGGGAACGATACTCTACTTACTATTATATTACTTGTTGACCATGTATACTTGCGTGTTGTACGTAATTAGATTTTACCCAACATCTACAATGCATCTAGATGTTATGAAAAAATGTTTTTATCAACTTAGCATACTTACTAACATGTTATTACATATATCTAACATCTAAATGACAAATTAAACATAGCATCAAAGATCTAGGTTAAAATTAGGGTTTGCACATTTTCTTGCTTGATTTTGATTTCTGGCTACTGATTCTGTTGTTCCTATCACCAAGGTTTGTTTACGTATGATATTTGAGTGTTTAGGCTTAGAAAGTTTGTTGGTTTGCTCTGATCTAAGGCTGCTATTTATAGAATTTCTAAACTATGGTTTTTGGTCTTTAATCACCTACTTGTCTCAAAAAATATCTGATGTTTGAGACTTGTGCAGCATGGGAGTTTAAAAGCATGTCATGTGCTATGTTGGGACTTGCATTGGTGAATGGGAAATTACTTGTGAGCTAGTTCGCACAAATTAGTAGCTTAATTATGCTCTAATCCTCTTTAATCTTGATTAGGGTTTTGTTTTTTTATGATTAGGGTTGCTTAATGATGTTTATTAGCACCTAATTGAAGTGTAATAATAATGATTAGATGTTAGGATAACGTAATTAGGGTTTAATCTAACCAATTAAGGTTAGAGTTTACAAATTAGGGTTAGAGTTTCTTAATTTCGATATTAGGGTTCCTAACTTAGATTTTTCACAAATCCTAACAAGCACGACAAAGCATTTTGTCAGTGTAAGCACAATAAAGCAGCTTGTCAAAATACATATACCGAAAGGTCCGTTTTCGGAAGAAAACTTTTAATCATGACGTGTCAAGCACGTCAACTTTCAGACAAAAATTTATTTGACCTAATTTGTTTAACAGAGTATATAATAACACAAAATGCTTTCAGAACGGAGAGATTTTATTAATAGTATCGAATTTACATAACCGAATCTTATTAGGGTTTTGGGGTTTCACAATAGATATATGATATATATCTATATACATCTCACATCTTCTTGCTATATCTCTCACTTAATCATCACATTGATATATGGAGAATTAGTAAGTAAGGTGGCTCCTTAAACAAATTGACACCTAGCTCAGTGGGTAAATATTTTTTGCAAATGTGGA
Source organism: Panax quinquefolius (assembly GCA_020205615.1). Lineage (NCBI taxonomy): Eukaryota > Viridiplantae > Streptophyta > Magnoliopsida > Apiales > Araliaceae > Panax > Panax quinquefolius. Next base: position 66,308,762 of record CM035165.1, on the reverse strand, counting down.
GCTTATAATTGATGATGTGCATCCCCCTTTTCCTCTCCTTTGTGGCCGGCTATGTGGCCATTTTTTCCCAAGTTTTGCTTTTTTTAATGCTCTATTTAGTATACTAAATGTCCAAAATGCCCTTCTTTAATTAGGCTACAATTTTGGGCCACTATTTTAATCTTTTGGGCTTTCAATTTAATTCTTTGGGCCATGGAAAATTATCGTATTCCAATAATTTTCATTTTATCCTACCTAATTAGGGGTTCCATTCCACACATTTGGAATTTAAATCATTATTCTTGTACATTAAATTTTATAACCCAATTAGACTTGCTTAAATTAAGTTATAAAATTCATAAATTGATATAGTAAAATATATCTCTTAAATTAGTATAATTTTTAAAATTATTAATCTCCCACATGTTCCTTAACAAATAGACTTAGCTTGAGCCACTTAAATAATGTCTCGGGCTCTCTAATTAATTTCTTGGGCTTTAAAAATTATCATAGTCCAACACTTTTGATTTTATCCAACTCTAACCATTTAATTAAGGTTGCATATATACTCAATTATAATTTAAATCCTTACTTACATACACTTAATTTCTTAACACAATTATTTGGTTATGTAACTTTCTATTTAATTTTCTTTATATAATAATATATATATATATATACTTAATATACTTAATTATTTAATCACATAATACTTCACATAAGTCAAAAAGTATTTATCCTTATCATTCTTCTTGCTAAAATATATAGCACATCACATATATATATATATACACACATACATATACATTTACTTTATCCTTATATTATCTCTTCATTGAAATTTATTTCCTTAATAAATTTCCCACATTCATAATCTATTTCTTTCTTTTCAAAATTTCAATCATTCTCATAATTTCTTTCATTAATTCACATAAAGTTAAAACTTAAAGGTAACATAATACATTATTCTTAACATACTTCCAAATATAATTTCATTCAAGGTTTTAAAAATTGTTAACCCTTATTTTCTCAATTCTATTCAAATAATAAACCATATAGGTTCTTCTTTAAAAAATTTAAATCATTCCTCTATTTCCACTCTAGATTTTATTCTTTAACCTTTAATTTAATCATTCAAGATCTTATGAATTTTTGGGATGTCACATCTACCCGCCTCTACTCGCTTTCATTTGTACAAATCTTGAAGATGAAAGCAAAGTAGTAATCGCATCCATTTTCTCATGTTGTCGTTGTAAATTGTTACTCCTGGATGCCAACATGATGCATTGAGCCACATGTGCATTATATTGCCACTTTCTAAAAGTAGCAAGCTCTTCTCGAGAGGCATTTTCTATAAGCATTGCGAGAAATGACAAATTAAGGACATATGATAACTTTTTAGTAGTGATAACAATTCCCAAATTCTTTAACCAATCATGTAATTCAAATCAGATTAACTTGTTAGCATCTAAAATGCTTGTGATGATAGTGAATTAGCCATTGTAAAATTCTCTAAATGAAAATTTTAATTTAACAACATTAGCATGCATTCATTTTATTAATCACCATATTAATTTAGGTCTTTATTAAAATAGTGTCTCCACTATTTTCTTTAAACTATATAACCCTCCATATATTGTTCGACAGATCTTATTTAAACGACTTTGTAAGAAATGATCATATTGCCATAAATATACAAACATTGTGTAAGCACAACAAACTATATATTTATTCAATAAGCAAATAACTTTTGTCAAATACATCTCCATGTAACTTTTTTTTATTTTTCCTCTTAAAATATGTAACAATTCTAAGAGGCAATATATATATATATTGAATCAATCTAAATTTAATTTTTTTGGAAACATTTTTGTGGAAATATTTTTAAGAATCTATTAGCATTATGGAGTTGAATATATAAACTTTTCATGCTTGCTTAAATTGATATATATTTCCTTCCATATCAAGATGTGAACTGATTCCATATTTCATGTTCTCAATTTTAACAACATGACTCATTAATGAGTTATCCATTCGTTTGGATAAAAAGAATAAATAATTGATTCACTTCTTAAAGATGTTTATTTTATCAGGACTTGCCTTATCAACAAGATTCTATATTGGCAAAAAGTTAGATTGATTAAATATATATATATTCTAAGATTAAATATGCATTCTTATTTGTTCATAACAAATTATAGATTTATTCAATATGTACAATTCATTTTTATTTTATGAGTGTTATAAGATGATTGCCTACTCAGGAGGCAACTCCCTCCCTTTTCCCTTAATGTGAGGGAATCTCCTGTGCTTTCCCTCTTCCTTCTCATTTCTTCTCCTCCTCCCGTGAACCTTTTCCTTCTCCCCGTGACTTCTCCTTTTTCTATATAAAGGAAATGATACTAAAGGAAAGAATAAGAACTTCTCTGAATGGTTTCTCTTTCTTTATCTCTTACTTATTCTCTCTAAATACATGTAATTATAAGAGTATCTTTCTACACTTTGCTAAAGTTTTATAACACGTTATCATCACGAAGCTCTAAACCATTTGAGGCGGTAAAATTAAATTCTTGCAATTTATTATTATATTTACCGGTTTGGCTATGCCACCAATAATATAATTTTATTCTTATAATTGGCTTTAAATTCTTGCAATTTATTATTATACTAGCGGTTTGGCTATGCCACCAAAAGTATAATGTTATTCTTAAAATTGGCTTGGCTTTTACGCTTTATTATATTCTTTAACTGTTAAATTATATTTATATTTTATTGTCCATTTTTAAATTCTGTTATTTACAGTGGTACCATCTATCCTTGTTAATCTTACAAGACTTGGTGGGAACCTTTTTACCACTTATTAAATTATGGGAATAACCTGTCTATGTGGAATACCGCATGCCTGGTGAATAATTCTTTGTATTCATTTCTTATTAACTTGTGGGAATAACTTAACTATATGAACTACCGCATTCTAGGTGAATATCATTTCGTATTAATTCCTTATTAGCATTTTGTGGAAATAATCTGTCTATGCGAACTACCGCATGTCGGGTGAAGATCCATTTGCAGTTTTGTACATATATATATATATATATATATATATATATATATATATATATATATTGTGAACTATATTACTTGTATATACATTAACGATTGCATATTCTTTTCACTAAAATAATATGCTAATAACATAAATATAAGAATATTTATATTTGCATTTTATCACCACTTGAGGTCATGACTTAGTTTATTTTTCTATATCATATATGCAAATATTTATTATTTTAATAAATAATAAAATTATGTTTTAACCCGAATAGATGGCAAACTTGGCAAAATATATTTTTCTATTTTGAAAATATTTGGAGACAACTATTTGGCTTGGGCACTTGATCTTAATTGCATCTTAGTGCAAATGAGTTAGAAAAGACCATTGAATCATGAAATCTGACAACTTGGTACAAAATGCAAAAGCCTTAATTTTTCTTCGTCGCCATATTGATGAAGGATTAAAGACTGAGTATTTAACAGTCAAAGATCCTTTGTCTTTATGGACACAACTAAAGGAAATATTTGACCACCAAAAATTGGTTATTCTCCTTAATGCAAAATTTGAGTGGCTTAATTTAAGGCTACAAGATTACAAATCAATTACGGAGTATAGTTCCAATGTTTATAGAATAACCTCTACTTTGGCTTTATGTGGAGATCCAATTTCTGAAACCCAAATGTTAGAAAAAATGCTCTCAAATTTTCATCCCACCAACATGATTCTATCACAACAATATAGACAGAGTAAGTTCACAAAATTCAGTGACTTATTGTCTATCCTCCTTGTTGTAGAAAAGAATAATGAATTATTGTTGAAAAACCATCAAGTACAGTTAATGGGTGCTACCCCATTGCCAGATATTAACAGTACGTCATTCCAGCAGAATAAACGTGACAATAGATGGCCATATATTAAGAAGTCTTAGGGATGAAAGAATAAACGAGGCCATCAAACAAAAATTCCGAACCACGACAATTGAGCCACACGAAGTGGCAAGTGTCTGGGTCGGGTAACAATAAAGAAAATACAGCACATATAAAGAACAAACCAGATGTTTATTTTAGGTGTGGAATGAAAAGGCATTGGTCGCGTACCTGTCGTACGCCGATGCATCTGGTTAATTTATTCCAGGAGTCTCAAAAGAACAAAGTAATGGAGGCAGAAACAAACTTTGTTAATCATCAATTGAATATTGTTTATGTTCCACCAATGACCAATAATGAAGAAAATGTTGTTGATATTACTGATCATTCTGAAAGTATCTTTTGGGATATCGTTTAATTTTTGTTTTAATTAAACACCCTGCATGTATAATATTATTAGTTTTCATTCTATATGTGGTATGTGTTTCTCATGAATAAAATTATAAATGAAATGTGACTTTTTTGATAATGAAAGAGTACAACGCTTTCAAAGTTTCTGCGATATTCTAATGAATAATCAAGAATCAATTCTACACAATTACAAAGTGGAATGTTTTCGATTTATCTTTGAGTGATCCCACTAGATCTAGAACTTCTTTTCTTGGGTATCTATCAAAGATTTACTTTGATACATCTGCAGAGAGTATTAGATAACCATAAAGATTAAATCATACCCCCCTACTGTAAGTACTTAGCGTCATTGACTCCTTGTACACTATATTATGCATATAATACTTAATGAAGACGTGATGGTCCAATATCGACCTAAAATATTCCCTTTATATAAAAGGTTGTTCTTCTAGGTCTCATAATCAAGATTTTGATTTAACAACGAAATACTATGATTTCAAATTCTATTTACTTATCGATCTAAATAGAAATAATTGGCATCGATCTATCGATAACAATTGAATTCTCTTCTCGAATTTATCAAGTTCTAACAAATGTTAAATCCAGCGAATAAGGGATAAGGTCTAAAAATGCCCTGACATTTTCCCCAATGTCTCTGAAAGCACCTATACTTTTTTTTGTCCAAAAATACCCTTGACGTTACAATTTTGGGTCATTCGTGCCTACTTAGTTAATAATTTGTGCCAACTAGACTAACATCCAGTCAAATTGATTACATTAAGCGACCACATGGACATACTAAAAATACTAATTAAAAATATACTTAAATATTAATAAAAAAATACAAAAATACTAATTAAAAAATACTAAAATACTAAAAAAATTAAAATACTAAAATTCAAATTATTTTGTTAATTAAAAAAATACTAAAATACTAAAATACTAAAATACTAAAATTATTTTACTAAATATTAGTATTATATACTTTTTACTTTTTACTAAATATTAGTATAACATATCAAATTTTACTAAATATTTAGTATTATATTTTACTAAAATCTGAATTTTCTAAAATTTAACGTAATTTTTTTCTATTAATAACTTTTTTACTAAAATACGAATATATTTAGTATTATATTTTACTAAAATAAGAATTTACTAAAATTTAACGTTAAATTTTTTCAATTACTAACTTTTTTAACAATTTAACGTTAAATTTTTGTAAATTAGTATTTTAGTAAAATATAATACTAAATATATTCGTATTTTAGTAAAAAACATTTAGTAATTGAAAAAATTTAACGTTAAATTTTAGTAAATTCAGTATTTTAGTAAAATATAATACTAAATATATTAAGTATTTTAGTATAAAAAATTAGTAATAGAAAATAATTTAACGTTAAATTTTAGTAAATTAAGTATTTTAGTAAAATATAATACTAAATATTTAGTAAAATTTGATATGTTATACTAATATTTAGTAAAAGTATATAATACTAATATTTAGTAAAATAATTTTAGTATTTTTTAATTAACAAAATAATTTGAATTTTAGTATTTTAAAAAAATTAGTATTTTAGTATTTTTTTAATTAGTATTTTAGTTTTTTTATTAGTATTTTAGTATATTTTTAATTAGTATTTAGAATTTTTTAATTAGTATTTTTAGTATGTCCATGTGGCTGCCACGTAATCAATTTGGACGGATGTTAGTCTAGTTAGTACGATTTGTTAATTGGCGAGGCACGAATGACCCAAAATTATAACGTTAAGGGTATTTTGGACAAAAAAAAAGTATAGGTGCTTTCGGTAGACATTGGGAAAAATGTCGAGGCATTTTTTGGACCTTATCCTTAAAAATAATTAGCTAAGACGCGTTTCTCAACATAATTTGATAATAAACAGGAATTATCTGTACAGTATCATCAATTCTATCTTCTACGAATATGAATATCCAACAACAGTTATTCTACAATGGTATATTCTTCGAATCAGTAATTCAATTTGAATTATTAAACATACACTAACTACGAATAATCAACAATAAATTCCCTAGACATGGTATAATTAGCAATAATTAACCATAATAATTGAATGAATATAACTCAAGGTTGAGTTAGGAAACTTGCATTCCACGTTGATTACAGCTACACAATATACTTATCTGCTTTCGAAAGACCTATAACCAATAATAGCGGTCTCCCAATTAGCACAATAATTTATAATCATGTAAAATTGTTTTCTACAGTCAAACTTCTCCTAGGCACATTACCACATAGTCACATCAGTGTTTATAACCTATATAAACACTTAACAAATCTAACTAGTTCAGTCTGGTTGGACTTCGGTCCATTCTCGGTGTCCTGGTCACCCTCTTCGATAATTAACACATTGATTGTCGATTAAACTTGGTCTCTAAGCTTCAATATTATTTTAGATAAGTCAAATATCATTTATAATATTTTTCGGAAGCTTTTAATAATTTATAAACAATTATTATTATTTATAATAAATTTTCAAACACTTAAATCATTTTTAAATGATTTAATTATCAAATAATCTTATTATCATTAATATTTAATAATATAAAAATATTAATATTATACTTGATAAAATATTAAAGTTATTATTAATAACTTAAAATATTTTTAAATCATCAATATTCTACTTAAATGATTTTTAAATTAATTAAAATCATTTTAAATCATCACCATTAATATTTAAATATTAATAAAATTATTATCCAAATATTAAAAGTCATTAATTATAACTTAAAATATTTTTAAATTATTTTTCTCATTTTAATTAATTTTAAATCAATACAATCATTTTTAATTCATTTATTTACTATAATAATTAAATAAATCTAATATCATTAATATTAATTTATTAATGAGAATTCTCCAAAAATATTGAAAATTATATATTATAATTCAAAATATTTTCTAACACTTTATTCTTATTTAAAATGATTTTTATCAAAAAATAATATTTAACTTATTTATTTAATTTAATAATTAAATAAATCTAATATCATTAATATTAATTTATTAATGAAAATTCTCCAAAAATATTAAAAGTTACATTTTATAACTCAAAATATTTTTAAATACATTATTCTTATTTAAAATGATTTTTAAATCAATAAAATTATTTTTCTCTAATTTATTTAATACACTAATTAAATACATTAAATAGCATTAATATTCAAATAATTATAATTATAAATGAAAAATATTCCAAATAGTCAGAAAGTATTTTTCATAATTTAAAATAATTTGTAAAACTATTTTTGATAATTTTTAGAATTTATTTCTATTTTTAAATAATTTCCAAAAATTCAGAAATTCAAAAATTAAATAAATCGTCGCTATAGGCCTTTAGCGACAGTAACCGTCGCTATTGGTGTTCTTGAGCTCAAGAACACTGACAGCTTCTGTAAAACTCCAACTTTTTGAATAAAGATGAATTTTCTATAAATATTATTTTTGAATATTATGGAGTAAAATTGATATAATATTATAGTTGTGGGTAATATTTATAAATTTTGCAAAGTACGCAAGTTGTTATATAATATTCGATTGGTCGGGGAATATTCGTTTTAACAGAGAATATTCGTACAACAACACAATCATTGGTGGACCCTACAACGAAATTATTATCGGATTGAGAAAATAATAAAATACTTTATGAAAATACGGCGGAAGTTTTACAGTTAAGCTGTTGAAAACATTCGATTGTTAAAAGAAATGCGATAATCTGGCATTGGTAAGAGTAGTAGCACCACGGTATTAATTATTGATGCTTACGTGATAAGTCACTCAGGTTTTGTTGGTATTATTAATGTAATAATCTGAGAAAATCTTTTTATATAAAGCAGAATACTTTTATAAAGTTATTCTATAAATAGAATATATTATATTCTATTATGCATAGTGTTGCATAATTATATGTGCATAGTATTTTGCATAGTAAAATCGTTTTATATAAAAGCAGAATACTTTTATAAAGTTATCATTTTATAAGACAATAATTAGAATATATTATATTTTATTATGCATAGTGTTTGCATAGTAAAATCTTTTATAAAGTTATTCGTTTTATTAGATTATAAATATAATATATTATATTTTATTTAAAAGATTTTGCTTTAAATATGGATTGTCAGATTAAAGTAAATAAATTCCGGATAGTTCATCAGGTTAGTTACTATCTGATCCATTTTTTCTATAAATATAAGCTCATTCCTTCATTATTTTCTTGAATTCACTTTGAAACTCTACAGAGATAAACTATTGAGAGAAAGAAGAAAGTATTCTCGCTACTTCACTACTTATATATCCAAAGACTCTTCTTCTTAAGGTAGAGAATATTATTTGTTGTACTCGTTAGGAGTATTATTTCTTTTGTATTCATGAAGAGAACTTACATTATTCCATTCTTTATTATTCGTTGGAATAACTTTTGATATCTGTGAGCTACCCTATACTTGGTGACATTCTTCTATTATTAAAAGTCTTTATTATTCATTTGGAATATATCACATCATGCTTTTGCGCTTTTCATGGGACCGATTAAAATCCTTATTAGTATTACATTGGAATAACTTTAATACATCTAAGTACCGCATGCATGGTGATTTCGTTGTTATTCCATTCATTATTATTCGGTTGGAACATCCTCTCAAATCGCGTAATTTGCCACTTTGGTTCCGTTATTTAGTATTCTATGGAATACTTACATCTATGGAAATACCGCATGCATGGTAATTTCTTTTGTTATTCCATTCTTTATTATACTCGATTGGTTAAAGTTTTGACTTCTATACTACATGAAATTAGTGGAATATCCTTGATATTTGCGCTTCATCCGATATCTTTTCATGGAAATATTCTTACGAGCATTCTAGAATTTTACTCTACAAAGCGATATCATGTTGACAATTTGGACATTATTAGTTCTGGATAAATTAATTCTTGAACTTGTTTTATTGAATTCTTATATCATTGTCATCATCCTCATGTTTATATTTTTTGAAAGTCATCTGTGGCCTGTAGTGAATAGATGGACTTGGTATGATTATGACCAGGAATTATTCGGTGCAATCATGACCGTAATGTTACAAATGATGTGGTAAAAGTCCTCATTGGCCGTAGTGCATTGATGGACAGTTGTTGGCATGATCATGACCATTAATGAATACACAAATATTCTTGGCCCGTAGTGCATGGATAATTGTGGTCGTGATACTAAAGAATATCCTTGGTCGAAGTGCATGGGTGATTCGATGATGTGGATTATTTATTAAGCTGAGTCCCAGCGATAAAAGTGATGAAAAACCTTTTAAATCATAAAAGATAGTATATTTTATTCTCTACTTGACTCTTTTAATGGATTGCTTGTTCATTGCAGTTAAACTTGATATTTGTTATATTGTATCGGTTTAACTGCTTTGTTTTAAGGCTAATGATAATTTATACGCATTATCTTAGTCATAATATTTCTTCTTGGTCTAGTTGAGCTCACCCTTTCTTTCACCGTTTTCAAGAAATGAGAATATAGTACGGGAGGAGTCGGAAGCGGAGTGATGGTCCTAGATGGTGCATTAGTAGTCCTCACTATTCTATGATATAGTGTGATAATAATTGTAATGAGGACTCCTTTTGAGTTTGTATACTCTCTAATAGACAATATTTGTATTCAAACTCACAGTTTATGTTTTGTCATATTGTACCCACAATTGTATTATTAAGTTGTATTTGAATTTTTTGTACCATGTATCTGGCGACTCAAGATGGGTGATGTATACCTAATTTTGGGGGCGTCAATGACCGTGTTTGGTGCCTGCTTGATTTGGATTTTAATCTCAGTTTAATTCGTTTTTAGGCTAGCTCTAACTGTGATCATGTAGTGTTTATGTAACACTACAACAAATAACCATCACTGTGGTCTAACAACAAACACACTAGGAGATCTGGGCAATCAAAACTCTTGTCAGACCATATATGGGTTTCCCCAGAAACCCAGAACTTCGACTGGTCACTTTGATGGTCAATTAAGTTTATGTTCCAGTCATTGTATGGGTGTTATGAAGGTTCATAACTATAGTACATATGCCCATGAACATTTATACATTAACAGAGCAATTCAAATATAAGGGAATCACAAGAAAATAATATGGTCAAACCATGTCGAATCATGGGCTTAGTTTTCTCGGGTTTTCGAAGCAGTAATCATGATTGACATGCCCAATTTGACCAACTGTTACGCTTGATTTACTGCTTATTTGTGGGATCTAAAGCCATGGAATCAAAGAACATATATATGATAGGCTACAACAAAGACATCATAACATCAATATATCACCTAACACCTGACAGATCTGGTCGTTATAAAACGTTGTCAGACTCGGTTTTTTTGAATTTCTGGGTTACCCAGATTTCACCGGTTAACGTCGGTCAACGGGGTTTGACCGATTATATCTTCTAATCCATACATCAAATGACTCTGATTTCTTTTGCAGAATAAAGACCTCATACCAAGCTACATATAACAACTTTAAAACAACAAAAATCTTAAACAAGCAATGATCTCGTGGGTAACGACATTTGGTTGTCATACCACAAACCATGTTCTTGGCAATTTTTGAAAAACATAGTTTTTACCCACTTTGATGCTATGGATTCATGATAGATCATCATAGATCTTCATAAAACATCCATTAACAAGATTCTAAACACTTAAACACAAAAAGTTTCTTAGCAACTTGGATCGAAAATCAAAAATAGGTTTATACCTTCTAGCTTTAAATTCTTGATCTTAGCTCTCCAATCTGATATTGGTTGATCTAGGGCTGTTTCTAGGACTGATATACTTATAATTTTTGGAGCTTTGGATGGGAGAAGGAGTTGGTGAGAGCAAAAGAGAAAAATGGCAAAGTAAATGAACTTTCTCTCTAATTCTCTATATATTGCTTAGATGTTGCTTGGATCTGAGATTTTTGACTGATTTGGCTGGAGTTTTGTCTCACAAAGTCAAAGTAGTTGTTCACCCACTAAAGTTGCTAGCATTTTTACAAGTTATCATTTAAAGAAAATGAAAAAGGGTATTTTAGTCATTTGCAAAATAAATTAATGGCATACTTACAAACCCTTAGGTTTTAACCCTTAGGGTTTAACCCTTAGGTTTTAACCCTTAGGTTCTAACCCTTAGGTTTTAAATCATTAACTTTCTAGGATTTTCTAAATAAGGGTTTTAATTTAGAAAATTAAAATTTTGAAACTAAAATTAGGGTTTCCTAATTAAATTAGGTTTTCTTAATCATATTAGTGTTTAATAAACATATTAGGCCTTCCAATTAGGATTAGGGTTCCATAATTAGGGTTTAGAAATCCCGAATTTGAAATTAGGGTTTTAATTAGAAAAATTAAAATTTCTAAATTACAATTAGGGTTTGTAAAATAGAAATTAAGATAACTAAAATATAATTAAGGTTTTCTAATTATATTAAAGTTTAATACACAATTAGGCTCGCCAATTAGGATTAGGGTTTCTAATTAGGGTTTTAGAATTCCGAATATGAAATTAGGGTTTCCCGACTTTTCGATTAGGATTTCTAAGCGTATGTTAGGGTTTCTAATCCTGAGATTAGGGTTTCTAATCTCTTATTAGAGTTTATAATTGTAAACCTTATCCGATCAATCATTGATCAATAAATCTATACAGTACAAACACGTACTCATTAATATAATTATTTTAATTATATTTTCTATTGAATCCCTTTCCAGAAATTAGGGTTAGGGTTTCTAAAGCTGTTAAGCACAACTCTACTCTAATTTTATTATTCAATACACAAATTGACCTTCTCGATACACGTATCACGGATACTTGTCACAAAAATGATAATCAATATAATAAAAAAAAAACAAATTATTAGCAAATTTGGATTATTGAAATCCGGGTTATCACATTGATAAAATTAGGATTAATAGGAAATTGATAATTGTGAGGTTTAAATTCTTACCAAGTCTCTGAGGGAACGATACTCTACTTACTATTATATTACTTGTTGACCATGTATACTTGCGTGTTGTACGTAATTAGATTTTACCCAACATCTACAATGCATCTAGATGTTATGAAAAAATGTTTTTATCAACTTAGCATACTTACTAACATGTTATTACATATATCTAACATCTAAATGACAAATTAAACATAGCATCAAAGATCTAGGTTAAAATTAGGGTTTGCACATTTTCTTGCTTGATTTTGATTTCTGGCTACTGATTCTGTTGTTCCTATCACCAAGGTTTGTTTACGTATGATATTTGAGTGTTTAAGCTTAGAAAGTTTGTTGGTTTGCTCTGATCTAAGGCTGTTATTTATAGAATTTCTAAACTATGGTTTTTGGTCTTTAATCACCTACTTGTCTCAAAAAATATCTGATGTTTGAGACTTGTGCAGCATGGGAGTTTAAAAAGCATGTCCGTGTGCTATGTTGGGACTTGCATTGGTGAATGGGAACTTACTTGTGAGCTAGTTCACACAAATTAGTAGCTTAATTATGCTCTAATCCTCTTTAATCTTGATTAGGGTTTTGTTTTTTTATGATTAGGGTTGCTTAATGATGTTTATTAGCACCTAATTGAAGTGTAATAATAATGATTAGATGTTAGGATAACGTAATTAGGGTTTACTCTAACCAATTAAGGTTAGAGTTTACAAATTAGGGTTAGAGTTTCTTAATTTCGATATTAGGGTTCCTAACTTAGATTTTTCACAAATCCTAACAAGCACGACAAAGCATTTTGTCAGTGTAAGCACAATAAAGCAGCTTGTCAAAATACATATACCGAAAGGTCCGTTTTTGGAAGAAAACTTTTAATCATGACGTGTCAAGCACGTCAACTTTCAGACAAAAATTTATTTGACCTAATTTGTTTAACAGAGTATATAATAACACAAAATGCTTTCAGAACGGAGACATTTTATTAATAGTACCGAATTTACATAACCGAATCTTATTAGGGCTTTGGGGTTTCACAATAGATATATGATATATATCTATATACATCTCACATCTTCTTGCTATATCTCTCACTTAATCATCACATTGATATATGGAGGATTAGTAAGTAAGGTGGCTCCTTAAACAAATTGACACCTAGCTCAGTGGGTAAATATTTTTTGCAAATGTGGAGCTTATAATTGATGATGTGCATCCCCCTTTTCCTCTCCTTTTTGTGGCTGGGCTATGTGGCCATTTTTCCCAAGTTTTGCTTTTTTTTAATGCTCTATTTAGTATACTAAATGTCCAAAATGCCCTTCTTTAATTAGGCTACAATTTTGGGCCACTATTTTAATCTTTTGGGCTTTCAATTTAATTCTTTGGGCCATGGAAAACTATCATATTCCAATAATTTTCATTTTATCCTACCTAATTAGGGGTTCCATTCCACACATTTGGAATTTAAATCATTATTCTTGTACATTAAATTTTATAACCCAATTAGACTTGCTTAAATTAAGTTATAAAATTCATAAATTGAGATAGTAAAATATATCTCTTAAATTAGTATAATTTTTAAAATTATTAATCTCCCACATGTTCCTTAACAAATATACTTAGCTTGAGCCACTTAAATAATGTCTCGGGCTCTCTAATTAATTTCTTGGGCTTTGAAAATTATCATAGTCCAACACTTTTGATTTTATCCAACTCTAACCATTTAATTAAGGTTGCCATATACTCAATTATAATTTAAATCCTTACTTACATACACTTAATTTCTTAACACAATTATTTGGTTATGTAACTTTCTATTTAATTTTTCTTTATATAATAAATATATATATATATACTTAATATACTTAATTATTTAATCACATAATACTTCACATAAGTCAAAAAGTATTTATCCTTATCATTCTTCTTGCTAAAATATATAGCACATCACTATATATATATATATATATATATATATATATATATATACACACACATACATATACACATTTACTTTATCCTTATATTATCTCTTCATTGAAATTTATTTCCTTAATAAATTTCCCACATTCATAATCTATTTCTTTCTTTTCAAAATTTCAATCATTCTCATAATTTCTTTCATTAATTCACATAAAGTTAAAACTTAAAGGTAACATAATACATTATTCTTAACATACTTCCAAATATAATTTCATTCAAGGTTTTAAAAATTGTTAACCCTTATTTTCTCAATTCTATTCAAATAATAAACCATATAGGTTCTTCTTTAAAAAATTTAAATCATTCCTCTATTTCCACTCTAGATTTTATTCTTTAACCTTTAATTTAATCATTCAAGATCTTATGAATTTTTGGGATGTCACATCTACCCGCCCTACTCTGCTCACTGTACAAATCTTGAAGATGAAGCAAAGTAGTAATCGCATCCATTTTCTCATGTTGACGTTGTAAATTGTTACTCCTGGATGCCAACATGATGCATTGAGCCACATGTGCATTATATTGCCACTTTCTAAAAGTAGCAAGCTCTTCTCAGAGGCATTTTCTATAACTGTTGCAGGAAATGACAAATTAAGGACATATGATAACTTTTTAGCCGTGATAACAATTCCCAAATTCTTTAACCAATCTGTGTAATTCAGTCCGATTAACTTGTTAGCATCTAATATGCTTCGCAGTGATAGTGAATTAGGCATTGTAAAATTCTCTAAATGAAAATTTTAATTTAACAACATTAGCATGCATTCATTTTATTAATCACCATATTAATTTAGGTCTTTATTAAAATAGTGTCTTCACTATTTTCTTTAAACTATATAACCCTCCATATATTGTTCGACAGATCTTGTTTAAACGACTTTGTAAGAAATGATCATATTGCCATAAATATACAAACATTTGTAAGCACAACAAACTATAGATTTATTCAATAGGCAAATAACTTTTGTCAAATACATCTCCATGTAACTTTTTTTCATTTTTCCTCTTAAAATATGTAACAATTCTAAGAAGGATATATATATTGAATCAATCTAAATTTAATTTTTTTGGAAACATTTTTGTGGAAATATTTTTAAGAATCTATTAGCATTATGGAGTTGAATATATAAACTTTTCATGCTTGCTTAAATTGATATATATTTCCTTCCATATCAAGATGTGAACTGATTCCATATTTCATGTTCTCAATTTTAACAACATGACTCATTAATGAGTTATCCATTCGTTTGGATAAAAAGAATAAATAATTGATTCACTTCTTAAAGATGTTTATTTTATCAGGACTTGCCTTATCAACAAGATTCTATATTGGCAAAAAGTTAGATTGATTAAATATATATATATTCTAAGATTAAATATGCATTCTTATTTGTTCATAACAAATTATAGATTTATTCAATATTCATTTTTATTTTATGAGTGTTATAAGATGATTGCTACTAGGAGGCAACTCCCTCCTTTTCCCTTAATGTGAGGGAATCTCTGTGCTTTCCCTCTTCCTTCTCATTTCTTCTCCTCCTCCCGTGAACCTTTTCCTTCTCCCCGTGACTTCTCCTTTTTCTATATAAAGGAAATGATACTAAAGGAAAGAATAAGAACTTCTCTGAATGGTTTCTCTTTCTTTATCTCTTACTTATTCTCTCTAAATACATGTAATTATAAGAGTATCTTTCTACACTTTGCTAAAGTTTTATAACACGTTATCATCACGAAGCTCTAACCAACTGAGACGGTAAAATTAAATTCTTGCAATTTATTATTATATTACCGGTTTGGCTATGCCACCAATAATATAATTTTATTCTTATAATTGGCTTTAAATTCTTGCAATTTATTATTATACTAGCGGTTTGGCTATGCCACCAAAAGTATAATGTTATTCTTAAAATTGGCTTGGCTTTGTCGCCTATTATATTCTTTAACTGTTAAATTATATTTATATTTTATTGTCCATTTTTAAATTCTGTTATTTACAATGGTACCATCTATCCTTGTTAATCTTACAAGACTTGGTGGGAACCTTTTTACCACTTATTAAATTATGGGAATAACCTGTCTATGCGGAATACCGCATGCCTGGTGAATAATTCTTTGTATTCATTTCTTATTAACTTGTGGGAATAACCTAACTATACGAACTACCGCATTCTCGGTGAATATCATTTCGTATTAATTCCTTATTAGCATTTTGTGGAAATAATGCATACATGCGAACTACCGCATGTGGGTGAAGATCCATTTTAGTTTTGTATATATATATATATATATATATATATATATATATATTGTGAACTATATTACTTGTATATACATTAACGATTGCATATTTTTTTCACTAAAATAATATGCTAATAACATAAATATAAGAATATTTATATTTGCATTTTATCACCACTTGAGGTCGTGACTTAGTTTATTTTTCTATATCATACATGCAAATATTTATTATTTTAATAAATAATAAAATTGTGTTTTTACCCAGAATAGATGGCAAACTTGGCAAAAATAGATTTTTTTATTTTGAAAATATCTGGAGATAACTATTTGGCTTGGACACTTGATGCAGAATTGCATCTTAGTGCAAATGAGTTAGAAAAGATCATTGAATCAAAAAATACAGCAACTTCGGCACAAAATGCAAAAGCCATAATTTTTCTTCGTCGCCATATTGATAAAGGATTAAAGATCGAGTATTTAACGATAAAGATCCTTTTGTCTTTATGGACACAACTAAAGAAGGAAATATTTGACCACCAAAATTGGTTATTCTCCTTAATGCAAAATTTGAGTGGCTTAATTTAAGGCTACAAGATTACAAATCAATTACTGAGTATAGTTCCAATGTTTATAAAATAACCTCTACTTTGGCTTTATGTGGAGATCCAATTTACGAAACCCAAATGTTAGAAAAATGCTCTCAAATTTTCATCCCACCAACATGATTCTATCACAACAATATAGATGAGTAAGTTCACAAAATTCGGTGACTTATTGTCTCATCCTCCTTGTTGTAGAAAAGAATAATGAATTGTTGTTGAAAAACCATCAAGTACAGTCAATGGGTGCTACCCCATTGCCAGATATTAACAGCACGTCATTCCAGCAGAATAAACGTGACAATAGATGGTCATATATTAAGAAGTCTTGGGGATGAAAGAATAAACGAGGCCATCATAACAAAAATTTCGAAGCCGCGACAATTGAAGCCACCGAAGTGGCAAAGTGTCAGGTCGGTAAAATAAAGAAAATACAGTACATATAAAGAACAAACCAGATGTTTATTTTAGGTGTGGGATGAAAAGGCATTGGTCGCGTACCTGTCGTACGCCGATGCATCTGGTTAATTTATCCCAAGAGTCTCAAAAGAACAAAGTAATGGAGGCAGAAACAAACTTTGTTAATTATCAATTGAATATTGTTTATGTTCCACCAATAACCAATAATGAGGAAAATGTTGTTGATATTACTGATCATTCTGAAAGTACATTTTGGGATATCGTTTAATTTTTATTTTAATTAAACACCCTGCATGTATAATATTATTAGTTTTCATTCTATATGTGGTATGTGTTTCTCATGAATAAAATTATAAATGAAATGTGACTTTTCTTATTTTTATATGTGTCAGACCATTTTTAATGGATATTGGAGATATATGTTTAGCAGACAGTGCAACAACTCATACAATCCTTCAAAGTGAGAAATATTTTTCATAACTGATCAAAGCTAAGGGGAATGTAGGAACTATCTCTGGCACATCAAATTTAATCGAAGGATTTGGAAAAGCTAGTTTCATGCTACCAAATGAGACACAAGTTTTTATCAAAGATACTCTATTTTCTAGTAAATCAAGAAGAAATTTGCTTAGTTTTAAAGATATTCGACTAAATGGTTTTCACATTGAAACAACCAATGAAAATGAAAATGAATATCTTCTCATCACTTCTACTATTTCTGGAAAAGAGAATATCCTAGAAAAACTTCATTCAATTTCTTCTGGATTATATACTATGAAAAATAGAGCAATTGAGTCTCATGCTGTTATGATTCTAAAAATCATAGATCTCAAATCCTTTATACTTTGGCATGAAAGACTCGGTCATCCAGACACTTCTATGATGCGTCGTATTATTGAAAATTCTATTGTCCATCCTCTCAAAAATAAGAAGATTTTTTCAAGTAGTGAATTTTCTTGCACTGCGTGTTCTCGATGAAAATTAATTGTTAGACCATCACCAGCAAAAGTTTATAAAGAAGCCCCAAAATTCCTATAGAGAATTCAAGGAGACATTTGTGGACCCATTCACCCATTGTCTTGACCATTTCGATATTTCATAGTTTTAATAGATGCTCTAACTAGATGGTCTCACGTTTGTCTTCTCTCTTCTAAAAATTTTGCCTTCTCAAAATTTCTTGCTCAAATAATCAAGTTACGGGCTCAGTTCTCGGATCATGCAATCAAGTCAATTCGACTTGATAACGCAGCTGAATTTTCATCAATGACTTTTAATGATTTTTGTATGACTATTGGAATCTTCATTGAACATTCTGTTCCTCATATTCATACACAAAATGGTTTAGCTAAATCTTTAATAAAAAGACTTCAACTAATTCACTACTACAAAACAGTAAATAGATAACACGTAAAAAACGTTGTGGTTTCAATCAGAAAAACGACGTAGTTAAAGGTGTCATCTACTTGACACCCTTATACAACTTTTTTAAAACGTTGTAGTTAGACACATTATACAACATTTTTTAAGAAAAAAACGTTGTAGATTTATTTTTCATAAATTAATAGATGCTTAAAAACGTTATAGATGGTATGCTTCCACAATGTTTTCTAGCTTAAAATGTTGTAATTTAATATATCAGACAACGTTTAGACATATTATACAACATTTTTAAAATATTGTAGAATGACTTGGAAAAAAAAGAAGACAATTTTTGCTTCTTAGCTACTCGATCAAATGCATCCTTAACAGTATTCAACTCCATTCTATAGCACAACTGCCAACCTCGTCAAAGAAAGTAACAGGCACGAAATTTCATATTACAGGACTTGCAAAGTAAAAATTTCCAATAGTGGTTCTAGTCCCATTCCACAGGGGCAACAACAGCAAATCGCGGCACACTCAGCCGTGGTGCCACCAGCCACCTCAGCGAAGCGCTTGCCTCCACGCGAGGACGAGTCTTGGTTCCAAAAGGCAGCAACAAAAGGCAATAATTATTATAAGAATTAAAGTCCAATAAACATAAAAAAAACTTTTTCAGAGATTTGCAGCAACAAATTCAAGCTAGTAACTGGTAAGCAGACACCATAATGGTTCCCACCAAAGAGAGATACCTAAAGTAAAGAAAGACAAAATGCTTAAATATTGGTTTTTGGCGAGATCCACCACTGGCCGCATGAAATATACATGCATGCCATAATTTATAACATGTTTCTTATGTATCTAGAGAAAAATTACATCAACTTTCAACTAGAGAAGGAAACAAACTGGTAGAACAAAAACAAAAGAAGAATATATATCAGGCCGCACATATCACCTGGGACCAAACATGAATGATAATTGGTGTGTGAATGCATATATGGCGACGTCTTGATTCCTTGTGCTTATCAAACATTTGGTTCATCACACGGAAAAGATGTAATATGCGTTCATCACTCCTAGCATTCGGGGTTAAAGATGTTTGAAAAATAAAATGACGCTGGGAGCCATCAGAGCCAATTAGAGTCAATCTCCGGAAACTGCTCCCATGCCTTCGCACAATTGGAATATCAGCTCCAACCCTGTCAAATTTTAAAGTATGATCAGGAGCAACTGCCTGAATAAGGGAATTGTTAATTAGAACAGTGTTGATGCACTACAAGTTCAGCATAAATATTGTCTATTTGGTCAAATACCAGCCTGGAACCTTTCCAATAGCAATCCAACTAAAATTTGCAAATGAAAATTATCACAGAAGAAGAACATACCTGATTAGTAAAATACTGGCCTTGAACCTCCACATCAATAACATGGAAGTCACACAAAACCCAGCTCTCTTTTTCCAGCTTCAAAACAGCCGGGAACCGGTCCTCAACATTATCATACGGAGAATAACTCAAAATAGATTGGAATTGGGATCGTATCTGAGGATTTCCAAATTCTTCATAGTTCAATATGGTGAGAGGCAAACTGGGATCCAATAATGTGTTGCAGATATCAAGAAATGGAACCTGGGACAAACATCATGGTCACGTTACTCTCCAAACAAACCAAGCACTCGGATTCTTACACAATAAGAAGAATCTGACAAATATATATTAACATTACTTTGGCAATAAATTGTAGAAAATAAATTGTAGAACATCAGTTACTGAAGTTAAATTTTAAAACTAGACGTCCCAAAAGCAAGTTTGTTTACTACTAATACATAACATGTTCTTAGACAATAACCATCACTTGTTATTACTGCTTTCCCTTTCCCAATCTTGAGTATGAAAGGTCAATGTTAAGACGGAGGTGAAGATGCTTCCTAGATTTGGTGGGAGTTCAAAATATCTTCAACTCCAGTAATTTTTTAATATTTTTGGATATAACTCATAGGAGTTCTATAGCCATCTGACAAAAGAATGTGAGATAGTTGAAGTTTTGTAGGGGTGCTTACCTTCAAAATAATAGCTTGAAAGAGTTCTGGATACATATTAGAGGCTGTACCAACAAGAAGACATCCGGCACTACATCCAACAGCACCAAGCCGACACTTATGGACATAACCCTCATTAATCAGGTACTCCCCGCATGACACAAAATCAAATATAGAGTTTGATTTGTACAATCCCCTCCAAGATCTATGCCAAGAAGGATCAACACCACCACCACCTCTGTCCATACAAAACAAGCCACATCAGCCAAATTACTAGTTTTCGATACTAATGATGTCAATTTAGCTTTCCAGCATAGGGAACCAACAGATAGCATTTACAATAGCCAGCATATTTCAATTCAAAAGATAAAATACGCAGAGAATGTCCACTATATGTCAGTATTAACCTATATGGACATAGATGTGTAAAGATGAAGCAATCGGAAAGAACTTGGTGCAGCTCAAGTTACAATAAATTCATGTCCCAAATAGTCATGGTCAATACGGAAAATAGTTTAAAAGAAAATGAAAAAAATTGACCAAACTTGTTCCTTTTATATCCAATAATAAAATTGCATTGGTTTTGCAATATATTGTGGGTAAACATATATTTATCTCTAAGAGGACAATACCGTCCATTTATTTAAATTTCCACTAGCTTCGAAAAAGTGATGAACATTTTGGTACATTTCAAAATGGAAAACATGACACCCTATTTGGGATGGAAGGAATAGCATGTTGTGAAAGAGAGACAACTCATCAATTGTCATTTACACTGAAAATGCAACTTCATAGCTAGAAATTTTATTTACTTCAAATGCAGTAATAGTTGAGAAGAAAACACTTAACTGGAATTATATCTCCATTCTTCAACATAATTAGAAATAGAGAGAGATACAGTACTCAAAGGTGCATCTAAAAATAGAATAAGATTATATAACTAATAAATTCATACCACCATATAATGTAACCCCTAAAACAAAAAGGAGAAACTCTCCACCATGGACATCATATAATTTAACTGGTTACATAATTAGTTTGATTAGCAAGATTAGCTCATGAACATAAACCTAAAAACTCATACAATTGGTCAAATCTAGTATTTGTACCAAAGGCCACCACTAAGCCCAGCACCATCAGAATCACTGAGCAACTAAAGAAGGGAACAAAGCAACTGAGAAAACAAATTACTTACAAAGAAAAAAATATTAAACAATTCAAAGAAACAATATTTTAGGAAAATTCTACTATATACTCGAGGGAAACAAATAGAGAACACCATATAAAATCATAGAACATAGTACTTCGAAGCATAATCAAATTAGAAAACAAAATAGAAATCAGCTGTATATAGCCATTTTTAGAAACCCATAAAAATTAAAGAGAAATAAAAAAGGAAAAATCTAAGAAAACAATTTTCACAGGAGAAAATAAACAGAAACAAATGATCTACGAAAAACTGATCTAAGAAAAAACCCAGAAAGGGAATCTAATTTCTTAACTATAGCCCACAAACATGGGGAAAAAACTCATACCTCCACAATTGCTAATAGAAGGGGCATAGATTTTGCAGGCGGATGGAAGAGCCAAGGCTTTGGTGACATTCAAAGAGACACCAAACTGAGCACTGTTCTTGAAAGCCTCACATAGACACTTTGATTTGAGAACAATTTTGAGGCCAGAGAAGCACATCCCTTCTGGCTTACTCACTGTGCTGCCGCTGCTGACGTAAGAGAGACAGTCCACCATGTTTAGAACGATGGTGGAGCAGTCAACGGCCGGAGCTGGGGCGACGTGTTGAGAAGCAGAGACCATATTTGACGAGATCGGGACGGATTTGGGAGTGAGAGAGAAGAGAGGCTAGGGTTTTGGGCTACAAGAGAGTGCTGGCGTGTTATTTTAATTTCAAATTCACTTCTGTGTTTTTTTAGCTCCGTATTTTTTAGATACATAACGTTTTTAAAAAAAACGTTATCTAATTAAAACTAAAAAATGCCATTTTTAAATAGATAACGTTTTTTTATATATATCTACAACGTTTTATTAAAAAATATTGTAAAAAAAAATATATTGTGGTTTAAGTATTGTCTATTTATTACTTTGTATTAGTGATTGTACGTCCATTAATGGTAAGGTCTAACTTACCTACCTCAGTTTGGGGTCATGCAATTCTTCACGCTGCAGACATCATTCGAGTAAGACCAACGGCTATTCATAAATTTTCTCCTTTACAGTTAATTTTTGGATAGATACCCAAAATATCACACTTTCAAGTTTTTGGAAGTGCAGTATATATTCCAATTGTACCTCCACAAAGAACTAAAATGGGAGCCCAACAAAGAATAGGTATTTATGTTGGTTTTGATTCTCCTTCTATTATAAGATATCTTGAGCCTTTAACTGGAGATGTTTTTACTGCACGTTATGTAGATTGTCATTTTGATGAATTTGTATTTGCACCATTAAGAAGAAGGAAAGTTTTAAATAAGAAACCCTCTGAAATATCATGGAATGCATCAGAATAAAATTCACTTGATCCTCGTACAAGACAATGTGAAATTGAAGTTCAAAAAATTATTTATTTGCAAAATATTACAAATCAAATGCCAGATGCATTTAATGATGCTAGAAAAATGATAAAATCACATACATCTGCAGTGAATACTCCAGCTAGGATAGAAATACCTATTGAAAAATCAATTCCTGGAGAATTGACAAATAAGGTAATAGAAGAATCTAAACCACGCCAGAAGTGTGGAAGACCAGTTGGTGCAAAAGACACTGTACCACAAAAATTAAAAGAAAATAAGGGAATCCCAGAAGGAATACCCACTCCAGAAGTAACACTTATTCCAAGAGTGGGAATAGCCCCAGATGAGGTACACAATCTCAGTGAAGGGATGAGAGATGAACACCCAGAGATCTCAATAAATTATGTACATGATGAGAAAATATGGGATCGAAGCAAAGTCATGATTGATGATATATTTGCTTTCTCTATAGCATCAACTATTACTTTGATTCCTGACACGGATCCTGAACCACAAAACGTGGAAGAATGTCGGAAAAGAAAAGATTGGCCAAAATGGAAAGATCTTATTCAAAAGCGAGCTACAATCTCTATTGAAAAGAGAAGTATTTGGACCGATGGTCAAACATCCTTTGGGTGTAATCCCGGTTGTAAACAAATGAGTATTTGTACGAAAGCGAAATGAGAAAAATGAAATTGTGAGATACAAAGCCAGACTTGTAGCTCAAGGGTTTTCACAAAAACCTGGTATTGATTATCAGGACACATACTCTCTAGTAATGGATGGAGTCACTTTTCTCTTTCTGATAGGTATGGCAACCATGGAAGGTTTGGAAACACGTCTGATGGATGTTGTAACAACATACCTATATGGCTCACTTGACAGTGAGATTTACATGAGAATCCCTGAAGGATTGAAAATGATTGAATCACAAAGGCCCCATCACGTATATTCAATCAAGTTAGAACGCTCATTGTATGAGTTGAAACAGTCTGGTCGTATGTGGTATAATCGACTTAGTGATTATTTAATAAAAGATGGATATATAAATAATCAAGTATGTCCATGTGTTTTGTTGGGAGAGTGCATATTTTGATTTGATGTTTAAATGTAAATGTTCATGATTATATGTAAGTCCTTCGAGAAATATATGTACAAGGACTTAGTGATAGATCAAATTTGTTAGGTTGATCTACATCTTGAAGTGTAATAGATATGCTTCAACAAGAATCGTAGTGTATCAAGCTGATCAAGATTACAGAAGCCAAGGTAGGAACGTAGAGCTTCGAGGATCGTAGTGTGCCTGCCTTGAAGGACCTCTTCGAAAATCGTAGAGTGGTCCCAACGTTTGTCGAGCCAACTCAGAGATCGTAGTGTGCTCTCGGAAACGAAGAGTTTGCAAAACAAGCAAGTGAAGATAGTAGTGTGCAAGTCTTTAAGAGAAATCGTAGTGCTCTTGTTTGACAGCATCAAACCAAGCACCAAGGTGACAAGACACCACGATATAGATTGTAGAGTATCATATGCCTTGTGTCTGAAGCATCGAGCCCCACCTTTTGTCTAGAGACAAATTCCAACAAATGTGGAATGAGTTTTAAATGTTGAAGTCCTCACCAGTCCCAACAGCACAAAAGATATCCTTAGTATATAACAAAAGAAACGTATTCAAGAAGCTAAGGAAATGACCATAGAACAGAGGAAAACACCTTCTCAGGTGTTAGGTGAGAAAGCAGTCTGTTGTGTCAGTGGGCCAGGATGCAATTCAGAAGATGTGCAGAAAAGTCTCCATCAAAGATCAGAAATGTCAAACGCATTTAATGCTTCAACAAATGGCTTCAACAGATAGATTTCAAGGATCACATATATGCAAAACATATGCAGATGAGAGATTCAAGCAAGCATTGAACAAAACGTACAAGAACACTCAAGAGCGATCAATTCAGAATCAAGAGATATCTTCAAAATATGCAGAACCAGATGAATCAAATGCTCAAAGCCCTGAACAACTGTCCTCAAAACAATTGGTGTTATGACGAGGATTCCAAGATTGATGAAGTGCTCGAACCAAATCTACAACTGGATGAGACACGAGATGTTGAAAAAGAGGAGACAAGTGGGGATGAACTAACAATGAGTACTAACGCGGATGAGCCGATGTTATTAATGCCTCAAGTGCCTTCTCCGCCAAAGTTCAAGGGTCCAGTTAGATTTGCAAAATCATGCCCACTTGGTAGTCATGTGTGGTGTCGAAGCTCTTTATGACATAAGCGCGAGTGCAACAATGAAGCCGTGGTGGGAAGAGAAAAGAAGATAGAGGAAGAGCCCATTATGTTTGATCTGGGTTCCATGCCCAAATATGATCACAAACACAATGGAGATAGCACCTAGTTATTTACCCTTCTTCATGGAGATTATCTAAAAGTCGAGGAGCGTCTTTAGGTGACTTTGATGCTATGGCCATAAACTTGTGGGAACCTCCCAAAGGATTATTTTCTCTTGATGGATGGAGGATTCTTCAACTTTCGAAGAGGAATTGGATAGCGTTGACGGACAAAGTGCAGGTGAAGGACTATAAATTAAGTGCTTATTGGGAAGCTGACCCAAGTTTAATTTTTATTTATAGTTTTATTAGGTTTTATATTATTAGTTAATAAATTTGCATGTCTTAGGATCTAACAAGCATGCTTCTATCATATTCATAGGTTAGTCAAGTCCAACTCAAGTGTGGTTTCGATCTATTCAATGAGTCGGCCTATTCTTGGACTTAGCGGACATGGAGGAAAATGCTTTATTTTCTGGGAAGTCCTCTCTTTTAATTTTTCCTATCTTAGCCATTGAGGACAATGTCTAGTTTAAGTTTGGGGGCATTTTAGTGTCATATTGCATATAGTTAGTTAGTTACATTGTAGTTTATATAGTTACATTTAGTTTTGCATTCAGGTTTCTTAAAAAAAAAGATAAAAAATTAAAATTTTGAAAAATTAGTAGTTAGTTTACTATGTTTATATAGCATTTAGTACATCTTGTATGAGTCCAGTTGTTTGATATTTACAGTTTGTTTTGGTCAATGATGAGATTGGAATTGGGTAGACAAGTATAGTACTGACTATTAGAGCTTTGATGTGATTTCTTGTTATGAATTAAGTCCTTTTCTGTTTAAAACTGGTATAATAAGGATAACACAGTAAAAACAACTTGTTGATTGATTGAGTTTAAATTGATACATAATGGGACTCTAAAGGATAATGCTAGTTTAAATAAGAGAATGATAAGGATAGGCAGTGAAGGCGAAGAATTAGGTAAGAACCTAAGTTTGGGGGAAAAAATGGGCTATATAAGCTTCTAAGAAAAAAAAAGAAGAAGAAAAGATATTGAGTTGAATAAATTGAGTCCTGTGGTGGGTCGAGAAGAAGCGTGAAATGCAGTCCCCATAAACACAGGCGTGAGATGGAGCGTAAAATGCACTCACTATCCATCAACCAAAAGAAAAACTGCCAACTCAATTGACAAGCCCCTGCAGTTGCTCCACATGGATCTATTTGGGCCAATTCCAACGGCGAGCCACAGAGGGAAAAGATACTCACTGGTCATAGTCGACGACTACACCAGATTCACATGAGTGTTCTTTCTAACCTCAAAGGATGAAACAAGCTCCCAACTGATCAAGATGTTCAGGCTAGTGATAAACAAGAAAGGAGAGAAAATAAAGGCTATAAGGAGTGATCATGGCAGAGAATTCGACTTCTCAGTAATGGACCAGTTCTTCACAAATAATGGCATCAGTCACAACTTCTCAGTTCCACGAATTCCCCAACAAAATGGAGTAGCTAAGAGAAAGAACAGGTCATTGATAGAGGCTGGAAGAACTCTACTAGCACTGACCCATTTACTGAATACTTACAGTCAAGGGCTTATCGACCTTTGCATGCTACACTAAGAACAGATAACTCATACACTCTACGATTAAGAAGACTCCCTATGAACCGTGGAAAGGAAGGAAGCCAAGTGTCAGCTACTTTCATGTATTCGGCTGTGCATGCTACATTATCAACAATGGAAATCAATACTTGAAAAAGTTTCAACCCAAGTCAGACGTAGGAATCTTTCTTGGATATGCCACAGACAGTAAAGTTACAGAGTGTTCAACAAGAAGACACTAAGTGTTGAAGTCTCGATTCACACCATCTTTGATGAGACAGACTTAGACAAAACAGTGCCTCAAGACACTACAACCGATAGTTCAGAAACTAAGAATGAGGTCGTCGAGCTCAACACTACGATCGTAGTAACAGAAAATGAAATCGTAGAGAGGCATATACCAGATAATGAACCTCCACACCAAGAAGAAGAAATAAATCTTGAAGGCCTAAGACAAGAAGGCATCAGGACAGATGTCCCAACAGGAAACAGATGGGCAAGAGATCACACTAAAGATTTAATCATTGGAGATCCGAGTGCAAGAGTTAAAACAAGAGCTGCCACCCAAAATGAATGTTTTTATCTAAGATTCCTGTCTCAAATGGAACCTAAGAAGATAGAGGATGCTATGGAAAACTCCAGCTGGATAGAAGCCATGCAGAAAGAACTTAACCAATTTGAAAGAAACAAAGTATGGAGATTGGTACCAAGACCAAAGAGTTATCCTATCATTGGAACCAAGTGGGTCTTCAGAAACAAGATGGATGAAGATGGAGTAACAACCAGGAATAAGGCAAGACTGGTGGCCAAGGGTTATTCTCGGGAAGAAGGCATTGTATACGATGAGACATTTGCACCTGTTGCTAGACTAGAAGCCATCAGAATATTCCTTGCCTTTGCTGCTCACATTAAATTCAAGGTCTTTCAGATGGATGTCAAAAGTGCATTCTTGAATGGTGAACTTCAAGAAGAAGTTTACGTAGAGCAACCTCCAAGTTTCATCAATCCATCTCTTTCTAATTATGTTTATAGATTAGACAAAGCCTTATATGGTCTTAAACAAGCACCTAGAGCATGGTATAAAACACTAACTAACTTTCTTATTGAAAATGGATTCACTAGAGGTAGAGTAGATACCACATTATTCCTTAGAAAGAATAAAGACAAAGTCTTATTGGTTCAAATATATGTTGATGATATTATTTTTGGTTCTACTGATGAAAAGCTATGTAAGAGATTCTCCAAGCTTATGCAGAGCAAGTTTGAAATGAGCATGATGGGTGAGCTGAACTTCTTCCTTGAACTGCAAGTAAAGCAGACTAATGAAGGAATATTCATAAACCATGTCAAGTACATCAAAGATTTACTTAAGAAGTATGGCATGGAAATCCGCCTCTCCCATGAAAACCCCAATTGCTCCTGCAACCAAGCTTGACAAAGATGAAAAATGTAAATGTATTGATATAACTCAATACAAAGGTATGATAGGCTCTCTTTTATATCTAACTGCCAGTAGACCAGACATAATGTTTGCAACATGCATATGTGCTAGATTTCAGGCTAACCTTAAAGGATCACATTTAACTATTGTAAAGAGGATTTTCAGGTATCTCAAGGGTACACCTCACATGGGGCTTTGGTATCCCAAGGAGTCCTCATTTGAACTAACAGGATACACATATGCTGATTTTGTAGGCTGCAAAATAGATAGAAAAGAGTACCCGATGGCTTTTGTCAATTGCTAGGAAGCAGACTTGTGTCTGGTTTAAGAAGCAAAACTCGATTATGCTTCTCTGCGGAAAGTTTGAATACATTCTTCTTTGGCAATTTGCTATGCTCGAGATCTATGGATGAAAAATCAGCTAGCAGATTATGGGTTTGAATTCAAATCCATACCTATTCACAGTGATAACACAAGTGCTATATCAATAACTCACAATCATGTCATGTATTCTAGGACTAAACATATAGAAATAAGGTATCAGTTCATTAGGGATCATGTGCAAAATGGAACTATATCTTTACAATATATCCCTACTGAAAATCAACTTGCTGATGTCTTTACAAAGCCTCTAGACGAATCCAGGTTTAACAAGTTAATAAGTGAGCTAGGCATGCTTAATCTTTAACCATGAAATATATGCTCTAGTCTGTGCTAACCATACAGATATAAAGGCTATGTTCAAAATCATAAACATGATCAAAGGAAGTTCACGATCGTAGAGCTGAAGTGATAAAAGACAACGATCGTAGTGCAGACTCAACGATGGCAGAAGCCCCATTAATAAAACAAGGGAGCATCCTGTGATGAGAAAGTTCAAAACAAAGGAATCCCTCTGATAAGCGCCTCAGGAACAAAACTAACCCTTGATTCACTCTAAGAGGTTGGCCCTTCCTGAGTTACCTTAAAAGAATGCCAAGTCAAAAACTCATCACAAGGATCCGGACAGACTCGACGATCGTAGTTCAGACACGATAATTCTTTGAAGCGGAACACGGCGATTGTTGAAAGCGGACTCGGCGATCTTAGTTCGAGACACGACAATTCTTTGAGCAGACACGGCGATTCTTTGAATAGAACACAATGATTACAGTTCAAACACAACAATTGCAGTCCAGACTCAACAAATGCAAAGCAAACTCAACAATCACAAAGGCCACCTCAACGATCGTAGTCCTCCCTAAGGACACATAAGCTCAGAAGGAGCTAAGGGAAAATCAGTACAATCCTCCACAGTCAAATTCGTAGAGCCAAGCAAAATTTGACACCTGCCCCACTAAACAAAAATGGAGAGAGGCAAGTTGCAAGTACAGTTTGAAAATGCTTTTTTGAAATCAGAAGTTCAAAAAACTTATCTCTCTCTTCTGTCTCTACAAAGCTGAAACCCTAACCCTTACGAAAGTTCAGACAACCATACTCCTTGCAAAGAAATCAACGGCAGCCTCCAACATCGTCTTTGGCTACAGACTATGCTTCGATGAGTTCAAAACCGCTGAACCCAAATTTCACAAGACTCTGTCATTAATAAAGAAGGCAGGTCTCGAAGACACTCTGGGTACGAGCACCTTGATCTACCCAAAGTTAATAAAGGAATTTTATAGAAATGGGGCATTTAAAAATGAAGTCCTCACGACGAGAGTCAAGGACGTGGAAATCAAGCTAAAGGCTGAGAACATCAACCTAGCCCTAGGCTTCAAATCCGAAGGTTTTTGGTTTTTAGATGGCATCGATTTCCATGTAGGACTTAAAAAGATGCATCACAGAAAACTCCCCACTGTCAAAGGATATAAGAGGAAGGAGTTTCCTCAGAGGTATGAATAAAGGATAAAAAATGGGTAAGAGCATAAAGGACAGAGATAATATTCACTTTCTAGCAGCTAAAAAATAAAGAGATGCAGTTCTTGCCTTACAAACAGCTCAAAACGTCCAGAATAAACTTATGTTGGAAAGCATCATCAATCAAACCGTAGTAAACAATTCCAACAATTTCTCATCAACTAAGGATGACAGGACCGATGATGTTCTAAACCGTCCTCCTAACGGGGAAGCTTGATTTGACACTCTGATCAAGGAAAATAGAGAGGACATTGCTCAAACCCAAAGTCAACTCAATGAGCTCGTCCAGGGAGTGACTCTATAATGCCCGAGAAAATCGGATTTTTAGGAAAATTAAAATTTTATTTAATTATGTGGATTAAATGAATTTAATTGATTATTTATGGGAGCAAGCTAATTGAAGGTCGTTCGATGACCTAAACATATCAGAATGTCGTAGGATTTTGGCTACGTGATAGAATTAAAGTGTTTGAATTTTCAAGACGAAAATAAAAGCTTTCCGAGAAATTTTCCAAAAAACACTATTCACACATTTCTGCTCAAGAATTATTTTTGAACTTCCGAGAAATAAGTAACGATAGAATATCAAGGTAAGATGGAATATCCAATAATATTTCAGTTATGGAAAACGTAATATTTTGCCTGTGGACTTAATTTGAGAACGTTAGGAGAATCAAGCGTTAAGAAGTTAGGGTAATGATTGTATGATACGTAGGTATTTTGCGAGGTAGAGTATATGAGTATGATACGAGTATGTATGAATGATGGTATATCGTATATGATGAATAAGTATACGAGTTAGAATACGAGAATTATACGTAGAGTATATGTTATAAGGCTTTAAGCCATTTATGAATAGACTTATGGATTATGTGAGATGTACAAGTCCAATATGATTTAATAAGAAAGTTCAATAGAATTCATATGCAAGCCCAAGTGTTTGTAATGAGAAGCTGATAAGTAAGTTTTATACATACTTATCCGGTATCTATTACTTGAATTAGTTGCTTAAACCTATGTTTCTTAGTTACTTTTCATACATTTTATGTTATTTTGTAGGCTATGACATAACATTGGCATGAAGAAACAAGGAAAAGCAATTCAAACATCTTTTGGACTAAAATACGAAAGCAAATGCAAGAAGGGAATATTGAAGGACTTTTAACATCAAGTTGGATACATGTTCTTGGCTTGGAACTTGGATTTTATGGTAGAGCTTCTTCTTAGCTTTCCGAAACATCTTGAATCGTCCCAATTGGAGTTCGGATGCGAGAGTTATGGCCTTTTTATCAACAAAGATCAATGTTAAGAGTTGTCATGCTTGCCATTTACACAACATCTACTTCGAGCTCGATTTCCCCATTTCTCCAGCCCCAATCTGTCAATTGTTAAAGCTTGAAAGTTGTAGATCTCGTCAATATCTTCGATTTGATAGGTGGCAGGCCCCGTAACTCCAAGCGGATCAAACGTTATGCCTGTTTTACCAAAGGACGTCGTAGCAGAAAACAAGGCAGCGCGGACAGCGCTAGGAACAGCGCGGCGCTAGGCGGCCAGATTTTCTGACTTTGCAGCATGGACCGCGCCTAAAATGGCCTAGGCGCAGCGCGGGGCGCGCTAGGCGGCGGGAATACAGCGTTTTTGGGTTGTTTGATGTCCAATTTGAGCTAGAATAGGATTCTTAGTTGCCTAACTTGCTAGTATATCCATTAGAACTATGAATACATGAGGAGAGGCATAAAAGAGACAAGATATAGGCTAGTTTTGGAGGATTAGATTAGATTAGATTAGATTAGATCAAAACTCTAGTTCTTGTGAGATTTGGAGGTTGAAGCAACTTGGAGACCGTTGAAGCAACTTGGAGACCATTGAAGATTCAAAGTAGGAGCAAGGAGGGAGCATCAAATCTACAGACAAGAGATTCTATCTTCTCATCTTCTTCTATCTTTGTCTTTTAATGTGTATTCAATTGTGGATTCTTAGTTTTAATTCAATAATCATGAACTAATTCTTTATTTGAGATTCCAATGGATCTTATTGTGTAGTTTATGTTAATATGCTTCGTTATCAATTATTATGTTCTATTGTGAGGATTGTCTATTGTGATTTGAACTTAATTACTTAATTGCCTAGCTAACAATTACCGTGATAATCTATATGAACTCGAGAGATGAAGTATTGATTTAGATCTTATCATGATAGCATATGTTTGTGATTTCTGCATAGATGAAATTCATGATTTATGTTTAGGATAAAGATATGCCTTTATGCCATATGTAATCTTATAGAGAACTTGTGCTTTAAATCCTTTTTAATTGCAATTCACATAGATATATAGTGGATTAGTTAATTAGGGTGTCTTGCTTAATTTTATCATTTGAGGATTTAAGTGAGTATGGGTATTATGTATCGAGAGATGGTTTTATCTACTTTAGTGTTCTTGATTAACAATTCATGATAGAGAATAATTGATGAGAAGTGTGTTAACTTAAATGAAGCAATAAGTGAAGTTGTGATCTTAAATCTAAAGTAATCTTAATTTAACTAGTGGAATTTAATAGTAGTTTAATTTATATAATTTGAAATTCATTCGTTTAAATAAGATTGAGTTGGTTACGGGTTAGTACTTGGTGATTTGTATTAATAATTCCTCGTGGGAACGATACTCTACTTTCACTTTATTACTTGTTGACCACGTATACTTGCGTGTTGTGCGTAATTAGAATTTACCCAACAAGTTTTTGGCGCCGTTGCCGGGGAATTAGTTTAATATATATTTTTGCCAATATTAGCTTCAATCAAATTAGTCTTAATTTAAACATTTTATTTATTTATTTAATTCTTTTCCTATTTTTCTTTCTTTTCAGGTACCATGGCTGGATTCAATTATCAAAGGCCATATTCGAGTATGACTCAACCAAGGGGAGCGAGGATGGATGGACTCAATGTATTTTCTGCATTATCAGCACAACTTGAGACACTTTCGAGAAGGTTGGACGTTGTTGCAGCCCAACATAATCGAAGGATAACAGTTACTTGCAATTATTGTGCTGGCAATCACCCGAGTAATCAATGCACCATCAGTGTTGGGCCGGTACAATATGGTTGTAACTACCTCAACAACTATTTTTATCCCAGTTATCATCAAGTTTGGGGGTATCACTCGAATTCTTCATGGAGCTATAATTATCAAGATCAATACTCTACTCCAAATCCAACATACACGTCGGAACTCTCATATCAACCTCCATTAAAATAAGAAAAGTCAAAGTTGGAGGAATTACTGTCAAAGGTCATAGCAAACCAAGAGGAGAGGATGATGAGTCAAGAATTATCGAGCCATAATTTTCAGCACTAGATGGAACAACTCATCACCACTTCAACTCATGGTCCTCAATACATGGATTCAAAAACTGAGACAGATAATTCCAGGTTGGAGGAATTGTTGTCCAATCTCATAGCAAACCAAGAGGAGAGGAGGATTAATCAAGAGCGATCAATTCAGAATCAAGAGATATCAATTCAAAATATGCAGAACTAGATGAATCAAATGCTCAAAGCCCTGAACAACTGTCCTCAAAACAATTGGTGTTATGATGAGGATTCCGAGATTGATGAAGTGCTCGAACCAAATCTACAACTGGATGAGACACGAGAAGTTGAAAAAGAGGAGACAAGTGGGGATGAACTAACAATGAGTACTAACGCGGATGAGCCGATGTTATTAATGCCTCAAGTGCCTTCTCCGCCAAAGTTCAAGGGTCCAGTTAGATTTGCAAAATCATGCCCACTTGGTAGTCATGTCGTCGGCGAAGCTCTTTATGACATAAGAGCGAGTGCAACAATGAAGCCGTGGTGGGAAGAGAAAGAGAAGATAGAGGAAGATCCCATTATGTTTGATACAGTTCCATGCCCAAATATGATCACAAACACAATGGAGATAGCACCTAGTCATTTGCCCTTCTTCATAGAGATTATACCGAGTCAGAGCATGCTAGGTGACTTTGATGCTATGGCCATCACTTGTGGGAACCTCCCAAAGGATTATTTGCTACTGATGGATGGAGGATTCCTCAACTTTCGAAGAGGAATTGGATAGCGTTGACCAGACAAAGTGTGGCTGAAGGACTATAAATTAAGTGCTTATTGGGAGGCAACCCAAGTTTAATTTTTATTTATAGTTTTTATTAGGTTTTATATTATTAGTTAATAAATTTGCATGTCTTAGGATCTAACAAGCATGCTTCTATCATATTCACAGGTTAGTCAAGTCCAACTCAAGTGTGGTTCCCGATCTATTCCAATGAGTCTGGCCTATTCTTCAGACTTAGCAGACATGGAGGAAAATGCTTTATTTTCAGGGAAGTCCTCTCTTTTAATTTTTCCTATCTTAGCCATTGAGGACAATGTCTAGTTTAAGTTTGGGGGCATTTTAGTGTCATATTGCATATAGTTAGTTAGTTACATTGTAGTTTATATAGTTACATTTAGTTTTTGCATTCAGTTTCTTAAAAAAAAAAGATAAAAAAAATTAAAATTTTGAAAAATTAGTAGTTAGTTTACTATGTTTATATAGCATTTAGTACATCTTGTATGAGTCCAGTTGTTTGATATTTACAGTTTGTTTTGGTCAATGATGAGATTGGAATTGGGTAGACAAGTATAGTACTGACTATTAGAGCTTTGATGTGATTTCTTGTTATGAATTAAGTCTTTTTCTGTTTAAAACTGGTATAATAAGGATAACACAGTAAAAACAACTTGTTGATTGATTGAGTTTAAATTGATACATAATGGGACTCTAAAGGATAATGCTAGTTTAAATAAGAGAATGACAAGGATAGGCACTGAAGGCGAAGAATTAGGTAAGAACCTAAGTTTGAGGGAAAAAATGGGCTATATAAGCTTCTAAAAAAAAAAAAGAAGAAGAAAAGATATTGAGTTGAATAAATTGAGTCCTGTGGTGGGTCGAGAAGAAGCGTGAAATGCAATCCCCATAAACACAGGCGTGAGATGGAGCGTAAAATGCACTCACTATCCATCAACCAAAAGAAAAAAAAAGGGGAAATAAGAGCAAAAAGCACCCGTAGATGAAAAATGAAGCATAAGTATCCCATGTTGACCCTCGATATTGGTGATTGTTTAATTTTAGTTGGATCTAGCTTGTTTTTAGATTTCTTGAGTTTACACTGTATGATGCCTTCGAAAAGACTTATTATGTGTTAAATTTTCTTTTATATTAGTTAACATTGTTGTGGAGCACACACACACTATATTAGTGATAACAGTCTAAGATTTGATGATTGATTGAGAAGTTATTGATTGGTTTTGATATGTTGTATTATCATGTTTACTTGATTTCTCTAAGGCCGGTTGAATAGACTTGTTTATATCATTTCTTACTTTGGATTCAGTAGGCATGTAGATTAGTTGCATTGCATATCGTTATTGTTTTTTTGTGTTTTTGCTTGAGAAAACATTTATTTTAAGTTTGGGGGTATTTGATAAGTAGGTTTTATACTTACTTATCCGGTATCTATTACTTGAATTAGTAGCTTAAACCTATGTTTCTTAGTTACTTTTCATACATTTTATGTTATTTTGTAGGCTATGACATAACATTGGCATGAAGAAACAAAGAAAAGCAATTCAAACATCTTTTGGACTAAAATACGCAAGCAAATGCAAGAAGGGAATATTGAAGGACTTTTAACATCAAGTTGGATGCATGTTCTTGGCATGGAACTTAGATTTTATGGTAGAGCTTCTTCTTATCTTTCCGGAACATCTTAAATCGTCCCAATCGGAGGTCGGATGCGAGAGTTATGGCCTTTTTATCAACAAAGATCAAAGCTAAGAGTTGTCATGCTTGCCATTTACACAATATCTACTTCGAGCTCGATTTCCCCCTTGCTCCAGCCCCAATCTGTCAATTATTAAAGCATGAAAGTTGTGGATCTCGTCGATATCTTCAATTTGATAGGTGGCAGGCCCCATAACTCCAAGTGGATCAAATGTTAAGCCTATTTTACCAAAGGACGTCACAGCAGAAAACAAGGCTACGCGGACCGCGCTAGAACGGCAATTGCAGAAGGCGCTAAGCGTCGAGATTTCTCGACTTTTCTTGTTATGCGGACCGCGCATAAAATGGCCTAGGCGTGGCCTTGAGTCACGCTTAAGCGTACGGGAATACAACATTTTTGGGTTGTTTAATGTCTAATTTGAGCTAGAATAGGATTCTTAGTTGCCTAACTTGCTAGGATATCCATTAGAACTATAAATACATGAGGAGAGGCATAAAAGAGACAAGATATAGGCTAGTTTTGAGGATTCCATTAGATTAGATTAGATCAAAACCCTAGTTCTTGTGAGATTTGGAGGTTGAAGCAACTTGGAGACCATTGAAGATTCAAAGTTGGAGCAAGGAGGGAGCATCAAATCTACAGACAAGAGATTATATCTTCTCATCTTCTTCTATCTTTATCTTTTAATGTGTATTCAATTGTGGATTCTTAGTTTTAATTCAATAATCATGAACTAATTCTTTATTTGAGATTACAATGGATCTTATTGTGTAGTTTATTTTAATATGCTTCGTTATCAATTATTATATTTTATTGTGAGGATTGTCTATTGTGATTTGAAATTAATTACTTAATTGCCTAGCTAACAATTACCATGATAATCTATATGAACTCGAGAGATGAAGTATTGATTTAGATCTTATCATGATAGCATATGTTTGTGATTTCTGCATAGATGGAATTCATGATTTGTGTTTAGGATAGAGATATGCCTTTACGCCATATGTAATCTTATAGAGAACTTGTGCTTTAAATCCTTTTTAATTGCAATTCACATAGAGATATAGTGGATTAGTTAATTAGGGTGTCTTGCTTAATTCTATCATCTGTGGATTTAAGTGAGTATGAGTATTATGCATCGAGAGATGGTTTTATCTACTTTAGTGTTCTTGATTAACAATTCATGATAGAGAATAATTGATGAGAAGTGTGTTAACTTAAATGAAGCAATAAGTGAAGTTGTGATCTTAAATCTCTGTAATCTTAATTTAACTAGTGGAATTTAATAGTATTTTAATTTATATAATTTGAAATTCATTCGTTTAAATAAGAATGAGTTGGTTACGGTTTAGTACTTGGTGATTTGTATTAATAATTCCTCGTGGGAACGATACTCTACTTTCACTTTATTACTTGTTGACCACGTATACTTGCGTGTTGTGCGTAATTAGAATTTACCCAACAGAAGCCCAAAGTAATTTAATGTACAAGCCCAAAACTTAAGCTAGGGTAATTAAAACTTAAGCCCAAGCTATGATCCAATGGGCTAGTGTGACCTATGGGGCAAACCATGGATGATCCAAAGTAGGGAGCAAGTAACTTAATGGCTAAGATATGTAATGACCAAGTAATTAAAGTGGGGAGAAAGATAACTTAATGGTTAAGTAAATGTGGTGAGCAAGCAAAGGATAAAACTTGTGATAAGCATGTTAACTTAATGCCTAAGTGTTGTGGAGGCCAAGTTTACTTAGTGCTTAAGCTAGGAATAGTAAGGAGGTAGATGGATTAATGACCCTTATGCCCTAACCTTAGAAATCCTATAAATAGAGGACTTGTTAGCTCATTTGTGGTTTTTTAATTTCATCCAACAAGTGAAGTGCTTATTTGGTAGAGAGAATAAGCACATATTAGTTAGACTTCCTTTGTTAGATTTTCAAGGAGCAAGAAGAAGATTAAGGCTTAGCAAGTAATCTTCAAGGGTAAGAACCTAAGCCATGAATCTCTTTCTCTTCTATTGTTAGAGAAGTGAGTAGTGGTAGGATTTGTATGCTAAAGAATGAAGAGAATGAACAACTCAATGAACTTAAGCCGTGTAAGTCACGAATGAGTAAATCAAACCTAAATAAGTTATGAACTTATAATGATCGTATATGAACTTGTAACATGATTACACAAATGAAGTTTATTATGTTAACAAGAAGTAAGAATAATGGTTAGAAGTCACAAACTATCCTAAGTCATGAGAAATGGAAACATAAATAGTTTGTATTTTTATAAGTTACAAACTCACAAAGAATAAGTAATACCTTATCATGTATGTAAGTTAATTAAGTATGTATGTCAAGAACTTAGTATGATTAATGAGATGTAAGAATAGTGATTAAAGGACTTAACTCGTTAATAAGTTATAAGCAGTGAAAATAAGTATGTTATACTTAATAAGTAAATAAGTTCATGAAGAACATGTAATGACTTCACATGAAAATAAGATGTTGTAATATGTAGATGGAGATGTCTATATAATGAATTAAATTCATTTAGAACGATGAACAAATCTTAAGTAACGAAGTTTCGCCGGAATTCACATGATTAGACGATAATTGTCGAATTTGTGAAATTCTCGGACTGAAAGTCAAATTTTGATATTGAACTTGGAAACATTGGTTTTCAATGGAGACAAGTCTTATTTGGCAGTATAGAGTTGCAGACTCAAAAATGACCGGATTCCGACTTAGAACGAAGAAATGAGCGTTAAACGTTTACGAACGTTTATCGTTTTCGTTAAAAATGGACTAATTGGTGAATTTTTAGCAAACGAAGTTGAATAGAAAAAATTCTTGCATGAACACGTAGAGTGTGATTTGTGAACCGTAGGGTCTTGAACGAGCCAATTCGGACTTATAACGAAGAAGTAACGAGGCCGGGACTCTCACCAAAAGAAAAATCTGTCAAAATTGTCTGAGGCATAGAGTCCGCGTTGTGCTGACTCAAGCGAGAATGAACGAACCAACTTGTTGAGGCA
Organism: Panax quinquefolius; assembly: GCA_020205615.1. NCBI lineage: Eukaryota > Viridiplantae > Streptophyta > Magnoliopsida > Apiales > Araliaceae > Panax > Panax quinquefolius. The sequence continues at coordinate 66,269,198 of CM035165.1, read as the reverse complement.
GGACCATGGCCCTATTAAATGGTAAATAGCAATGTAACGACCAATTACACTAGGCATGGCACCGTAAGTGGCCGCGTGACCAAATTTTGAAAGCAAAAGCCTGTGTGTGCAATATGAGCCCAAGAGGAGAAGCTAGCACGCTGCTTGACCAAAGACTAGATCATGCACAGTAATAAAAGATTACAAGTAAGGAAATAAAGATAATGAATTAGTAATGACCCAATACATTAATAAACTTAATGTAGCATCATTAAGATAATTGTAAACCTTAAGTAATACACTAAAGGTTGAAGATAAGTCGAATGCGAACATAAATGGTATGCAATAAATGTACTTAACCAATGACGATCGAGTTTTGAATAATAACGTAAGGACGTTAGTAAAATGTGAGGAAGGATGATTAACTCGAAACGAGTTGTATTAATGAAATAATTTCAATTAAGTTATATAAGAGAAAGAAGTTGGTAAGGACGATGTAAAATAACGACGGTAAGCCGGAACCAATAAATAACAAATCTAATATGTAATTAGATTGAGAAGTAGGGTAAGACTCTTTAAGGAATATGTTTGTTCATTCACAACCTAATGTGGTATAGTATGTGGTTATGTGTTGTAGAGACTGTAAAGATTCAAAGGAAACGTAATTTTACTGTAGCAGACACTGAAGGCAAGTTTTTCTTAAACACTTGTCTAACCTTCGTGTTAGCCAGGTTTTCAAATTGATTCAAGTTATGAGATGCATGTATGGTTTTCAGGAAAGAGTCTATGCCAGTTTTAACTCGGCTAGACTAATCTTGATAGATTGATTGAATTGTTTACAAGTCTTTCAGTATAGAATTGCTAATGCTATCCTACGCCAACTGTTTGGTACGGATTCAAGGTAAGCCTGTATATGAATAAACAAATGTATTTTTCATCGAGTATTCGATGGGCACGTGAGGTTGCCACAACTTAAACGTACACACGTTTAATGGATGTAGTGTTGATCAATATAGAGTACTATAGGCTGATCACCTAGAAGTGCTCGTAAGATATGCCGGACTTACAGACTTCGTGCCGGGTTGTCCTTTTCAAAGAAATTATGAAATGCTAAAGGTCTTGGACCATAATTGGTGTCTTACTGAATATTGTCATTGTAAAACATTTTGAAGGAAAAGGAATGCTATTTTAAATTATGGATAGTACTTCGTAACTATTATCCAGTTATTGAAGATATACAATTACTATGTTTCAAGCATGCTTTTTAAACGAAATTGTTGTACTTGCTGAGCTTGTTATGCTCACTCTTGCTTGAACCATATGAATGCAGCTTAGACCGAACAGACCAAAGGATTCGACAAGGATAAAGAGAAGGCTAAAGCGAACTTGTAGATTACCTATGTAATAGTATAGGTTTGTAATGATCATATTTGATATTATGACAAGAACAAATGTAACGGTTATAAAGAACCTGGGGAGTGGTAGTATTGTTTTGGAATATATATAAGACATATTCGTTCTTTTGAGGCATTTTAATTGAATGTTTGTGTGAACTGTTGCACCGTGGAGCACCATATGTCGGGTTGGAAGAGACCCAATTTGGGGCATCACAGACTCGCATATCCGAAGACATTCGAACCCTTGACGCTGACATAAAGGGGGAGAATAAAGGGAAAGGAGTTCAGGGCAGAGGACAATTCCAAACTCAAGCTTCAAGGAGTCCACCTGCAAGGCAATTCCACCAACAGACTCCATGATCCGGACATCAGACTCAACGATATGATGAGCATGAAGTTATAATGGCTCAACCAATAAGGAGTCTAGGGCCAACTTCAAGCTCACAGAATGTGACCACAACAGGCCTGAGAATGCCAATTGGAGACCCTGCATTCATGGATAGGCATGATCACAATCCTAGGCTAAGCCCAAGTGAGCTGGAAGATCTAGCCATGAGAGATGAAGAAAGTAGGAAAAGAAGGGCTGAGGAGTATGCCAATCCCCCACGCAAAAGATCAAAGAAATAAAGATAAGTTGAAACTTATATTCTTATTGATGTAAAGCTTAACTGTAATATCTATTCTTCAAACATCAATAATTTCATGCTTATTCTCTAGAAATTTCAGCTGCTCGCTGAAATATTAAGTCATGTTTACTTTCCTGCAAATGCATCTAGAAACTAATAATCATGATAACAAATCTCCTTGGTTATGTCAACATCAAATAGGGGGAGATTGTTGGGATAATGCATATTTTGATTTGATGTTTAAATGTAAATGCTCATGATTATATGTAAAGTCCTTCAAGAAATATATGTACAAGGACTTAGTGATAGATCAAATATGTTAGGTTGATCTACATCTTGAAGTGTAATAGATAGGCTTCAATAAGAATCGTAGTGTATCAAGCTGATCAAGATTACAGAATCCAAGGCAGGAACTGTAACGCCCCGAAATCTGGTCTATCTTCACACCCGGATTCCGTACGTCACTAGTACATCATTCATTCTGCATACATCATTATATACTGAAATATAACAACATACACTCTCAAATCCCAGGTTCTAAAACCTTATAGCTTTTCGAATTACAAATAATGATAATTACATTATTCTTTACATCTTGCACGAGTGACTTTTATCCGCCACAAAGGATACATAATCGTTCATTAAACTATTCTATAGTTTAATTCTCATCTTCTACATTACAAGTCTTCACTTGATCTTCTCGCTCATTCACATTACGAATGACACTTCATCCGGATACCATCGACTTGATCTATCACGGGATCCTTAAGTTCTTCTAACATCGTTCATTGAAAATGTTTTTCATTTAAAGCAAGTGTGAGCATTCAATTGCCCAAAGAAGTCATATGATTGAACAAACAACTTCAAGAATTTAAACATTATTTTTGAGACTTCAATAACAAGAACAAAGGTTACGAAAGCGACTTGAATAATAGGAATAGTCTTGATTCCTATCATCTTAAAACATTAGTCACATTCACTTTGAAATACTTTCATTCTCTATTCTCTTTCATACACATCCTGTCTGGCTAAAATCAATAGCACAGACTTAACAATAACGGTTCATGTATAAACAGAACATTCTTTTATTGAACAGTTCAAACATAGAACAATTCATCTCATAGAAACACCGAAGTGTTCACATTGTGGCACAAGGCCTCATACGTTCTACCACCTTGCAAAAATATCGCACATTCGCACATAGACAGAACTTCTCAAGTTCAACATCTGAGAAGTTTAAGAAACTAGCATTCATTTAAAATATGAATGAAGTTAGGAAACTTGCCTTACGCACAGCTACAACTTACGTTGAACTGCTCATTCCAATCCCTATAACGCATAAGGAAACAACACATACACTAATTAGTCATATACTTGACTTACACATTGGTTTACTTAACTTTATTTCTTAAGGTTCGCGTTCTTACAACTAAGTTTACGTGACCAACTTTCTTTACCGCTTTACGGCTTTATGACATACGGAGATGTCTTACTCAAAACGTTCATCATCTTTGATGATTTATGTAAAACCCCAACTTTTTAAATAAAGATGAATTTTCTATAAATATTATTTTTGAATATTATGGAGTGAAATTGATATAATAGTTGTGGGTAATATTTATAAATTTTGCAAAGTACGTAAGTTGTTATATAATATTCGATTGGTCGGGGAATATTCGTTTTAACAGGGAATATTAGTACAACGGCACAATCATTGGTGGACCCCATAACGGAATTATTGTCGGATTGAGAAAACGACAAAAATACTTTATGAAAATAACGGCGGAAGTTTTACCGTTAACTGTTGAAACACCCGGTGTTAAAAAATGCGATGTCTGGCGTGGTTGCATAGTAGCACACGGTATTAATTATTGATGCTTAAGTGATAAGTCACTCAATTTTGTTGGTATTATTAATGTAATAATATAAAAAGACTTTTTATATAAAACAGAATACTTTTATAAAGTTATTCTATAAATAGAAATATATTATATTCTATTATGCAAAGTGTTGCATAGTGTCTGACATAGTGTTTTGCATAGTAAAATCTTTTATATAAAACAGAATACTTTTATAAAGTTATCTGTTTTATTAGACAATAATTAGAATATATTATATTTTATTATGCATAGTGTTTGCATAGTGTCTGCATAGTGTTTGCATAATAAAATCTTTTATAAAGTTATTCGTTTTATTAGATTATAAATAGAATATATTATATTTTATTTAAATGATTTTGCTTTAAATATGGACCGTCGATTAAAGTAAATCAATCTAAATAGTTCATGAGTTAGTTACTATGCATTCCATTTTTCTATAAATAGAAGCTCATTCATTCATTATTTTCTCTTAACAATTCACGAAACTCTAGAGAGATAAACTATAGAGAGAAAGAAGAAAATATTCGCTACTTCACTACTTATATATGCAGTACTCTTCTTCTTAAGGTAGGGAATATTATTTGTTGTACTCGTAAGGGATATTATTCTTTTGTATTCAAGAAGAGAACTTCTGTTATTCCATTTCTTTATTATTACATTGGAATAACTTTGTATCATGAGCTACCCTATACTTGGTGACATTCTTCTATTATTCGTCGAATATATCCATCATCATGCTATCTATGGGACACGGGTTCCATTTTTATTATTCCGTTTTCTTTATTATTCTATCGTTGGAATATCATGCGTGCGTTTATGGGACTATTTATCATGGGACTGGTTCCATCATTTATTATTCGCATTTATTATTCTGTTGGAACATCTTGTCGGTGTGAATTTCACGACGACTGGTTCCGTTATTATTATTTTGTTGGAATAACCGCTTTCATACATGCAATCTGCTTTGCATGGTGATATCTTTTGTTATTCCATTCTTTATTATACTCGATTGATTAAAATATTGACTTCTATACTCCATGAAATTAGTGGAATATCCTTGATATTTGCGCTTCATCCAGTATCTTTACATGAAAATATTCTTCTGAGCATTCTTGAATTTTACTCTACAAAGCAGTATCATGGTGACAATTTGGACATTATTAGTTCCTGGATAAATTAATTCTTGAACTTGTTTTATAGAATTCTTATATCATTGTCATCATCCTCATATTTATATTTTTGAAAGTCATCTGTGGCCTGTAGTGCATAGATGGACTTGGTATGATTATGACTAGGATTATTCGATTGTAATCATGGTAGTAATGTTACAAATGATGTGGTAAAAGTCCTCATTGGCCCGTAGTGCATTGATGGACGAGTTGTTGGCATGATCATGACCATTAATGAATACACAAATATTCTTGGCCCGTAGTGCATGGATAATTGTGGTCGTGATACTAAAGAATATCCTTGGCCGTAGTAGTGCGAGGGGTGATTCGATGATGTGGAATATTTATTAAGTCGAGTCTCGCGATAATAAAAATGATGAAAAACCTTTTAATCATAAAAGATAGTAGATTTTATTTTCTACTTGACTTTTTAATGGATTGCTTGTTCATTTGCAGTTAAACTTGATGTCTATTATATTTTATCAGTTTAACATTGTTGGAGACTAATGATATTTTATTCTCGCATTATCTTAGTCATAATATTTCTTCTTTGGGCTAGTTGAGCTCACCCTTTCTTTAACTGTTCTTTTCGTGAAATGAGAATATAAATGGGACGAGCGAGGGAGGAGCGGAGTAATGATCCATAGGATAGCATTAGTAGTCCTCACTATTCTGTGAAATAGTGTGATAATAATTGTAATGAGGACTCCTTTATAGTTTGTATAATCTCTAGTAGATAATATTTATATTCAAACTCACAGTTTATGTTTTGTCGTATTGTACACAACAGTTGTATTAGTAAGTTGTATTTAAATTTTGTACCATGTATCTGGCGACCCAAGATGGGTGATGTATACCTAATTTTGGGGGCGTCACAGTTGGTATCAAAGCCTAGGGATATGATCCCTGGCTAAGATGTGAGACTAGAACTAGGAGGGGAGAGACGGGGAATTCCTTCGCTAGTATGACCTACTTAAATTTATTTTGTATTTAAATTGGTTGGTCAGAGTTTAGAGATATTATGTTACATGTCAATTAACCTTTGTTTTGTGGCGATGATCGAAAAATGACATCCAAAAATGTTGAGAATAACAATGGAGCACAAGAGACCGTTGAGTCTCCACATATCAATAATCAGGAGAATGTGCATCAGGAAGACAACAATCCTCATGCAAACAACAACAATGAACAAATGCTGAATGATGGATTGTTCAGAGGCTTTATGCAATTCATGCAACAACAAAGCAGAGAGCGGCTCTGTCCAAAATGTAGGTGGAAATATCTTGGAAACTCTCTGGCGGTCACCGCTAAGCGATTCAAGGAGCTGGGACCACCCGGAGTTTAAGGAGAGCCAAAACCACTTATGGCGGAAGCATGGATAAAGCGAGATCACCAAGATATTTGATGTCTTGGGATGCTCAGAGGAGCAAAAGGTTCCCTTGCCGCCTTTATGTTGCTTGTGGAGAGGCGAGATTATTGGTGGGAAGCGAAGAAAGCGTACTCAACTGCTTGCGTGCTAAAGATGTATTGGGAGAAGTTCCAAGAGCTGTTCAACGACAAATACTTTCCCAAAAGTATTCGTCACATGAAGGAGATGGAGTTTATCAAATTGGAGCAAAAATAATATGACTGTGTCGTAATACGAGGCAAAATTTATGAGTTATCCGGTTTTCGTCCCACTTGGTGGATAATAAAGAGAGAATGGCGCGAATGTTTTAAGAGGTTTGAAGCCGAAATACGTCAACATCTTATTTCTCATAAAGCGTGTTTGTATTCAAATGTTGTAAATAGGGCTCGATTGGTGGAGCGCGATAACGAGTCAAATATGACAAAAGAAGCAAACCGACAAAATGATAATACCGGTGAAGTGAGAAGATCAAGCGGTGACAACAAGCGGTTGGAGGAATCAACGGGCGAAATGGTAACCACCGGTGGTAATCGGGCTAAAATAATAAGAATGGACATTTCAAGAAGAGGAGATTCAACAATGATGGAAAGACATCAGCACCAGCACCCGTTGTTAAGGAAGGAGAAAGACCACCTATCATATGCTTCAAATGCGGAGGGGAGGGACACATCAGTCCAAATTGCGTGATGCCGTCCAAAGCATGTTATAATTGTGGAAGAAAAGGTCACTTAGCCTGATTTTGTCATTCATCGAAGACAAATTCAGCTAGGATGAAGGCACCAAATGCTGTCCCAGAAAAGTCAAAGCCGGTAGTGCAAGGGAGAGCGTTTGTTGTGACCTCCATGAGAGCAAGGAACCCGAATGAGGTCATCACGGGTAAGCTTATCATAAACTCTAGCGAAGTCTACACTTTATTTGATATCGGTTCTACCCATTCTTTTATTTCTCTTACTTGCGCTCAACGATTAAATTTGACTCCGGAGAAATTAGACTTTGACTTATCTGTGGAAACTCCGTTGGGAGAAACCTTCATTACATCCATGGTTTATAAGTCTTATTTGGTTCAAGTTGGTACCCACACATTACCTGTCGATCTTATTGCATTAAAAATACTTGCATTTGATGTAATTCTAGGGATTGATTGGTTAACTACTCATCATGCAAAAATTGATTGTTTTCGTAAGGTTGTTAGATTTCATATTCCTAATCGACCTATTATGTGAATTCAAGCAACCAAACCATTAAAATCAATCACTGTCATCTCAAGCCATAAAGCTATTCATTTATTGAAAAACGGATGTCAAGCTTTCTTAGCTCATGTCACAGATCTAAACAAAAATACGTCAGTTTTGAATAATATTTCTATTGTTAATGAATTTCCTGACGTATTCCCTGAAGAACTTTCTGGCCTACCCCCAGAGCATGAAATTGAATTTTGTATCGACCTTGAACCCGGTACAAAACCCATTTCCAAAGCCCCATATCTAATGGCTCCTATTGAACTTCAGGAGTTAAAGACTCAACTGCAGGAATGGTTAGACATTGGCTTTATTCGTCCTAGTACTTCTCCTTGGGGTGCTCCTGTTCTATTCGTGAAGAAAAAAGATGGGAGTATGCGACTTTGTATTGATTATCGGGAGTTGAATCATGTCACCATCAAAAATAGGTACCCATTGCCACGTATTGATGACTGTTTGACCCGGTTGCAAGGAGCCAAATTCTTTTCAAAGATTGATCTTCATTCAGGATATCACCAATTGAAGATTAGAACCGATGATATTCCAAAGACGGCTTTCAGAACTCGGTACGGACATTATGAATTCCTAGTCATGTCCTTTGGATTGACTAATGCTCCTGCTGCCTTCATGGATATGATGAACCGAGTATTCAAAGAATATTTGGATCATTTTGTGGTTGTCTTTATTGATGACATCCTCATATATTCCAAAAGCCATAAAGATCATGAGGAACACTTGAGGCTGATACTCCTAAAACTTCGTGAATACAAGCTTTATGCCAAGTTGAAGAAATGCGAGTTTTGGCTTGAGGAAGTAGCATTCCTTGGGCACGTGGTATAAAGTCATGGAATATCTGTTGACCCAGCAAAGATTGAAGCTATTCAAAGTGGAGAACAACCTAAATCGATGACCGGAAATCGTAGCTTTCTCGGCTTAAATTTGGTTATTATCGGAGATTCGTAGAAGGTTTTCTCGAATCGCTTACTCCACTAACTTCGGTGACTCGGAAAGATACAAAGTTCGGTTGGAGCGAGGAATGTGAGAAGAGTTTTCAAGAACTCAAGAGGAGACTCATTTCAAAGACTATTACGATAATACCATCCGGGTTCGGAGGATTTGTCATCTATAGTGATGCTTCGCAAAAGGTTAGGATGTGTTCTCATGCAAAATGGGAAAGTCATAGCCTATGCCTCACGATAACTCAAAGAATATGAGAGGAATTATCCTATTCATGATCTAGAGTTGGCAGCTATTGTCTTCGCACTAAAGATTTGGAGGCATTACTTGTATGGGGAGAAAGTGGAGATCTTTACGGATCATAAAAGCCTCAAATATTTCTTCACTCAAAAGGAACTCAACATGCGACAACGACGTTGGCTTGAACTGTTGAAAGATTATGATCATACTATCCAATACCATCCTGGAAAAGCGAACGTGGTAGCTGACGCATTGAGTAGAAGATCATATGCGGGTACAAGTGCAATATTGTCAACGCAAAGGCCCATTTTGTATGACTTGCAAAGGATGGAGATAGAGATAAAGACTCCAGGGACCCACATGATGATGGTAAATATACGAGTAGAACCGACTTTAATTGATAATATTAAAGCTGCTCAAATTACAGATCCGGAGCTGATGCGTATGAGGAAGAAAGTGCAAGAAGGTGCGATGCCGGAAGCAAGAATCGATGAAGAAGGAATACTTCGAGTCAACTCTAGACTCTGTGTTCCTAACGACCTTGATTTAAAGTATAAAATCATGATGGAGGCGCACAACACAGCGTTTGCAATCCATCCGGGGAGTACCAAAATGAATCATGATCTTCGACATACATTTTGGTGGGGCAATATGAAGAGAGAGATATCGCTGTTTATCTCAAGGTGTCTAACGTGTCAACGAGTCAAGGCGGAGCATCAAGTACCAAAAGGTCCATTGCAACCACTTGAAATTCCCGAATGGAAGTGGGAGCATATTACCATGGATTTCGTTTCCTGGTCTTCCCAAAGTTTCTCAAGGCATAGATGCGATTTGGGTCATTGTTGATAGATTGACCAAGTCCGCTCATTTCTTACCGCAAATCGAGAAACTTATACACTTGAACGTCTTGCTCGTATGTACATAAGCGAGGTTGTAAGATTGCATGGTATGCCGGTATCCATAGTTTACGATCGAGACCCAAGATTCACTTCACGATTTTGGGTTAGTTTGCAAAAAGCTATGGGCGTGAGATTTACGATTTAGCTTCGGCATATCATCCTCAGACGATGAGACAATCGGAGAGGACTATTCAAACTCTTGAAGATCTATTAAGACTCTATGTCCTTGATTTCAAGGGAAGTTGGGACAAGTTCTTACCATTGGTGGAGTTTTCCTACAACAACAGTTATCAAGCAAGTATTGGCATGGCTCCATTCGAAGCGTTGTACGGAAGAAAGTGTCGTTCTCCAGTATGCTGGGATGAGGTGGGTGAAGCAACGTTATTGGGACCGGAGTTGGTACGTATGACTACAGAAAAGATTCAAACGATCTGGCAACGTATAAAAACCTCACAAGATCGAGAAAAGAGTTATACTGATCTTCATCGAAAGGACGTGGAATTCGATATAGGAGATCATGTGTTGTTACGTGTTATTCCATGGAAAGGGGTTACGAGATTTGGAAAGAGAGGAAAGCTCAATCCTCGATTTATCGGCCCATTTTTAATCTTTGATCGAGTAGGAATTGTGGCCTATAGACTCGCTTTACTGCCAAGTATGTCTCGTGTTCATAACGTTTTTCACATATCCATGTTACATAAAGATGTGGAAGACCCGAACCACATTATTGAGTTGGGCAGGACGAAATAGCGGAAGATTTGGCGTATAAAGAGGTTCTGTTCAAATCTTGGATAAGAAGGAACATATTCACGCACTCGAGGTTATACCTCAAGTCAAAGTTTTGTGGAGAAACCACGATGTTGAGGAAATGACTTGGGAGTTAGAATCTGAAATGAAATCAAGGTATCCTTACCTCTTTGACATACCAGGTACGTACCCTAATTTCGAGGGTGAAATTTCATAAGAATGGGAGATTGTAAACCCCAACTTTTTGAATAAAGATGAATTTTCTATAAATATTATTTTTGAATATTATGGAGTGAAATTGATATAATAGTTGTGGGTAATATTTATAAATTTTGCAAAGTACGCAAGTTGTTATATAATATTTGATTGGTCGGGGAATATTCGTTTTAACAGGGAATATTAGTACAACGGCACAATCATTGGTGGACCCCACAACGGAATTATTGTCGGATTGAGAAAATGACAAAAATATTTTATGAAAATAACGGCGGAAGTTTTACCGTTAAGCTTGTTTGAAACACCGGTGTTAAAAAATGCGATGTCTGGCGTGGTTGCATAGTAGCACTGCGGTATTAATTATTGATGCTTAAGTGAGAAGTCACTCGGTTTTGTTGGTATTATTAATGTAATAATATAAAAATCTTTTGATATAAAAGCAGAATACTTTTATAAAGTTATTCTATAAATAGAATATATTATATTCTATTATGCATAGTGTTCATATAGTGTTCGCATGGTGTTTTGCATAGTAAAATCTTTTTATATAAAAGCAGAATACTTTTATAAAGTTATCATTTTAATAGACAATAATTAGAATATATTATATTTTATTATGCATAGTGTTTTGCATAGTGCACGCATAGTGTTTGCATAATAAAATCTTTTATAAAGTTATTCATTTTATTAGATTATAAATAGAATATATTATATTTTATTTAAAAGATTTTGCTTTAAATATGGACCGTCGATTAAAGTAAATCAATCTCGAATAGTTCATAAGTTAGTTACTTATGCATTCCATTTTTCTATAAATAGAAGCTCATTCATTCATTATTTTCTTACGAATTCACAGAATCTTTAGAGAGATAAACTATAGAGAGAAAGAAGAAAATATTCTGTTACTTCACTACTTATATATGCAGTACTCTTCTTCTTAAGGTAGGGAATATTATTTGTTGTACTCGTAAGGGATATTATTCTTTTGTATTCAAGAAGAGAACTACATTATTCCATTTCTTTATTATTACGTAGGAATAACTTTGTATCTATGAGCTACCTTATACTTGGTGACATTCTTCTATTATTACATTAGAATATCATGCATGCATGTTTGATTAATCTTTATCTACATTGGGACTGGTTCCATTTTATTATTACTGTCTTTATTATTACATTGGAATATCACATGCGTGGTATCTGTGGGACTGGTTCCATCATTTATTATTCCACATTTATTATTACATTGGAACATCTTGTGATTTGTTGAATTTCACGACATTTGGTTCCGTTATTATTATTTTGTTGTTGGAATAACTTAATGCATCTATGGCAATCTGCATGCATGGTGATATCTTTTGTTATTCCATTCTTTATTATACTCGGTTGATTAAAATTTTGACTTCTATACTCCATGAAATTAGTGGAATATCCTTGATATTTACGCTTCATCCGATATCTTTTCATGAAAATATTCTTACGAGCATTCTTGAATTTTACTCTACAAAGCGATGATCATGTTGACAATTTGGACATTATTAGTTCTGGATAAATTAATTCTTGAACTTGTTTTATTGAATTCTTATATCATTGTCATCATCCTCATATTTATATTTTTGAAAGTCATACGTGGCTGTAGTGCATAGATGGACTTGGTATGATTATGACTAGGGATTATTTGATTGTAATCATGGTAGTAATGTTACAAATGATGTGGTAAAAGTCCTCGTTGGCCCGTAGTGCATTGATGGATAGTTGTTGGCATGATCATGACCATTAATGAATACACAAATATTCTTGGCACGTAAGTGCATGGATAATTGTGGTCGTGATACTAAAGAATATCCTTGGTAGTAGTGCGGGGTGATTCGATGATGTGGAATATTTATTAAGTCGAGTCTCAACGATAATGATGATGAAAAACCTTTTTAATCATAAAAGATAGTAGATTTTATTTTCTACTTGATTCTTTTAATGGATTGCTTGTTCCGCTGTAGTTAAACTTGATGTCTATTATATTTTATCAGTTTAACATTGTTGGAGACTAATGATAATTTATTCTGCATTATCTTAGTCATAATATTTCTTACTGGGCTAGTTGAGCTCACCCTTTCTTTCACTGTTCTCTTTAGGAAATGAGAATATAGCTGGGACGAGTCAGGGAACGGAGTAATGGTCCAGAGGATAGCATTAGTAGTCCTCACTATTCTATGAAATAGTGTGATAATAATTATAATGAGAACTCCTTTTGAGTTTGTATAATCTCTAGTAGATAATATTTGTATTCAAACTCACAGTTTATGTTTTGTCGTATTGTACACGACAGTTGTATTAGTAAGTTGTATTTGAATTCTGTACCATGTATCTGGCGACCCAAGATGGGTGATGTATGTGGCGCCCCAAAATTAGGTATACATCGGGTATTTAACCGGATAAATGAGCAATTGATTGCTATTATTTCACATGATTATAACTATTTGTTCATATGTGTATACTATTGTTTCACATTCTTGTTACTATTAGGGGAGTTGGTGCAAGATTGATAATACTTGCATGACTAAGTTAAAAATGGAGGTATAGATGGAGGTACTATACTGTAATTCGTATTTTCACATGTTTAGAACTATTGATTCAAATAATTTACTATTGAATCACATTATTTACTATTAGGGGAGGTGGTGCAAGTTTGATAATACTTTCATGACTAAATTAAAAATGAAGGAAAAGTTGGAGTTATTGTACTGTAATTTTTTGAGCCCCAAAACATGCAATTATCGAAACTATATTTTTCTATAAATAGAAGCTCATTCTTCCTTCATTTCTCACCAATTCACAAAAGCTTTAGAGCGATTATTATAGAGAGAAATTATAAAAAGAAGAAGAGAAGTCTGCAATCTCACTATTCTAGTATCCAGTTTTTCTAAGGTAGGGAGTATTATTTCTTTCTTATCCATGAAGAGAACTTCTGTTATTCCATTCTTTATTATTCTGTTGGAATAACCTGTATACACGGGATACCCTATACTTGGTGAAATTCTTCTGTTATTCCATTCTTTATTATTCTATTGGAACATCACATGCATGCGTTCTACGTCAAAACTGGTTAAAATCTTTATTATTCTATTGGAATATCATATCATATACATGCGTTTCACGCCAAACCCGATTAAAATCTTCTTTATTATTCTATTGGAATATCCCATTCTGCATGCGTTTTACGCCTTTTGATTCCGTCTTTATTATTACATTTGAAATATCCTATCTCATACATGCTTTTCGCGGACTGATTTCGTTATTTATTATTCTGTTGGAATAACCTGCCTGTGCGGTCTATCGCATGCTTGGTGATTTCTTTTGTTATTTCATTCTTTATTATACTCAGTTGGTTAAAGTTTTGATTTCTATAATCCATAAAATTAGTGGAATATCCTTGATATTTGCGCTTTATCCAGTATCTTTTTATGTAAATATTCTTCCGAGCATTCTTGAATTTTACTCCACAAAGAAATATCATGTTGACAATTTGGACGTTATTGGTTCCTGGACAAATTAATTCTTGAACTTATTTTATTGATTTCTTATATCATTGTCATCATCCTCATGTTTATATTTTGTTGAAAGTCATCTGTGGCCTGTAGTGCATAGATGGACTTGGTATGATTATGACCAAGGATTATTTGGTGTAATCATGACCGTAATGTTACAAATGATGTGGTAAAAGTCCTCATTGGCCCGTAGTGCATTAATGGACAGTTGTTGGCATGATCATGACCATTATTGAATACACAAATATTCTTGGCCCGTAGTGCATGGATAATTGTGGTCGTGATACTAAAGAATATCCTTAGCCGTAGTGCAGGGGTGATTCGATGATGTGGATTATTTATTAAGTTGAGTCCCAGCGATAAAAGTAATGAAAAACCTTCTAAATCATAAAAGATAGTAGATTTTATTCTCTACTTGACTCTTTTAATGGATTGCTTGTTCATCGCAGATTAAACTTGATGGTTGTTATATTGTATCGGTTTAACACTTTGTTGAAGGCTAACGATAATATTTTACGCATTATCTTAGTCATAATATTTCCTCTTTGGGCTAGTTGAGCTCACCCTTTTACTTTTATTGTTCTCTTCTTGAAATGAGAACGTAGCGAGAGGACTAGTCGGGAAGCGGAGTGATGGACGAGATGATAACATTAGTAGTCCTCACTATTCGGTGAAATAGTGGAAAATAAATGTAATAATATTGAATTTGAGTTTGTATATTGTACAGGCGACAATATTTGTATTAAAACTCACGCTTTATGTTTTGTCGTACTTTACACGATAGTTGTATAATTAAGTTGTATTTGTATTCTGTACCATGTATTCGACGACTCAGAATAGGTGATGTATACCTATTTTGGGGCGTCACAGTTGGTATCAAAGCTTAGGGATATGATCCCTGGCTAAGATGTGAGACTAGAACTAGGAGGGGAGTGACAGGGAATTCCTTCGCTACTATGACCTACCTAAGTTTATTTGTTATTTAATTGGTCAGTCAGAGTGTAGGGATAATATGTTTCATGTCAATTAACACTTGTTTTGTGGCAGTATTTGAAAATGGCATCCGAGAATGTTGAGAACATCAATGGAGCATAGGAGACCGTTGGGTCTCCAGAGATCAATAACCAGGAAAATGTGCATCAGGAAGGCGACAATCCTCATGCAAACAACAACACTGACCAAATGATGAACAATGGAATGTTCTGAGGCTTCACGCAATTCATGCAACATCAGGCGAGAGCGGCTCCTGTCCATAATGTAGGTGGAAACACTGGCAACTCTCAAACGGTCACCGCCAAATAGTTCAAGGAGCTGGGACCACCAGAGTTTATTGGAGAGCCAAAACCACTTAAGGCGGAAGCATGGATAAAGCAGATAACCAAGATATTTGATGTCTTGGGATGCTCCGAGGAACAAAAGGTTCCCTTCGCCACCTTCATGTTGCGTGAAGAGGCAGATTACTGGTGGGAATCTGTAAAACGTACCCAGCCTGACTCACTAAAGATGTCTTGGGAGAAGTTCCAAGAGCTATTCAACGACAAGAACTTTCCCGAAAGTATTCGTCACATGAAAGAGGTGGAGTTTATCAAGTTGGAGCAAAATAATATGGCCGTGTCGCATCTACGAGGCTAAATTTATGAGTTATCCGGTTTGCATCCCATTTGGTCGATAATGAGGAGAGAATGACACGAATGTTTTTAAGAGGTTTGAAACCAAAGATACGTCAATATCTTATTTCTCATAAACTATGTTTGTACTCAGATGTTGTAAATAGGGCTCAGTTATTGGAGCACGGTAACGAGTCAACGCAACCAAGGGAAAGCGGTACGTGACAAAGATGAAAATACTAAAGTGGTAATCGTCATCGAAAACGGTGACAACAAGCGTGGAGGGAATCAATATGCCAGAAATGGTAACCACTTCGATGGTAATCATAGTCAAGACAATAAGAATGGACATTTCAAGAAGAGGAGATTCAACAATGATGGAAAGACGTCAGCACCAACACCCGTTGTCAAGGAAGGAGAACGACCACCTATCATATGCTTCAAATGCGGAGGGAGGGACACATCAGTCCAAACTGGGCGATGCCGTCCAAAGCATGTTATAATTGTGGAAGGGAAGGTCACTTAGCTCAATTTTGTCATTCACCGAAGATAAGTTCAGCAAGGATGGAGGCACCAAAGGCCGTCCCAGAAAAGTCAAAGCCGGTAGTGCAAGGGAGAGCATTTGTTGTGACCTCCCAGAAAGCAAGGAACCCGAACGAGGTTATCATGGGTAAGCTTATCATAAACTCTAGTGAAGTCTATACCTTATTTGATACCGGTTCTACCCATTCTTTTATTTCTCCTACTTGCGCTCAACGTTTAAATTTGACTCCGGAGAAATTAGACTTTGACTTATCTGTTGAAACTCCATTAGGAGAAACCTTCATTACATCCACTGTTTATAAGTCTTGTTTGATGCAAATCGGTAACCGCACGTTACCTGTCGATCTTATCTCCTTAAAAATACTTGCATTTGACGTGATTCTAGTGATTGATTGGTTAACTACTCATCATGCTAAAATTAATTATTTTCGTAAGGTTGTTAGCTTTCATATCCCTAATAAACCTATTATGCGAATTCAAGCGACCAAACCATTAAAATCAATCACGGTCATCTCAAGTCATAAAGTTATTCGTTTATTGAAAAACGGATGTCAAGCTTTCTTAGCTCATGTCACGGATTTAAACAAAAATACGTCAGTTTTGAATGATATTTCTGTTGTTAATAAATTTCGACGTATTCACTGAAGAACTTCGGCCTACCCTAGGCGTGAAATTGAATTTTGTATCGACCTTGAACCCAGCAGACAAACCCCATTTCCAAAGCCCCATATCGAAATGGCTACTATTGAACTTCGGAGTTAAAGACCCATTAGAGGAATTGTTAGACATCGGTTTCATTCGTCCTAGTACGTCTCCTTGGGGTGCTCCTGTTCTATTCGTGAAGAAGAAAGATGGGAGTATGCGACTTTGTATTGATTATCGGGAGTTGAATCATGTCACCATAAAAAATAGGTACCCATTGCCACGTATTGATGACCTGTTTGACTAGTTGCAAGGCGCCATATTCTTTTCAAAGATTGATCTTCATTCAGGATATCATCAATTGAAGATTAGAACCGATGACATTCCAAAGACGGCTTTCAGAACTCGGTACGGGCATTATGAATTCCTAGTCATGTCCTTTGGATTGACTAATGCTCCTGCTGCCTTCATGGATATGATGAACTGAGTATTCAAGGAATATTTGGATCATTTTGTAGTCGTCTTTATTGACGACATCCTTATATATTCCAAAAGCCGTGAAGATCATGAGCAACACTTGAGGCTGATACTCCAAAAGCTTCGTGAAAACAAGCTATATGCCAAGTTGAAGAAATGCGAGTTCTGGCTTGAGGAAGTTGCATTCCTTGGGCACGTGATATCAAATCATGGGATATCTGTTGACCCGGCAAAGATTGAAGCAATTCAAAGCTGGGAGCAACCTAAATCAGTGACCAAAGTACGTAGTTTTCTCGGCTTAGCTGGTTATTATCGGAGATTCGTAGAAGGGTTTTCTCGAATCGCTACTCCATTAACTTAGCTGACTCGAAAAGATACAAAATTCGGTTGGAGCGTGGAATGTGAGAAGAGTTTTCAAGAACTCAAGAGGAGACTCATTTCAGCACCTGTTCTGACAATACCATCTGGCTCGGAGGGATTTGTCATCTATAGTTATACTTCGGGCAAAGGGTTAGGATGTGTTCTCATGCAACATGGGAAAGTCATAGCCTATGCCTCATGACAACTCAAAGAATATGAGAGGAATTATCCTACTCATGATCTAGAGTTGGCAGCTGTCGTTTTCGCACTTAAAATTTGGAGGCATTACTTATATGGGGAGAAAGTGGAAATCTTTACTGATCATAAAAGCCTCAAATATTTCTTCACTCAAAAGGAACTCAACATGCGACAATGACGTTGGCTTGAATTGTTGAAAGATTATGATCATACCATCCAATACCATCCTGGAAAAGCGAATGTGGTAGCTGACGCATTGAGTAGAAGATCATATGCAAGTACGAGTGCGATATTGTCAACGCAAAGACCCATTTTGTATGACTTGCAAAGGATGGAGATAGAGTTAAAGACTCCAGGGACCCACATGATTATGGCAAACATACGAGTAGAACCAACTTTAATCGATAAAGTTAAAGCTGCTCAAGCTACAGACCTGGAGCTAATGCGTATGAAAAAGAAAGTGCATGAAGGTGCTATGCCGGAAGCAAGAATCGATGAGGAAGGAATACTTCGAGTCAACTCCAGACTTTGTGTTCCTAACGACCTTGATTTAAAGTATAAAATCATGATGGAGGTGCACAATACACCGTTTGCAATCCATCCTGGGAGTACCAAAATGTATCGTGATCTTCGATATACATTTTGGTGGAGCAATATGAAGAGAGAGATAGCAGAGTTTATCTCAAGGTGTTTAACTTGTCAACGAGTCAAGGCGGAGCATCAAGTACCAAAAGGTCCATTGCAACCACTTGAAATTTTGGAATGGAAGTGGAAACACATTACTATGGATTTTGTTACTGGTCTTCCCAAGGTTTCTCAAGGCATAGATGCAATTTGGGTCATTGTTGATAGATTGACCAAGTCTGCTCATTTCTTACCTATACGAGAAACTTATACACTTGAACGTCTTGCTAGTACGTACATAAACGAGATTGTAAGACTGCATGGTATGCCAGTATCCATAGTTTCTGATCGAGACCCAAGATTCACTTGAAGATTTTGGGTTAGTTTGCAAAAAGCTATGGGCACAAATTTACGATTTAGCTCGGCATATCATCCTCAGACGGACGGGCAGTCAGAAAGGACCATTCAAACTCTTGAAGATCTATTAAGACTCCGTGTCCTTGACTTTAAGGGAAGTTGGGATAAGTTCCTACAATTGGTGGAGTTTTCCTACAACAACAGTTATCAAGCAAGTATTGGCATGGCTCCATTTGAGGCGTTGTATAAAAGAAAGTGTCGTTCTCCAGTATGTTGGGATGAGGTGGGTGAAGCAACGTTGTTGGGACCGGAGTTGGTACATAGGACTACGGAAAAGATACAAACGATCCGACAAAGTATAAAAACCTCACAAGATCGACAAAAGAGTTATGCTGATCTTCATCGAAAGGACGTAAAATTCGATATTGGAGATCATGTGTTGTTACGTGTTGCTCTATGGAAAGGAGTTACAAGATTTGGAAAGAGAGGAAAGCTCAATCCTCGATTCATTGGCCCATTTTTAATCCTCGATCGAGTAGGAACTGTGGTCTATAGACTTGCGTTACCGCCAAGTATGTCTCGTGTTCATAACGTTTTTCACATATCCATGTTATGTAAATATGTGAAAGACCCGAACCACATTATTGAGTTAGAACCGGACGAAATAGAAGAAGATTTAACGTATGAAGAGGTTCCTGTTAAAATCTTGGATAAGAAGGAACATATTCTACGCTCCAAGGTTATACCTCAAGTCAAAGTTTTGTGGAGAAACCACGATGTGGAAGTAATGACCTGGGAGTTAGAATCTGAGATGAAATCAAGATATCCTTACCTCTACGACATACCAGGTACGCACCCTAATTTCGAGGATGAAATTTCATAAGAAGGGGAGGTTGTAAGACCCCAACTTTTTGAATAAAGATTAAATTTTATCGAAATATATTTTTGAATATTATGGTGTGGATTTGATATAATGTTATAGTTGTGGGTAATATTTACAAATTTTGCAAAAGTACATGAAGTTGTTATATAATATTAGATTAATTGGGGAATATTCGTTTTAACGGGGAATATTAAATACAACATACACAATCATTGGTGGACCCCCACAACGGAATTATTGTCGGATTGAGAAAATGACAAAAATACTTTATGAAAATAACGACGGAAGTTTTACCGTTAACTGTTGAACTACCCAGTAGTAAAAGTACAATAATACGCATGGTTGCATAGTAGCACACGGTATTGATTATTGATATTTATGTGAGAAGTCACTCAGTTATACTCAATTATTGCTCTGAGAATTCACGCATCACATCTCTCATATTATTGATTCGATTATCATTATAGTATTATCCGTGCATAATATGTTATTTTATTAAATCAATAATTGAGACGACAAAGATATTCATATTATTAAATTGCAATATTTACAATGTCTAGAAGTTCTGTCAAGGAGAGGTTTGGTCACCTAATTGCGCGCCAATAGAGAGAAATCCTTATTGGAAAGCCCCTCTTTCACAGGAGCGACTTGGTTGATAAATATTGTGAGTTATAATATTAATGATGAATGTTATTAAAATTGAAGTTGTGTTCAGAGTTGAATTTGGAGACGCGGACGTGATATTTGAGTCCGGAACGATGAAATTAGTAAAAATAGTCTATAAACACAAAATTTTCTAGAATTCACTATTTGGTCAAAAAGTCAACAGTTGACTTTTTCAAGAAAAGTCAAACTTCGAAATTTCAAAATTTATATTTTTGATAAAAATGGTTTCATTGTGTTGGAATTATTTGTGTTAGTGAAAATCTACAATTATTTCGATAATAATTGATGACGGGAGGTTATATTGACCAATCAGGTATTTAACCGAATAAATGAGCAATTAATTGTTATTATTTCACATGATTATAACTATTTGTTCACATGTGTATACTATTGTTTCACATTCTTGTTACTATTAGGGGAGTTGGTGCAAGATTGATAATACTTGCATGACTAAGTTAAAATCGAGGTATGATGGATGGAGGTACTATCTTTGTAATTCGTATTTTCACATGTCTAGAACTATTGATTCACATAATTTACCATTGAATCACATTATTTACTATTAGGGGAGGTGGTGCAAGTTTGATAATACTTCCATGACTAAATTAAAAATAAAGGAAAATTTGGAGGTATTGTACTGTAATTTTTCGAGCCCCAAAACGTGCAATTATCGAAACTATATTTTTCTATAAATAGAAGCTCATTCTTCCTTCATTTCTCACCAATTCACAAAAGCTTTAAAGCGATTATTATAGAGAGAAATTATAGAAAGAAGAAGAGAAGTCTGCAACCTCACTATTCCAGTATCCAGTTTCTCTAAGGTAGGGAGTATTATTTCTTTCTTATCCATGAAGAGAACTTCTGTTATTCCATTCTTTATTATTCTATTAGAATAACTCAGATATCTGCTGGGCTACCCTATACATGGTGAAATTCTTCATTATTCCATTCTTTATTATTACATTGGAACATCCTCAGATGTATGCGTTTTCTACATGGGACTTGGTTTCGTCTTTTATTATTCATTTGGAATATCATATTCATGCATTTTACTACGGAGGACGATTCCGTCTTTATTATTCTCGTGGAATATCCTCGTCATCAGGCGTTTTACGCGGACCTAATTAAAATCTTTATTATTTTGTTGGAATATCCACGTCTGCATGCGTTTACTGGCCCGACTTTGATCAGATTATTTATTATTACATTGGAATAACCTGCCTGTGTGGTCTATCGCATGCTTGGTGATTTCTTTTGTTATTCCATTCTTTATTATACTCAGTTGGTTAAAGTTTTGACTTCTATAATCCATAAAATTAGTGGAATA
This sequence comes from Panax quinquefolius, assembly GCA_020205615.1. Taxonomy (NCBI): domain Eukaryota; kingdom Viridiplantae; phylum Streptophyta; class Magnoliopsida; order Apiales; family Araliaceae; genus Panax; species Panax quinquefolius. The sequence goes on along the minus strand of CM035165.1, from coordinate 66,247,213 downwards.
TCCTTGATATTTGCGCTTCATCCAGTATCTTTTTATATAAATATTCTTCCGAGCATTCTTGAATTTTACTCCACAAAGAAATATCATGTTGACAATTTGGACGTTATTGGTTCTTGGACAAATTAATTCTTGAACTTGTTTTATTGAATTCTTATATTATTGTCATCATCCTCATGTTTATATTTTGTTGAAAGTCATATATGGCCTGTAGTGCATAGATGGACTTGGTATGATTATGACTGTGGATTATTGATTGTAATCAGCTTAATCGTAATGTTACAAATGATGTGGTAAAAGTCCTCATTGGCCCTTAGTGCATTGATGGACGCTTGTTGGCATGATCATGACCATTATTGAATACACAAATATTCTTGCCCGTAGTAGTGCATGGATAATTGTGGTCGTGATACTAAAGAATATCCTTGGTCAGTAAGGGGTGATTCGATGATGTGGATTATTTATTAAGCCAAGTCCCAGCGATAAAAGTGATGAAAAACATTCTAAATCATAAAAGATAGTAGATTTTATTCTCTACTTGACTCTTTTAATGGATTGCTTATTCCGTTGCCGTTAAACTTGATGGTTGTTATATTGTATCAGTTTAACACTGTTGAAGGCTAACGATAATATATTCTTCATTATATTAGTCATAATATTTCCTATTTTGCTAGTTGAGCTCACCCTTTTACTTTTATTGTTCTCTTCAGAAATGAGAACGTAAAAGGACTAGTCGGGGAGCGGGTGAGCGGACGGATGATAGCATTAGTAGTCCTCACTATTCAAAGTGAAATAGTGGAAAATAAATGTAATAATATTGAATTTGAGTTTTGTGTATTGTCTAGAGCGACAATATTTGTATTAAAACGCACCGCTTATGTTTTGTCGCAGTTTTTTACGACACAGTTGTATAATTAAGTTGTATTTGTATTCGCACCATGTATGATTTATCTGAATATGTGATGTATACCTATTTTGGGGGCGTCACATACGGGACCTTTAAACATTCATTACATCATAGACAATAAGTATCATTGTCTTAATAAACTATAACTATTACACCACATATTATAAATCTCATTCGAACAGCTTTCCTTTCCCCTTGTTCTTGCCTGAACCTTCTGGTTGATCATACTTAACTGAAAATATTTAAATTTAAAGCAAGAATGAGCATTTGATTTTCCCAGCAAGTAATAACAACAATATATATTAGCTGAAAGAGAAAGACACTTCTACAACGAATTAACAGTTGTGAAGTAAGCTGAACCAATAATAACAACATATCACTCCCATATGCAATTTTTGAAACTACGTATAGACTATAACTGGAGATCAGTCAACATACTATGAACATTGTTTTCTATTTTCGAAAAGGTTGAACAGAAATTCATTTGTAAACCGTCATAACTTACGGGCATGGGGGGTGTCAACCCGTTATGCCCTGTATTGATCAATACTACATGCAAGAACGATATTATCGTTCACTCTATCCACCTTAGGTGCACAAAAGTTTTCCCGTGTTTGGGATGTTCATACTTAGTCTAGAATCCGAACCAAAACAATTTGATTGGATACAAAAACGTTCTATCTTGTTCAACAATATTTTTATGTCTAGCTGAATCAAATAGCTTAGACGACTTTTAAGTCAATGTATACATACTTGAAATCAATAAGTATGTATCAAAAAGGGTATTGATGATATTAATAAATCAATATTACTGATAATAATTTAATATTACTGATAATAATTTCATTTTAGTAATTTCATTTTAATCTCAATGGTATTCTTGTCGAAGGTGCTTGAATATAGGATTTATTCACTAGATTTTACATCTTAAAGTTTCCCAAATAATTACTAGGGTTTGGACAATTAAAAATTAAAGTGTAATAAAATTTTAATTTAAACACACTAATTTAAAATTAGGGTTTTTAATAGAAATTAGGGTTTTTAATAGAAAATTAGGATTTTTAAATTAGGGTTCCTTAATATCATTAGGGTTCCCAAATTAACAATTAGGGTTTCCTAATTATCATTATAATTTACTAAAACAGTAATTAGGGTTTCTAATTTTAGCAAATTAGGGTTTCAAATATTTAAATTAGGGTTTTCAAATATTAATTAGGGTTTTCTCTAATTAACATTAAATCTAACAATACACAACAAAATTCATATAACACAATTACTACTCTGTCTTAAACTCATAATCGAGTTTAACAATTAGGGTTTAATAACACGATATGAGGGTTATGCCATAATTTACCATATTTGGCCCACCATTATCAGTCTACACATTTACAATACATATTTATAGCACTGAAAAATTAAAATATAATTAATATTATATTATTATTCTCATCCCTTGATCAATACCCAAATTTAGGGATTGGATTCCATATCTGATTTATTTTTCATATCTAACATTATTAATTAAGTTAAAATAATTAACTTAATAATCATACTAAAATTCATATAATAAAATTGTAATTATAATAATTCTAATAATCATTTCATATATTATTTAAATAATATAAAATCATGTTTTCATGGAAAAATAATTAATAAAAACATTTACGCTTACAAAAATTAATTACTATAGGAATATAATTTGTAGTGATTAATAATTCTAAAATTATTTATAGGTAATAAATATATTTGCCTTTATCATATATTACTTGACACATATTCTAATCATTAAAATAATAATAAAAATTTATATGCAAAATTTCTTATTTATTTATATGCAAAATATCGGTTTATTACATTCACCCTCCCTTATAAGGATTCTGTCCCTGGAATCACCGTGTTAAAACTCATATGTACAGACAGGGGTACGTAACATATACAATCATTGCAAGTAGGTCTCGATCATATTTGATCGAACTGATTTTTTTAACTATTCACCATAAAGCTTGTCTATCTGATTAAACGAAAATTTGATTTCTAAAAGAACTCAAATTCCTCCCTCAAAAATTTATTTATAAAATAATTTGTTATATAAAGGAAAATCAAATATATATACGAAAATAAAAGTTATTCGAATAATACCTGGAGTTCCATTCCTAGCTGCCACAGTATCCTGGACCGTCATATTGAAAACTCGTGCGGTTGGTTTGTTGGTTGAAGTCGGTCCCATGATTGCCATAGTCCCGCTTCCTTTTCTCGTGGTTACACTCCCTGCCTCCATTTTCCTCTTTGGACAATCCCTCACCTTATGTTCAGTCGATCCACATAGAAAACACCCATTGTTCATCCTTGGATTGGGGTAGTTGGGAGAGATATGACCCTCCTGCTCGCACTTATAACATACAAACTTACCCTTCAGACACTCACCAGAGTGATTCTTCCCACATTTCCCACACTGAACTATCTGCTTCTTCACACCTTCTGTTTCACTGAACATTCCCAAAATAATTCCCTTTTTTTTTTTCACCCCTATTCCCACTATTAGTTTCCACCTTCACAACTCCTCTGACCTTGCCTTTGTTCCTCTTCTCCTTGTTGTAGAGGCTTATGGCCTCACTCCCTCCTCACTATGATAGCCTTTTCCATGAGTCTTTTAAAAGTATTGATTTGCAACATCGCCACCTTGTTTGTAGAGCGTGGTTTTAATCCCAACTCGAACCTTCTTGCCTTCCTAGTCTCCGTATCAACTTGATGCTGAGCGAACCTAGCCAACTCATTAAACTTTGCGGCATACTCCGCAACATTCATGTTTGTTAGGTTTGTAATATTCATAACGCAATCAAATTGCATAAAATTAAGCGGAAGCGTGTAAAATCAGAGTTTAAAAATTTACAAACCATATACCCGGATCATCCTTTATGCATAATTATTAATTAAACGAAAAGATAAAGAATAAATCATACCCTTGAAGATCGAGCTTCCTCAGGTACAAGTTCACCTCCAAATCCTTTCGCGTTCAATCTTGAATCCACCGGGTTTGGTTCCTTCCTTTGATCAACGTTAGCCACCCAAATGTTTGGCCTCTAGAGGTGATCCACCAAGGAAGAAGAAAATTCAAGAAGAAGGGTGGTTGGCTAAACCCTAGTTTTTCTATCTCTATAGAAAAGGCATACTCTCCCAACAATTGGAATTATTACGTATGTTGAAAAATCAACAACCCATACCCACCCATAATAAGACTCCTCTTATTTATAGATGTGGGCAACCCACCTTAACAATTAAGGAATTGGGTTTTATTTAATTAATTAAATTCTTTTAATTAATTAGGCTCCTTAATCTTATTAGGGATAATTAATTAAACTCTTTAATTAATTTAACCTCCTAATCTTATTAGGAATAAATGAGAGTACTTATATTAAATTAATTCCTAAACTCTTTTAGAAATTAAAATAATAATAATTGTAATAATATTAATAAGACTCCTCTTATTAATTTATATTTAATATTTCTAAAATATTAAATAATAAATATTAAGCTATTTAATTTATTCTATCACCATAGATTAAATTAAATATACATAACATATTATTACGATTATGTCATTAACTTCTTAAATAATTATTCTTCCTTTTATGGTGTGACCCTTTAGGTTCTCCATATTAAACCGGTTGTGAATAAATCAATTAGAACAATTCTAATCTTATTTAAATAAATAAATTAAATAATTAATTTATTTAAATAAATAATATTTATTCTACAATAGGGATAAGCCTCCCTAGCGATCAACGACTTTCCAGATAATATAGATTTCAACATTAATCATAAAAGAACCTTTGAGTAAATAGTTACCGTACAATTCAATCCTTCCACCATACAATGTCCCAATTAAATATAAGACATGGAATTACTGTCAAGTCTTATTTTATTTAATTATATGTATTTCGACTCTTAAATGCACAACTCCAAATAATGCAAATTAGAAACTCCTTTCTAATTTCATTTCGCCTTGCCAAGGACTCTTTGGGTTGTCATTTATCGAATCACATAGGACATTCTCTTCTTTTATTAGAAGTGGTAGATTCTTTATTGATCATACATTATCTCCATGTACAACTTATTATACCCAAGCATACCCTTTGATATACCCTAAGGGTCTTAAGGAATAAGTCAAAGTATAACTCATCATACACAAGATACTATGATGATCTCAAGTCCAAGGATTACTTCAGACTACTATCACTATAGAATTCCTATTGACAGAGCAAATAAAACTCCATTAGGTATTCCTTAGCGAGCCACGTTCGGTGAACTTATTCTCTAATAAGCAGCTACCTACATACTTGCTTTAGTGTCTCCACACAAATGATCATGAGATCAATCATCCTCATCCAATGAGCAAGCAACGTATGTACCAATCTATCCGGATTCACTAATCCCCAATTTAGTAATCCAACGATTGGGAACTATTTTAGTTTTAAGCTTTCTAAGAATTTAGATCTCATTAGAATGATCATCATCATTATTCTAAAAGCATTGCTTAAAACTATGGGTTTATCACATATTATAAAAGCGACATCATGTAGATAATTAAAAGCCTTTAATAAATTAATACTTTTTATTAATAAATGAATAAGATTGTTACAAAGTATATGCTTTATCATCAAACATGATTGGCTTGTGTGCATACTACTTTCAATCTCCCACTTGCACTAAAGCCAATCGTCATGGTATCTTATACTCTTCTTCTCTAAGTGGCGATTATCCTGTTGGATAAGCTTTAGTTAATGGATATGTAATGTTGTTCATGAGAGTCCACTATCTCTATAGTGATTTTCCATCTTCAATGATTCTAATAATCAAATGAAAGTGCCACAACACATGTTTAGATCCAAGATGAGACTTGGGAACTATTCTAGTTTTGTAATGAACTTTTAATCCAAACAATCAACTTGCGACTTCATTTATAGCTATATACTTTGTCTTTATCACTAAACAAAGAACTCTTTTGCTATTTGGAACCTTTCAATTCATTTGCACCACTGTTCATGGTAACACTTTACCTTAAAGTGGATTTTTTACGTCGTCTTGGTGCGTCGGAAAACTTGAGTCTGTTAAGCCCTCTAGTTTTAATTAAGACCCACCATGAATATCATCACATCCTTAGTCTTGGTTAAGAACTTTAAGATGTTTTTCAACGACTCATAGTGAACTTCTCCATAATATGATGATCAACATCGGTCTCGTACATTTCATTGCATACATGATTGTCACTCATGCGACCTCTCTTTTCAGGAGTCTGTGGGGACTATTAAGAGAGATACACTCCATAGGTCATCGACATGAGACATCTCTTGGAGTTTGCCATGCTAAACGACTTTAGCATCAAATGAATATACGTTCCTTGGGTTAAGTTGAGCATCCTTTTAAATCTATCTATATAGATTTGCATCCCCAATAATGATACTCTTGCAAATCATTCGTGGAGGAATGTTTAGACAACTTTATCTTTACTAATTGTAGCATTGGTATGTAATTCCTCATCCGTAGTATATCAACATATAATACTAGAAATTTCACGACGCTCCCACTGACCCTTTTGTACACACTAGAAGTCTTACCTCATCGAATGTAACTCTGGATCATCATCTTCTATGATGTGTACCTCATCATCATCATCCATGATGAATCCATACCTCCTAGGTATCTTTGGTACTATTCGATTTACGATTGATTTGTGGTACAATAGGTCATCTATAGGTTCCTCTTATTTGACTTATAGTGTTTTGTGGTTCTTGAACTCTTCAAGATCTATTATCCTCCCACTAGTCCCTTCAATGATAAACGCCTTTATCTTAGAAGGCAGCGTGTTTCATAACAAACACCTTTTGCTAAGTAGGATTATAGAACATTTACCCTAAACTTACTTTAGGATGTCCCACAAATCGACACTTGTCAAATCTTGTCCCAAGCTTATCCTTTGAAACCTTTTCACATAAGTTGGACAACCCCTTATCTTAACATACTTAAGATTAGGAATCCTCCCATCCATAACTTTTATGGAGTCTTGGGGCGGATTTTGAGGTTACCATTTTTTCGTAGATGTCGGCCATTTCTAGGACATTATCCTGAGGGATCTTTGGAATGTCGGTAAAATCATTATGGACCATACCATGTCCAACAAGGTACGATTTTTCCTTTCGGATACATCAATCAATTATTATTGCGTATTCGGAGGCGTCCATTATGAGAAAACCATTTGAGATGATCTAGAAACTTATTGCACAAGTATTCCTTCCTTGATCCGATCAAAGAATCCTAATACTTTGCCAATTTGTTTCACTTTTGAATTCTTTGAACCTTTCAAATAATTCACACTTGTATTCAAAGCAAATACACACATTCAACTCTTTGAATGATCATCTCCTTTTCTTATACTAGTTTGTTCAATTTGCAAAATATATTTTTTCACGTAAGTCAAGAATACAAAATCCATTAAGTGATATTCCGATTCTATACAAAACATTATTATTATAAATAGAACAACAATTGTTCTTAATTATAATACAAAAAAAATTTTATTGTCCAACAATAAAATGGAAATAATGTTTTAACAAGAATTGGAATACAATAACAACTTATTGACTTAATAGATTTGCTCAGTAAGCGATTCTAAACTATAAGTTTTATAGCTAATGCAAAGCAACCTTTGCTTCATTTTCCCACATAGGATTACTTATATTTGTTTAACTTTCTACTTCATTGGTCCCTTCATAAATCTATATTTATGATAACCAAAGCCGGTATCCAATACCCAAGTAGAACCTTGACTTAAAGAAAAATTTATTTCAATCATGAACAAAAAATTGTATATTATGTAGAAACTTCACTAAGCTTCTTTGGTTAGCCTCTGCAAGATGCTTCTCATGATTTCTTTCCGGTGTCCGGGCTTATTGCGGTGGGAAGCAAACTCCTTTGCTATCTATATCAGTTTTGTTCGTATTATCCTTTGTTTACACTTTTCTATTCACCTTCTTTGAATCGTTCTTCTTTTCAGAAGATCCTTTGGCCTCTATCAGTAAGACATGGTCTTTCTTGGTTGGAAAGTGACTCTCAACATTTTTCAACATGTTAAGCAAATCAGCGAGGCTGATATCTAGCTTGTTTATATGAAAAATTCACAACAATTGTGAAAGGAGTCCGGGAGTGAGGGCAAGATCAAATCTTGGCTCAACTCTCCATCCATGACAAAACTCGTTGTCTAATTGATCAATCAAATTGATTATGTTAAGAACTTTTATGCATCTTTATAGTGTCATTGGTCATTCTAGATCGGAAGAGCTCCTTAGATATATCGATATCTATCGGTCCTACTTTCCTCACCATCAACTACTTGATGTGCGGGAATATAGTAGAAGCATCCATAGTTTCATCTTCGATTTGAAGCTCGTTACTTTCATAGATGCGAGCATGATGCATTGAGCCAACTGTGCATCATCTTGCCACTTTCTAAAAGTAGCAATGTCTTCCTCAGAGGCATTATGCGCAACCATTCTTGAGGATAGGCGTATTAAGGACATAAGATAGCTTTTGATATGAGAACTATTCTCAAATTCCTTAACCAATCCGTTTAATTGATTTGCGATTAATTTAGCATCTAATATGCTTCGCAGATGATAGTAATTTTGACATTGTAAAATTCTATAGATGAATTTATAATTAACAACATTTTAACATACATTCTTTTATTAATTACCAAAATAATTTAGGTCTTGTTTTAAATTGGTATCTCCCACTATTTTCTTCAAACTATATTACCCTCACTTATATAGTTAAGCAAAATCTAATTAAAGATTTGCTAGTGAGAATAAGGATCCCATTTCAAATGTATATAGCCTTGTGGTGACACAACAAACTATATATAAATAAATAGGTAGACAACTTTTGTCAATTACATCAACTATGCAACTCCTTTTCTTTTGCCTCTTAGATTATTTTGATCAAGTGGTGGCACATCAGAATCAAAATTATCCAAGTTAAGTCCGACCTAGCACTCCATATATTCAAAAAGAAAAATATCATCCTTGTGGTGACACAACAAAACAATATTGTTCAATTTTCTTTATAAGCATCAAATGTGATAAATTAACATCTTAAATACTTAATACTTGCCTTGTGGTGACACAACAAACTCATATTAAATATTTAATACTCTATTAATTTTATCATGCTAGAAAGCGGACGTTCGATATTCCAAATATCTTTGAGCGCTTAGGACTTAATATAAAAATTGAGGGTTTGTAATAAATTTGTCTCATCTTGTTTTAGCGCATTATATATATATAAAATACGCGTCATATTAATGAACATGCGAAGCATGTTTGCATAATATATATATATATATAGTATAAGCATGCACATATAGAATACTATATTCTACACGGATTGATTATGGACTTTTATTCTAGTTTGGTTCACTAGAGCCACCAAGTGAACCAAAAAAGGTCAAACCCTAGGGGTGCAAGAAATTAATATTTAAATATAACTATTACATTTAAACCCGGGCTCCATTACAAACGGGTCTTCAAGCGCTCCTTTTTTCTTTGATCTCCAATTTTTCAAAATTAATTCTAACTATTCCTATTACAAAACTATTTAAAATAAATAGAAACCTTGATCGTGATCGAGGGAAGTACATAGGAGGAGATAGAATTTACATTAAGAAAAATTAGAGAAGGCAGTCTGTGAGACCCCATTTAATAAAACCCATACATTCATGCATCCAACTAAAATAAAATCCAATCATATTGGTCGATAGTCCATAATCAATCCCATTTATTATCATACACATCACCATATGTATCAATAAATAACATTCATCTTATGAATAATAAACATTTAATATATATATTGATATCATTTAATGGGCAACTTTAGTTAGTATAAAATCTAATTTTGAATCAAAATAAACTCCTTTATTTTAATCCAAATTTAAATCAAAATAAAAATATTTTATTTTAATTTATCCTATTTTGAATAAAATAAACTATTTTATTTTAATCAAAATCTTTAATCAAAATAAACTCCTTTATTTTAATTAATTATGGAATCGATTCAATATATATATATATATATATATATATATATATATAAAATCTTTAATTAAAATAAACTCTTTTATTTTAATTAATTATGGAATCCAATTCCATATAAAAAAAATCTCTAATTAAAGGAAACACGGATATTCTTTCCTATTCACAAATAAACTCCTTTATTTTGAATAATATGAAATCTTATTCCATATTTAAATAAACTCCTTTATTTAAGGAAACACGGATTTTCTTTCCTATTCACAAATAAACTCTTTTATTTTGAATAATATGAAATCTTATTTCATATCTAAATAAACTCCTTTATTTAAGGAAAGATCAATTTCAACTCCAATTAGTTATCATGGAATCCAATTCCAACTCTAATTAGTTAGCATGAAATTCTAATTTTAAAATTAAAATAAACTATTATTTTAAAATTAAAATAAACCTTTTATTTTAAAATTAAAATAAACCTTTTATTTTAAAATTAAAATAAACCTTTATTTTAATTATAAAATTATTGAAAATAATATATATATATATATATATATATATATATATATATATATATATATATAATAAATATATATATATATATATATATATATATATATAATTAATTTATTAATTTTTTTGAAAAATAAAAGAATCGATTCCTTGAATTATATCTTGTAATTTGCGTGCAATCATGGCCACTTAATTTCCGTGCCCAGCAGGTAATCATCAGCCAATATTAAATAACCATTATTTGATTTCGTAGTGGCGAATTGATCATTCACCTTGTGAATCATTATACGCTTCAATTTATATATTTAATCATTTTTTTGATCACTTTAGGTTTTGTGAAGCTCGACTTTGATTATTTAAAAAAAATACTACACAGAATTTAAAAAACCACGAACAGTTTTCATGATTATTATTATTATTATTATTATTTTTTTTTAAATTTTATACAATAAAATTATGCCCAATTAAATTGTTCTAAACACATATCAATATACATATCAAATTAAAATAATTAATAATTAGCGCATAAAGGTTTGGCTCGATGCCACCGTTAGGTTTGTAATATTCATAACGTAATCAAATTGCATAAAATTAAGCGGAGCGTGTAAAATCGAGTTTAAAAAATTTACAAACCATATACGGATCATCCTTTATGCATAATTATTAATTAAGCGAAAAGATAAAGAATAAATCATACCCTTGAAGATCGAGCTTCCTCGTACACAAGTTCACCTCCAAATCCTTTCGCGTTCAATCTTGAATCCACGGGTTTGGTTCCTTCCTTTGATCAACGTTAGCCACCCAAATGTTTGGCCTCTCAGGGGTGATCCACCAAGGAAGAAGAAAATTCAAGAAGAAGGGTGGTTGGCTAAACCCTAGTTTTTCTATCTCATAGAAAAGGCATACTCTCCCAACAATTGGAATTATTACGTATGTTGAAAAATCAACAACCCATACCCACCCATAATAAGACTCCTCTTATTTATAGATGTGGGCAACCCACCTTAACAATTAAGGAATTGGGTTTTATTTATTTAATTAAATTCTTTTAATTAATTAGGCTCCCTAATCTTATTAGGGATAATTAATTAAACTCTTTTAATTAATTTAACCTCCTAATCTTATTAGGAATAAATGAGAGAGTACTTATATTAAATTAATTCCTAAACTCTTTTAGAAATTAAAATAATAATAATTGTAATAATATTAATAAGACTCCTCTTATTAATTTATATTTAATATTTCTAAAATATTAAATAATAAATATTAAGCTATTTAATTTATTCTATCACCATAGATTAAATTAAATATACATAATTTATATTATTACGATTATGTCATTAACTTCTTAAATAATTATTCTTCCTTTTATGGTGTGTGACTTTAGGTTCTCCATATTAAAACCGGTTGTGAATAAATCAATTAGAACAATTCTAATCTTATTTAAATAAATAAATTAAATAATTAATTTATTTAAATAAATAATATTTATTCTACAATAGGGATAAGCCTCCCTAGCGATCAAGCGACTTTCCGGATAATATAGATTTCAACATTAATCATAAAAGAACCTTTGAGTAAATAGTTACCGTACAATTCAATCCTTCCACATCTGATGTCCCAATTAAATATAAGACATGGAATTCATTGTCAAGTCTTATTTTATTTAATTATATGTATTTCGACTCTTAAATGCACAACTCAAATAATGCAAATTAGAAACTCCTTTCTAATTTCATTTTGCCTTAGCCACCCGAGGACTCTTGGGTTGTCATTTATCGAATCACATAGGACATTTCTCTTCTTTTATTAGAAGTGGTAGATTCTTTATTGATCATACATTATCTCCATATACAACTTATTATACCCAAGCATACCCTTTGATATACCCTAAGGGTCTTAAGGAATAAGTCAAAGTATAACTCATCATACACAAGATACTATGATGATCTCAAGTCCAAGGATTACTTCACTACTACTATCACTCTGAGAATTCCTATTGACAGCAAATAAAACTCCATTAGGTATTCCTTAGCGAGCCACGTTCGGTGAACTTATTCTCTAATAAGCACCTACATACTTGCTTTAGTGTCTCCACACAAATGATCATGAGATCAATCATCCTCATCCAATGAGCAAGTTAACGTATGTACCAATCTATCCGGATTCACTAATCCCCAATTTAGTAATCCAACGATTGGGAACTATTTTAGTTTTAAGCTTTCTAAGAATTTAGATCTCATTAGAATGATCATCATCATTATTCTAAAAGCATTGCTTAAAACTATGGGTTTATCACATATTATAAAAGCGACATCATGTAGATAATTAAAAGCCTTTAATAAATTAATACTTTTTATTAATAAATGAATAAGATTGTTACAAAGTATATGCTTTATCATCAAACATGATTGGCTTGTGTGCATACTACTTTCAATGTTCTCCTGCTTCAACTTCAGAAATTTTACCTCCATCCTAGCCTGCATACTTGCTGAGAGGTAGTTTTCAAAAAACAAAGTCTTAAACCTAGCCCAAGTAACTACTCATTCTCCTGCCCTCGCTTGATTTGCTTCCCACCAAAAGTTCGCCTCCCCTTTCATCATATAGGTGGCAAAAGAGGTCTTTTGCCCCTCATCTACCCTAGCAACTACGAACGCCTTTTCTATCTCGTTAACCCATGTCTGGGCTTCTATAGGGTCAGCTGTTCCCCGAATTCGGTGGTCCCTCTTGCCTTGAAGTCTTTGAAGTTTCCCAAACGATTGTGCAGTCGGTTTCTCATGTTGGTATTCCCTGCTTTGATAGCTTTGAGCTACCATGTTTGCAAAGTTTTACATCGGGTCTTGCCGTTGTCCCTCAGTGTTGTTGACAGATTCTTCTGCCCTTTGATTTTGTGTTTGACGTCTTGGCGGCATTATCTGATTACATAAAATCATAAATTGAACTTACATTCTAAACCATATTGTATAAGTTTAACATGTAACACAAAGTTTTATTCAAAACTTATTCCATTAATGAAACATTGATTCGTATTCATCAATTCAAAGAACTTTACATAACATAACATATACTGCTATCCCTTTGTGACCACAAAAGTTGGGAATTACTGTAATAACTTATACAAAAGTTTGAGAATATTACATTACACCCGTACATTATCAAACATACATAATCAACTACTAGTCCTACTAATTTCCTAAGTCACGGTCTTTCATCTTTCTTTTCCATTTCTTGTTCACAGCTGCACATGATTTGTTGATTCCGGCTCCCATTTGATCAATTTGGATTTTAAGCTTATTTTGTTCTTCTATAGTTTCTATTAACGCCTTTCGCAATTGGTTATTTAGTAGCTTTTCTATTTCCCATAGCTTTTCTAGAGAAGAAACCTTGTTCTTCAGATTATGTACTTCCGTTGATGCTTGATCAGCTCCAACTTTAGTGTCTGAATCAATATCTGTTAGTTCCACTATTTTTGGATCTGGTACTATGTTTTTCAATACCACCACCTCATCAAGGTTGTCTGCACTATGAGCATCTATTTCAGCTTTTGGCTTTGATATCGGCTCCTTCTTTACGATCAGAGAGTATCCTAATTCTTTTCCACCTGACATCTACGCACAACTTATCTTGATTAGTAAATAGTATATACACACAGCAAACAATAGTTTTATAAGAGTTATCTTTTATTTTGTTTGACGATGAATTTATTCAATTCATCTCCTTTTAAACTCTATATGAGTTATCTGTATTTTCAACGTTTCCCTCTGTTCTAAGGTTATAGCCTAAGGTCGATCCCACCTAAGGTTTCTAACCCTAAAGCTTTGATACCAACCTGTGACGCCCCCAAATCCGGGTGCTTGAAACCCGAACTCGGTGCTTCACGATACTAATTCTATGAGCGAAATAATACTAATAAAAATAATAATAATATAAATAGCAAACTTAATTTACATATATCAAAGTCTAAATCCCAGGTACGAGACTTTTAAACATTCATTACATCATAGATAATAAGTATCATTGTCTTAATAAACTATAACTATTACACCACATATTATAAATCTCATCCGAACAGCTTTCCTTTCCCCTTGTTCTTGCCTGAACCTTCTGGTTGATCATACTTAACTGAAAAAATTTAAATTTAAAGCAAGAATGAGCATTTGATTTGCCCAACAAGTAATAACAACAATATATATTAGCTGAAAGAATTAAATATTTTCTTTGAAAGACACTTCTATAACGAATCAACAGTTGTGAAGTAAGCTGAACCAATAATAACAACATATCACTTCCATATGTAATTTTTGAAACTACGTATAGACTATAACTGGAGATCAGTCAACATACTATGAACATTGTTTTCTATTTTTGAAAAGGTTAAGCATAAATTCATTGTAAACCGTTATAACTTACAGTACGCGGGGGTGATCACCGTTATGCCTGTATTGATCAATACTACATGCAAGAACGATATTATCGTTCACTCTATCCACCTTAGGTGCACAAAAGTTTTCCCGTGTTTGGGATGTTCATACTTAGTCTGGAATCCGAACCAAAACAATTTGATTGGATACAAAAACGTTCTATCTTGTTCAACAATATTTTTATGTCTAAATTTGAATCAAAATAGTTTGAGGCGACTTTTAAGTCAATGTATACATACTTGAAATTAATAAGTATGTATCAACATATGATTAAATACAATGATTATCCAAGTGGGGACACTTCTGCAACCCTATATATGAATTAACGAATAGAATAAATATAGAATTATCTGATAATAATTATATGATAATACAATGATCGGATAATGTAAGAACTTGTATGAATACAAAGATTGGATACATAATCAATAATAATAGAGTTAATAATCTGGCACAATAATAATATGATTCTGAAACTTTCTTACTCATGTCCATTGCATAAAGTAAATGCAAAGGTAAGATACTTTGCGACGATTCATTGCTTAATAATATAAACTTAGATTAATCTTTTATACAACGACCTATCAGTAATAAGATCATTCGTTCAATTAGAATAATATATCATATCACATAGTACTGCTAATTGCAGTCAGCACATAACCTAATCACATTGTCACATATGTTTAATAGTTATTGATTCATTAACAAACACATATCTAATCAATTTATCTAAGTCTAGATCAATTTCTGAAATATTTCGGTGTACCGATGTCTTTATCGGGTAAATATCGAGTCTAAGACTCTATCGTATAGTTTAATATTCGTTTAGATATTTTAAATATTAGTCATATTATTATTCATAGCCTTATAATAATTTTTAAATAATTATTATACTTTATCATGAATTTTCAAACACCTAGAATCATTATTAAATAATTTAAATATTAACTAATTCTATTATCATTAATATTTAATTAATATTAATCTATTAATGAAACTATTGCCAAAATAGTAAAATTATTTATAATAACTCAAAATATTTTTAAAATTATTAATATTACCCTTAAATGATTTTTGAAAACATTTAAAATAATTTTAAATAATTACCATTAATATTTAAGTATTAATGTACTATTTATCCAAATATTAAAAGTCATTAATTATAACTTAAAATATTTTTAATTCATTTATATCCTTTTTAAATGATTTTTAAATCAATAAAACCATTTTAAAACTATTTATTTAATATAATTATTAAATAAACTTAATATCATCAATATTAAATTATTATCATTAATATTGATTTATTAATAAAATTATCCTTTAAATATTAAAAGTTATGTTTTATAACTTAAAATATCTTTAAACATTTTATTTTCATTTAAAATGATTTTTCTAATATTAAAATCATTTTTACATTACTTTATTTAATATAAATATTAAATAAATCTAATATCCTTAATATTAAAATATTAATATTTTTCATGAAAATATCAAAAGTTATATTTTATAACTTAAAATATTTTATAATCTCTAAATCATTTTTATATAAATTTTAAATCATTAATTCTATTTTCCACCATTTATTTAATATCTTTATTAAATAACTTAATCATCATTAATATCTAATTAATAATGAAAATAATCACAAAATATTAAAAATTATAGAAAATAACTTAAAATATCTTTTTATATCATAACATATTTTTAAATGATTTTTCATGTATTAAAATCATTTTAAAAAATTTATTTAATATTATAATTAAATAAATTAAATACTTTTATATTCAAAAATATTTAATATTTATGAAATATACTTAAAATAATTAAAAACTAATTTTTGGACTTTAAAATAATTTTTAATAATTTATTTGGTATTTTCCATAATTAAAAGCCATTTTTTTCTAATTATTTAATAAAATAATAATTTTAGTAATTAATCTGTCGTTAAAGACCACCTATAGCGACAGAACCGTCGCTATAGGTGTTCTTCATGTTCATCATGAAAACCCAGAAAATCTTGTCTGTTCCCGAGTGACCTTCTTTGACCAAGATTCATTCTCTGTGTAATACGTTTCTGGGCCAAGTTAAACCTTGATCTTAGAGTGTTTCTGTAATACTACATGAATCAAGCATCATCTATCTCATACCTTAACAGATCAGAAAGATATGACCCTCCAAAGTTGTTGTCAGACCAGATCTGGGTTTTCTGGGTAACCCAGAAACCCAGCAGCTTCAAGGGTCCATCTTTGGGCTAGATTATTTCTATGTTCTAGTCTTGGTTAAAGTGATATTAAGGTTCAAAGCTATAGTAGGTATGTCAATGTACAATAACATAACGTAAGATTATCATAACATCAAAACAATCAAGATCTACAGTATATATATAAAGTACCCTCAAAGCTGTTCTTGAACATTTCTGGTTTTTCGAAATGTTGTTGAAAGCGATTGGTCAACCCAAGTTTGACCAACTCTTAATTCGATTTTATTACGTGATTTGGGTAATATAAAAAATATATATGTAGTAATCATATCAAACTACAAGTATATAACAAGAACATGTCCATACTATAACGGATCGAGCAAGAGCGAAGCTACAAAATGATAGCGCCGAAATTTCGGTTTTACGGGTTGCCCAGAAACTCGAAATTCGATCGATCATCAACTCACTTTGACCACAAATATCTTTTAATCTACAAAAGCTATGAACCTGATTCAAGTTCCAGATTCAAGATCTCCTGACAGAGTACAAGTACAAAGTTTCAAAACACAAAAACTCATAACAGATCGAGATCTATAGGACCTGACATTCACTGCCAGACCCTTATTTTCAAAAATTTCCAGATTTGGAAAATCATCAAATCCGAGCCTCTAGATGTTATGGGTTTAACATCTAGCAAATCAGATCATCGATTAACACCCCATACAACATATTTAATACAAAAAAATTACATCTAACATAAGATCAAAAGATTTTTGAATTTTTAGGGTTTGCACCTTTATGCTCCAATTCTGATTTCTATGCTTTTGATTTGATATTGGTGTTCGTGGGGCTTGATTTGTGACTGAACTAACAAGGCAATTTCGTGGGTTTTAGCTTGAGAGAGAATGGCTAAGAGTGGATTGCATAAATGAGCTTTGTTTTGCTTTTCTCTGTCTTGAATCATGTATACCAATTAGTGCAATGAACTTGGCTGTTAATAGCTGATGTGCTGGTGTTGTAGCTCACAACTAGGTAGGGTAGACTAGGGTGGCTGCAGATTTGATAAGATCTCCCAACAATAATACACCAAATGGGAAAAAAGGGTATTTTAGTAATTTCATTTTAATCTCAAGGGTATTCTTGTCCAAGGTGCTTGAATCTAGGATTTATTCACCAGATTTTACATCTTAAAGTTTCCCAAATAATTACTAGGGTTTGGACAATTAAAAATTAAAGTGTAATAAAATTTTAATTTAAACACACTAATTTAAAATTAGAGTTTTTAATAGAAATTAGGGTTTTTAATAGTAAATTAGGATTTTTAAATTAGGGTTCCTTAATATCATTAGGGTTCCCAAATTAACAATTAGGGTTTCCTAATTATCATTATAATTTACTAAAATAGTAATTAGGGTTTCTAATTTTAGCAAATTAGGGTTTCAAATATTTAAATTAGGGTTTTCAAATATTAATTAGGGTTTTCTCTAATTAACATTAAATCTAATAATACACAACAAAATTCATATAACACAATTACTACTCTGTCTAAAACTCATAACCGAGTTTAACAATTAGGGTTTAATAACACGATATGAGGGTTATGCCATAATTTACCATATTTGGTCCTCCATTATCAGTCTACACATTTACAGTACATATTTATAGCACTGAAAAATTAAAATATAATTAATATTATATTATTATTCTCATCCCTTGATTAATACCCAAATTTAGGGTTTGGATTCCATATCTGATTTATTTTTCATATCTAACATTATTAATTAAGTTAAAATATGTATTGATCAGCTGCTCCTTGACATTTGAATACTCAGATTCTAGCTTTAATATCGTATACTCTTCCAAAGAGCGCTCCTGTTCAGCTATCGCACATCGGGTAATACAATTTTGAATTGTTACATTCCTTTGTTCCACGACCGCCTTCCGTTCTTCAGCCTGCTCTTCTAACTCATGAATACGATTTTGCAATTCTACATTTTAATCAATAAGTTCTTCTAATAAATCCTCCTCAAGTTCTTCTTCTTCCTCACTCTCAGTAGCTACCTTTGCGACTAGCTTGAGTGCAACTTTTAATTCCTCAATCACCACATGGATATCTCTAATCACATTATCTTGGTTGGTGATTAGAGGTACCTCCACGGTCTCATGTGCTCCATTGCTATTCTCAACATTCTCAGATGTCATTTTCAAATACTGCCACAAAACAAGGGTTAATTGACATGTAACATATTATCCCTATATTCTGACCGAGCAATTAAATACAAAATAAACTTAGGTAGGTCATACTAGTGAAGGAATTCCCCGTCTCTCCCCTCCTAAGTTCTATTCTCACATCCTAGCCAGGGATCATATCCCTAAGCTTGGATACCAACTGTGACGCCCCCAAAATAGGTATACATCACCTATTCTGAGTCGCCAAATACATGGTACATAATATAAATACAATCTTAATTATACAACAAGAGAGCTGTGAGTTTAAATATAAATACTGTCATTTAGACAATATCCACTCTCAGAATAAGTTCTCATTACATTTATTGTCACACTATTTAACAGAATAGTGAGGACTACTAGCTAATACTATCATCCGGACCATCACTCCGTTCCCCGACTCGTCCCACTACGTTCTCATTTCAAGAAAAAAAGTGAAAGAAAAGGTCATTTCAACTAGCCAAGTAAGAAATATTATGACTAAGATAATGCGAATAAATTATCATTAGCCTTAAAGCAGATGTTAAAGCGATACAATATAACAAACATCAAGTTTAAGCATGAGCGGAAACAAGCAATCCATTAGAAGAGTCAAGTAGAGAATAAAATCTACTATCTTCTATGATTTAAAAAGTTTTTCATGACTTTTATCATTTGAGACTCAAACAATAAATAATCCACATCATCGAATCACCCCGCACTACACGGCCAAGGATATTCTTTAGATATCCGACCACAATTATCCATGCACTATGGGCCAAGAATATTTGTGTATTCATTAATGGTCCCGATCATGCCATAAAATAATTCATCTTTGCACCATTGGTCAAGAGAATCCATAGCCATAATCATACCAAAAAGCGTCCATCAATGCACTCACGGCCAATGAGGACTTTTTCCACATCATTTATAACATTACTATCATGATTACAAGAATAATCCCTAGTCATAATCATACCAAGTCCATCTATGCACTATAGGCCATGATGACTTTCAACAAAATATAAGCATGAGGATGATGACAATGATATAAGAATTCAATAAAACAAGTTCAAGAATTAATTTATCCAGAACTAATAACGTCCAAATTGTCAACATGACATCGCTTTGTAGAGTAAAATTCAAGAATGCTCGGAAGAATATTTCCATGAAAGATTTGGATGAAGCGCAAATATCAAGGATATTCCACTAATTTCATGGAGTATAGAAGTCAAAGTTTTAACCAACGAGTATAATAAAGAATGGAATAACAAATGAAATCACCATGCATGCGGTGCTGACATATACGAGTTATTCAACAGAATAATAATTAATGGAACCGGTCGTGTGTAAAGCACGGATATGATGTTCCAACAGAATAATAAAGAACGGAATAATAACAGAAATTACCATGCATGCGAAACTTCACATGATAAAAGTTATTCCAGCGAGAATGCCAATAAAGAGCGAGAACCGGTAGGCGTAAAACATACTGCATGGGATATTCCAAATGTAATTATAATAAAGACGGAACCAGGTCCGACGTAAAACGCACAGACAAGATATTCCAACAGAATAATAAAGAGTGAAATAACAGAAGAATTTCACCAAGTATAGGGTATTCCGCGTATACAGGTTATTCCAACAGAATAATAAAGAATGGAATAACAGAAGTTCTATTCATGAATAAGAAAGAAAGAATACCCCTAATGAGTTCAACAAATAATATTTCCTACCTTAAGAAGAAGAGTACTGGATATATGAGTAGTGAAGTAGCAGAATACTTTTCTTCTTTCTCTCTATTGTTTATCTCTCTAGAGTTTTAGTGAATTCGTAAGAAATAATGAAGGAATGAGCTTCTATTTATAGAAAAATGGATTTGCATAGTAACTAACTCACGAGCGGTCAGATTGATTTACTTTAATCGACGGTCCATATTTAAAGCAAAATCTTTTAAATAAAATATAATATATTCTATTTATAATCTAATAAAACGAATAACTTTATAAAAGATTTTACTATGCAAACACTTATTCAGCACTATGCAAATACTATGCATAATAAAATATAATATATTCTAATTATTGTCTAATAAAGCAGATAAATTTATAAAAGTATTACATTTTATATAAAAAAGATTTTACTATAAAAAAACACTATCGCGAGCACTATCTTTGTTTATGCATAATAAAATATAATATATTCTATTTATAGAATAACTTTATAAAAGTATTCTGTTTTATATAAAAAGATTTTACTATGTAAAACACTATGCAGATACTATGCAACACTATGCATAATAGAATATAATATATTCTATTCATAGAATAACTTTATAAAAGTATTTTGTTTTATTACATTAATAATACCAATAAAACAAAACTGAGTGACTTATCACATAAGCATCAATAATCAATACCGTGTGCTACTATGCAACCACGCGTATTACTGTACTTTTACTACCGAGTAGTTCAACAATTTTAATGGTAAAACTTCCGCCGTTATTTCATAAAAATATTTTTGTCGTTTTCTCATTCTGACAATAATTCCGTTGTGGGGTCCACCAATGATTGTACCGTCGTACGGATATTCCCCGACAAAAAAAATATTCCCCGACCAATCGAATATTATATAACAACTTGCATACTTTGCAAAATTTATAAATACTACCCACAACTATAACATTATATCAAATCCACACCATAATATTCAAAAAAAATTATTTCAAGAAAATTAAATATTTATTCATAAAATCTGGGGTCTCACAAAATAATTAACTTAATAATCTGTACTAAAATTCATATAATAAAATAGTAATTATAATAATTCCAATAATCATTTTATATATTATTTAAATAATATAAAATCATGTTTTCATGGAAAATAATTAATAAAACATTTCGCTTACAAAATTAATTACTATAGGAATATAATTTGTAGTGATTAATAATTCTAAAATTATTTATAGGTAATAAATATATTTGTATTTATCATACATTATTTGACACATATTCTCATTATTAAAAAAAAAAAAAAAATTTATATGCA
This sequence comes from Panax quinquefolius, assembly GCA_020205615.1. Classification (NCBI taxonomy): domain Eukaryota; kingdom Viridiplantae; phylum Streptophyta; class Magnoliopsida; order Apiales; family Araliaceae; genus Panax; species Panax quinquefolius. The sequence continues at coordinate 66,224,836 of CM035165.1, read as the reverse complement.
AAATTTCTTATTTATTTATATGCAAAATATCGGGTTATTACATAAATGATAGTGGTCCTCCTTTAGAAAAAAAGGTTAAACAAAAAAAAATACGATATAGAATAAAATAGGAAAACCCCAAAAGAAATAAAAACAATAACTAAAACAAAACAAAAATAACATAGCTTCTCTTGACTATTGATTGGGCTAGATTTCAAATTGTATTTGTAAACATGGCAAACAATAGATTTTGGTTGATTTTGGATTACATAAAATATGTTTGGGTTAGTTTTGGAACCAAAACCATATTACTTGTTGGGCCAAGGTTATTTGGGTCTCTGGGTTATAATGAGCCGGCAACCCTATGGTGTTAGGTGGGCTTGGGCCAAAGAGTGTTTTGGTGGACAGGGATTTGTGTATTAAGGATCCTAATTCTATTTGGACTCTAGATATGGAAGGAGGTATTGGATTGTAAATCCACTTCCTTATTTCTAAGAGATTCGGTGCAATCCTATTAACGAATGGTTGTTTGGGAAAGGATCTTAATCCGATTCGGAGAAGGATTTCGTGAAGGTGGTGAGAACACTATAAATACCAGGCTTATATCTGATTTTAAGGTACATGCAATTTATTACTTTCCAGCACTAGAGCGTTAAGCCTCCATTGTTAACCTTATATCAACCTGTACTAATTGTCATACCGGACCTATCCCCCGGTGACACAAGCCGTCAAGCTTTCGGTGTTTACTCATTTTTGTCCAGGATTGGACGCGTTTTGTTAATTGAAGTGCGTGGATAGATCTTGGCGTTAACATTACCTATATTTAATATGGGTTATGTGGTTTGGATTTAAATTATTATGGGTTGAATCCAGGTCGACCTATTTTTCAAATTATAGTTTTACTAAAATCTTAATTTATGTTATACTAAAAAAGTCTTATTTTAATTTTTTTAGACCCAAGTTTGAAACTTCAAATTTTAATTGATGTGACTAATTTGAGTATTAAAAACATTAATTTTGTAAAATTTACATTAATAATTATTATGTAAAATAAAATTAATGAAATTATTGAGAATTTTATTACTGATAATCACTAATTTTTTTTTTTGAGTGTATATATAATCAATAAATATTATTTGGGGGGTAGGGGTGGGCGGGGGTTGGTGGGTGGAGTGGGGGGAGTTTACTTGGGTGGGAGTGTATACATAATATATAAATATTATTTTTTTTTTTTTGGGGGGTTGATGGTGGGGGTGGAGGTGTATACATAATTAATAAATATTACTAAAAGTGTAAACTTTATTAAGGAATACTTCCATAATTAGTGAAATGATTTTTATACATAATTACAAATGTATAAATTATTAAAGTATGTAATATGTATACAATGTAATATGTATAATGTATATGTGTTATATAAGAATTGTAGACACTCGAAATTTTGTTTTCCTATTATTAACTATGCAGGAGAACAAAATCGTATTTTTCACACTCAAAAGATAACCCTTCAGGACCACAACATCAATTCCAACACTGGAGATAGTCTCGGGAGATCCAGTTTCCAACCCCGAAGATAACCTCGGGAAATCAGTTTCCAACCCCGGAGATAACCCCGGGACAGTTAGTTCCAACTGTAACAATCCATAATTTTAATTATAATTTTTAAATATTTATTGAATTATATAAATATCTAATGGATGTGTTTATTGTTGAATAAATTTTTGTTTAAATTGATTTGATTTGATTTAATTTGGTTAATTATTTGTTAAATAAATAATTAAGGAGTTAAGGAAATTAATTATTATGAAATAACATTCTAATTTAATTTAATAATTAAGTTAGAGAGTTTATAATGATTAAATGAATTATTATAATAATTTTTAAATTGATGTTGTAATTAAAATGATGTGTTAATTTATTAAATAAAATTATAATTATAAAGAAGATTATAATTTTGTTGTATTGATTTATGTGGTAAATTTATTCAATAAATTGTTATTAGAATTAATTAAATTAAGTATGAAAACTTAATTAAATAAAGTGTGACCATAAACTATACTATAAAGGAGTTATTAAAATAAATTAAAAGAGTTTAATTTAGTTTTGCCAAATAAGGCTTAAAGATATTAAGTCTTTAATTTTTAAAGAGTTTTGCCAAACAGAGCCTTATGGCTTTTGAATTTTTGATTTTTGAATTTTAAATAATATAAATAAAATAAATAAAATAAATAAAGTAAATCAAATAATAAATAAAATATATTTATAATCTATACGTTATATTTTATAACTTATATTAGTTATTAGGCTTATTATGGTCATATCAGTTTCTTTTATTTTACGTTTGGTTATCAGTTGGTTTTGTTTACGCATTCTAGTAATTTGGCTTAAACCTAAGACAAGAAAGAAAAAAAAGGTTTCAAAGAGAAATTTGAGAGAGTCTGGAGTGAGTTGAGAGGAGAGAAGGTCTGTGAAGTTGCGATTCTCAGAGGTTAGCAAGGATTTTTAAAGAGACAAAAGGTATTTTTCCCATAACCTTAATATTATATATACATATATGTTTAATATGTTTTACGTGATGCCTTTTCTGTCCTCTGTGAAATCCAAATTCTCTTGAATTGTGGTATAAACTGAATTACTGCAATTTTAAGTAATTGTAATGCTAGAGTTTATGTTTAGATAAGGAATTGTATGCTAGTTTCGTTTAAAAAGGAAGAAAATTGTTTACAGTACATATATGTATGAAAATGGCTGGTAGAAGTACCAAAATTGATATAATGTAATTGTCTGTAATTATTTGTTTGTGAACTAATTGTGAAATTAAACCTTGAATATATTAATTTGGTAAGAAATGAAGAGAATATAGTTAGAATGGACTAAGTTGGTGTATAATTGGGATTACAGTGTTAGTTTTGTCAAAAAATGGAGTTTTGGTTGAAAACATGGCACTCAAGGATTTAATTTTTCTAAAATTGTTGTTTAGTTGTTTTAAATTGGTATATGTATGATGGGTAAAGGTTATGTGTAATTTACGTAAGTTATACGTGTTAATTTAGTTGCTAGAAACTCTTAAACAGACAGAAATTACCTTTGTTCTGTTCTTCGTGCTCAGTTCTGTAAAGTCGGCGCCTCAGCGCCAAAAAAAATGTCATCGTCACCGACTAAACTTTTTAATGCAATAATGGCCCATGGTTCGGGCTACATATGTGCCATGATCCACAAGATAAACCGTGGAAATAGCAATACCCAGTTAGCGATAGGGCAGGAATGATTTTTCTTTTGTACGAATTCTATAAATGCTGATATAATGCAATATCATAACTATTAAAAATGTAATTTTGTTATTGTGGTATTATAGTGCTATGAATGAGCATATTATTAACACTTAACGAGTTTTGTTATTATATTATTGATGTAACTTGATTATGTGATTAAAAATCAAGTCATACATGAAATAGGTACTTATTTGTATACAGAGTATCTGTAGTGACTAATTGTATCCTAATGATATGTGATTAGGATATTGTGAATCAAACAATTTTGGTTTAGCCTACACGCAAGGCAAGTTTCTTAACTTTTTTCAATTCGTGCCTTGAACGCAAGTATCATATCCTTAATTTGTTACTTTTAAGCAAATTCCTTTATCTCTATCTTGATTATAAATGTTGCAAGTTTCTAAACCTTATCTTTTGATATTAGACAAGTTATTCTTGTCTTTAACTTGTTTCATTGTATGCAAATTTCCGAAACCTTATTCTTATGTTGAGCAAATTTCTCTAATCATTAACTTGTTATTTAACATGCAAGTTTATATATTCTAATATACTAATGTTGAACAAGTTTTATCGTTCAATTTATTATTTGTTATGCATGCTTAGTACTCAATTCTAAATAACCTTGGCTTAATATTGTTCAAGCAAGGTATGTTATAATTAATCAATGTTTATACTCTTAGATTATTCCTAAAGCATGACCTTAGTATACAATGTTGATTCACATATGATTTATTCTATAGCATAATGTTATTACCTTTTTATTCAACTAATCTTTAGTTGATGACCGTTGAATTCCAAATTACCTTGAAACGTATCCAAACCAAACTTACTTTGGTGCAGACTTGTACACTAAATCCTGAGATGAACAACCCTATTATTAGGGGATAATTTACGCATAGCGTTGTGTTGCATCTTTTTTAGTTCTAACAAAAGAGCTCTAACTCATGCAAGCATACATGTGTCAACAAGCAATACAGAGTAAGTCGAGTATCGATCCACGGAGAAAGGATTCTAAATTAAATTATTATGCATCAACTAAATCACAATTTTTATATGCTCAAACTAATGCTTATGGTTGGAAACTACTCTAAACTTAAATAATAACTAAAAGATGAATATAAAAGTAATAATTCAAATATGGAAATAATGGGATCCTAACTTCATTTAATAGTTCATCTAATTACCACCATCATGCAAGACTATTCACGTATCACAGGAAATTAGCCAAGAGCACATATGTAGACATAACCATTTTTCAATGTATCATGACCTACTCACATAACATCCACATACAATAGACATCATGTAATCATCAATAAAACCAATCTCAATATATTTCTATGTGAAATTGCAGCAATATTGAATTTAAGCACAATCCCTTATATAACTCATACGGTGAAATAGTATATGTCTATCTGGTTCACGAAATACAAAGCTAAGTAAAACAGCCCCATATACGCATGCTATCATGATTACAACCATACTCGCATGTTATTTTTCAACTCCATACAAGTACATAAAATGAATGGTGATCAATCATTCATGCATTCAAATCAACCATGATAGAAATTCCTCACGATACGCAAACAGTCCAGCAATCAAGCCATAAGTTAGACTATGTATTAAAATCCGTTAGAATCCCATAATGGAATTTAGTTCATGACTTAACCAAAAGCCATTATGGGATCAAAGCAATACATGAAAAATAAACAAACAACTGAAAGAGAAAAGATAGAATCGATCAAACCCAATTACTGATTATAATCCAAACGCGATGTTCAAATCCTACTAATATCCAGCAACATAAAAGTAGTTCATCCACAATGATTGAAATCCAAAGAAGAAGTAAAAAATAATAAGTCTGTGCTTGGCTTCACGTTGGAATTCTCTCAAAGTGTAAACCATAGTTCTCTATTATGAAAAACACGTAAAAACTAAAGATAGATACATCTGGTTCCAACCACAATCGTTTATATCAACTCAAACACTTCAATTTTAAAAATTAAAATAAAGTCAGCAGCTTCAGTCAACTACGCGCGCGGCCGCGTGTGATCCCTTAGTAATCATGTCGCGGGCGCGCGATTGGCTTCTTGGCTCTGCAGGTGTGTGGTGCGGGCGTGCGCTTCATAGCTCTTATATAGCCTGTGCAGCGCTTCTCGGCTCTGCAGATTCACAATTTGTGCTCGCTTCTTCGCTTCATGTCTTTGCTGTTCAACTTGCCACTTGTTTCTTCCTCACAGTTCCATTCCTGATCTCCACTTGTTACTCGTGCCATGCCTCCATTAGCCTCATTACCACCTACCATCGCAGAGCTATGCCATTTCTGCACTTTCACAACATAGGAGTTCTCAGTATATGCAATGCAAAATAACACTAAATGCAACTAAAAACATACTAAAATGTACTTGAGATGGGCATAGTTCTCGTGAATTGATATCCAATAAGTAGGTATAAAACCCACTTATCAAATACCCCCAAACTTGAACTATTGCTTGCCCTCAAGCAATGCATACTACATAAACACTGAAAATGCAACTATAATTCTACGCAACTAAATCATGATACAAATGAGTCTCATATTGTTCCAGCTATAACATAATTTTAGTCTAAAATGCCTCAGCGAATTATCCAGATTCGAGAATGAAACTTCAAACTAAGCCATAGACATAATATCATACATCAAGTAATCCACACATGCTATAGAAATGCTGTGTGTGTGTTGTTTTCACCAAAGCTTGACTGAAGCAAAGATTACACATGCTAAACTACTCAACATAGAAAATTATAGTCTAAATCAAGATTAATGTATACTTATGCAACCAAGACTGGTCCAACATATCAAAACAAACTAAGGTTCAACAATGGGCTTAACTGCTTTATTACTACTCACGAGGGCGATTTTCGCACTTTCCCGCGGTGTTTATTGCTAGTTTTCTTTTTTTCTATACAGCGAGTGCATTTTACGCTCCATCTCGCCCCTTCCAAAGAGTCAATAATTTAGCTCAAGAAGGTTTCAAGATAGCTTTTTTTTTATATAGCATACCCATGTGTTCCCAAAGTTTGATTGTCAAGGTTTTGTACAGTCTAAGTCCATTTTCCACATAATTCTCTTTTTATAACCACATTTTCTATCGAGCCATGCAACACATAAATCTTTTGCCTACAAGCAACTGTGAACATGGAAGTGCAAACCGAAAGCATTTAAACAGCATCATGAATCATATCATGTAAAACAATATAGCTAAGCTTAAGTTATCCATTAAATTCAACAATCCTTCAAAATTCAAGTTCATCATTAGCTAGACATAATTTCCATAAAGCTAGAATTTGTGAGACATGCACTTAACATCAAATGCAACTAAACATAAACTAACACACATAATAATAATGACTGAAAATAGAAAAATAATATGCAAATATTCTCTAACACATAAAACATGCACAATTTAAACTAAACATGCAAATACTATATGCACTACTCTACCCTACAACCCCAATACCCCAAAACTTAGAATATTCATTGTCTCAATGAAAGGAGATATTAGGTTAGAGAAAATCCCCTAATGCTCAGCTGCACCACCCTCATCGGGTGGTGAATCCAGTGGTGGATATGGCATGGCAGTCCCGAACTGTGGCCACTCAACCATGGTCTCTTCCTGTGCAAACGCCTCTGCCAACGACCTCGTGAGACCCGTAGAAAACACTATAAACTTGTCATACATCGCGTCGACCTTTCACTCCAACTTCTTGAGTTGTTGATCCTCAAGTGGCAGCGATTTGAGTTGAGTTGACGGGCCCACTTCATCTATCTGAGAGGGTCGTGGTATGGTTCCGAGAATGTAATGGATGATAAAGCCTTTTCCTCGTGGGTGCGGTGCACCTCCTACCCAATCCTCGAAATTTTGCAATGGTTGCGTGAGTGATATCTTAACTCGGGTTCTGCATTTGTTCATTGTCCCAATGGCATCCTTGATGGGCACACATCATAGCTACAATAGACGCGTGTGGGATACTCCATGTAGTACTTCCCCGCAGATAACATAACATATTTTGATGAATCAGGTGGCCCACATTAATGTATTTGCCTGTGATTATTCCCTACAGAATTATCGCCCTCTCAGCTGTGATTTCATGCCGATGAGACGATGGAACGAGCTTGGCACATATGAACAAATTCCACGCTTTAGCATATTGATTCAAGGCTGAGGCTGGGAATATGCGAGGCTGATTCGTGCTGGCCTTATAAGTCCACTTCGTTCCTGGAATGCACAACTCAGTAATGACTATTTCTAGATCCGTTTCCAAATGTGCACCTTCTACCCAATTAGCAGACCCAGTTGGTGGTGTGTCAGTTATCCTAAAAATTTCTCTGATTGTTGGTGGTCTGTAATCTATTTGAAATCCTTGAACCACAGATAGACCACTCATTGTGTCTTTAGCATTCACATAGAATTCTCGGATGATACTCATTGGAAAAGGCATAGGGGTTGCAGTCAATCCAACCCATCCTCTTTCGCAAATCATATCCCATAGCTGACCATCTTGCCTCTCAAGTTTGAAACCGCACTCCTTTACAAACGTCTTTGCCATAATTCTGTAATAATCCGTTTGTGCATCCAAACTCAGAAATTTGGTATGATCCACAACATCCTCCCCTTGACTGCTAGAGGAAGACGATGATGAAGAAGAAACAAAGCGAGCTCGTTTGGGACCCATTGCTTAGATTGTTGAAGATGAACACTTGTTGATGAACTGATGATTCCCAAACTCGAATTTCAAAAACCCACCGAAACCCTAGATTTACAGTGTAGAGGTTGAGTAGAGGTTGAACGTGGGTAGAATCATGGGTGTGAGCTCCGAAGCAAAAATCACGTAATGGAGAGGAGAGTTATGGCTTGGTTTGTAACTAGAGATGAGGAGACGTTCGTTTTTGGGAGAACAAGTGAATAGAGCTTCAACTGATATAAGCCAAGTGGGATAACACGTCTTTAAAAACTTAAAAAACAATTCCACTTAGGTGCGCAGGCGGCGGCGCACGTGCGAAGTTTTCATGTATGTATGTATGGCGGCGCCTTGAATGGAATGTTTAGTTTAGCGGTGCATGCGCTGTATGCGTGCTATTTTGTATCAGCAATCAATCAGCGGCGCATACGACCTTATTTCTTCCTCAGATCGCTAACTTTCATTTCCCGTACTTCAAATTAGTGATGAATTCAGTCCAAGATACCTACATAGACATCAATAAACACTGCCAAGGCATGAATTACTGAGTAAACATGAATGTCTAACTTAATACCATAATTTCGATACTATGTACATACATACTCATATCCAAATTCAGCCGCTAAGATATTCATACAAAGCTAATCTACTATCACAAATAAAAAAAATGCAAATGAACTAACGAAAGCAATCTAAACTAAATAAGTAAAAAGTAGAGATAGAAATAATGGGTTGCCTCCCATCAAGCGATAAGTTATAGTCAATTAGCTTGACTATCTCTGAATCTCATGTCGAGAATTGAGGTGACTTTCTGTCGGTCCACCTCGCCACCAAAGTAATGCTTCAATCGTTGTCCATTCACCTTAAAAGACTGATCCGGGTATTTATCGAACACTTCTATCGCACCATGTGGGAAGACAGTCTTCACTATGAATGGCCCTAACCATCTTGATTTCAGCTTCCCAGGAAAAAGTTTAAGCCTGGAGTTAAAAAAAAAACCCTTTGTCCCGGTTCAAATGTTCTCTTTATGATCTTGCGATCATGCCATTTCTTCACCTTCTCCTTGTACAGCTTCAAATTTTCATATGCCTGTAATCAGAATTCATCCAACTCATTGAGTTGGAGTAGGCGTTTCTCCCCTGCAACTTTCAAGTCAAAATTGAGCTTCCGAATTGCCTAATATGCCTTATGCTCTAGCTCAATAGGAAGGTGACAGGCTTTTCCATAAACGAGCTGAAAAGGTGACATGCCCAATGGAGTTTTGTATGCAGTCCTATATGCCCACACAACATCATCCAGCTTTAAAGACCAGTCCTTTCTCGTGGGATTTACAACTTTTTCAAGGATTCTTTTGACATCTCGATTTGACACTTCAGCTTGGCCATTTGTTTGTGGGTGATAAGCTGTAGCAATACGATGGTTCACCCCATACTTGGCCAACAACGTTGTAAACTGCCTGTTGCAGAAATGACTGCCTTCATCACTAATGATGGCCCTTGGAGTCCCAAACCTCGTGAAGATACTTATATGTAAAAACCTGAGGACTACCTTGGCATCATTTGTCGGAAGAGTTGCCACTTCTACCCATTTTGACACATAATCCACTGCAAGCAAGATGTAGAGATTTCCGCAAGAAGAAATAAAAGGGCCCATGAAATCAATACCCCACACATCAAAGATTTCTACTTTGAGGATCGTATTCAATGACATTTCATTTCTTTACGAGTTGTTCCCAACTCTCTGACATCTATCACACCTCTGGACAAAACTGTAGGCATCCTTGAAATTTGTCAGCCAATAGAATCCTGCTTGTAGCACTCTAGCCGCTATTCATTCTCCACCATAGTGACCCCCATATACAGAAGAATGACAATCTTACAGAATCCCCTCGGTGTCGCTATATGGAATACACCTTCTTATCATTTGATCAGCACACTGTTTAAACAAGTATGGCTCATCCCATATGAACAATTTGACATCAAGCAAATAATTTTTCTTTTGATAACCCACCAAGTAGAAGGTACCATTTTACTCACCAAATAGTTTGCGTAGTCTGCAAACCATGGCACTTCCCTTTTCACCACAAACAACTGCTCGTCTGGAAAGGATTTATTAATAACAACCATGTCTTTCGCTTCTCTTTTTGGATTCTCTAGTCGAGATAAGTGGTCCGCCACTTGGTTTTCAGTGCCCTTTCTGTCCTTGATCTCCAAATCAAATTCCCGCAACAATAAAATCTATCTGATCAACCGGGGCTTTGCATCCTTCTTTTCCACTAAGTGTCGAATTGCCGTGTGATCTGTGTACACTATCACCTTTGTACCAATTAGATATACTCAGAATTTATCAAAGGCATACACCACTGCCAATAACTCTTTCTCTGTGGTGATGTAATTCAACTGTGCATCTGTAAGGGTCTTACTAGCATAATATATCACATGAAACATCTTTTCATTTCTCTGACCCAAGGCAGCCCTTAGAGCGTAATCACTGGCATCACATATCAGCTCAAATGGCAAATCCCAATCTGGTGCAGTAATAACTGGTGCTGAAGTTAGTTTCCTCTTCAAATGCTCTAATGCCGACATGCAGGCTAGGCCTCATCAAAATTAAACTGTGCATCCTTCTCCAATAAACTGCATAGTGGTTTAGTTATTTTGGAGAAGTCCTTGATGAATCTGCGATAGAAGCATACATGTCCCAAAAAACTGCGAAAACCTTTTACTGAAGTAGGTGGTGGCAAGTTCTCAATAGTTTCTAGCTTTGCCCTATCCACCTCGAGTCCCTTCTTTGAAACTATATGTCCTAGAATGATTCCTTCTTATACCATAAAATGACACTTTTCCCAATTCAGCACTAAGTTTGTCTCAACACACCTTTTCAAAACCATCACTAAATTCTCAAGGCACAAATTAAACGAGTCCCCAAATACTGAGAAATCATCCATAAATACCTCCACATTTTGCTCCACCATATCCGAGAAAATAGCCATCATGCATCGCTGAAAGGTGGCTGGAGCATTGCACAACCCGAAAGACATCCTTCTAAAAGCAAAAGTGCCATATGAACATGTGAAGATAGTCTTTTCCTGGTCTTCTGGAGCTATCATAATCTGATTGTAGCCTGAATACCCATCCAGAAGGCAATAATACTCATGACCTTCTAGTCTATCAAACATTTAATCAATGAATGGCAGTGGGAAGTGATCTTTCCTCATAGCTTTGTTCAGCCTGTGGTAATCCATGCAGACTCTCCACCCCGTCATTGTTCATGTTGGAATCAACTCATTATTCTCATTTGAAACCACGGTCATACCACCCTTCTTTGGTACACATCGCACTGGGCTAACCCATGCACTATCTGAGATCAGATATATTATACCTGCATCCAGCCATTTCAAAACTTCTTTCTTGACCACTTCTTTTATTATCGGATTAAGTCTTCTTTGTTGCTCAACCGACGGTTTACTATCATCTTCCATCAGGATCTTATGCATGCAAAACGAAGGGATGATCCCTTTTATGTCTGCTATGGTCCATCCAATAGCCGATTTGAACTCTCTAAAGACTCGTAGCAGTTTTTCTTCCTGAAAAGATGTTAGTGCAGAAGAAATAATCACAGGTAGCTTTGAATCTTTATTTAAAAATGCGTACCTTAGATGATTTGGAAGTGGTTTCAATTCAAGTTCTGGAGGTGTCTCAAGAGATGGTTTCAATTTTATCGATGTCTCTCCAGCTTTCTTCAACAGCTCGATAGGTGTTTTAAATTTTCTGAATTATGGAGTGGTATCCAGATATTGCACAAGTTCTTCAACTTCTTTGTCCTCCAATTCTGAATTTTCAGCAATGACACTTCTCAACGGTTCATAATCCACTAAACTCTCAACTTCATCATTTAATACACGGTCCACCAAATCAATTCTGAAACATTCCTCTTCATCTATTGGGAACTTCATTGCCTTGAAGACGTTAAAGGTAACCTTCTGATCATGAACACGCATAGTGAGTTCCCTTTTCTGAACGTCAATCAAGGTCCTTCCTATAGCTAGGAATGGTCTCCCTAGTATGATTGGTATACTTTTATCTTCCTCGTAATCCAAGATGATGAAGTCACCCGGAAAGATAAATTTGTCCACTTTCACCAATACATCTTCAACAATTCCCCGTGGATACGTGATGGATCTGTCAGCTAGCTACAAGGAAATATTTGTTGGCCTTGGAGCCGGCAATCCCAACTGGTTGAATACTGACAAGGGCATCAAATTGACACTTGCCCCAAGATCACATAGACACTTACTGAAGCTCATCTTTCTAATCGTACATGAAATTGTGAAACTGCCCAGATCTTTCAGCTTTGGAGGTAGTTTGCGCTAAAGCACTGCACTGTATTCCTCTGTCAAGGCCACTGTCTCAAACTCTTCTAATCTCCTCTTCCTTGACAATATACCCTTCATAAACTTTGCATAACTTGGCATCTATTCTAATGCCTCTACGAAAGGTATGTTGATCTGTAGGTTTTTAAAGACCTCCAAAAACTTGCTGAACTATTTATCTTCCCTCTGCTTGTTCAATCTTTGTGGATACGGAACCAGAGGGTGAACTAGTGGTACTATACTCATGGGCTTCTCATCTGAACATGATTTATCCTTCTCTACTAGTTGCAACTCAGAATCTTCCTTAATTAATTTCTCAGCAGACACAGTTTCCTCCTCATGCGCCAAGCACGACTTCTCAAGATAATATGGCGGCGCCGCGCATGCTCGATTCGCATCTTTTTTCCTGCACCTTAATGTGATCGCTTGACACTGTTCCTTCCCTTCTCTTCATGGATTTGATTCTGTATTACTTGGTAATGAACCCTAGGGCCTGTTGTTAAGCATGTTCGCCATTTGCCCCATTTGAGTTTCCAGATTTTTAATAGCCACTGCCTTGCTTTTGATCATAACCTTCGTGTTTGCCATGTACTTCATCATCATCTCCTCCATTTGTGATTTCTTTTCTTGCTGAGGTGCAGCTGAAGTATGATATTGTTGTTGAGAAAATCTCGGCGGAAAAAGGTGGTCTTGGAGTAAACTGTTGATGCACTGGCTTTGACTGAAACTGATTATTCGACTAAAATTGATTTTGTTGATTTCCTTGATTATTTGACCAACTGAAGTTAGGATGATTGCGGTTGTTGGAGTTTTACGTGTTCTGAAACTGTCCTTGGTCTTTTTTGTAATTGTTCACATACTGTACCGACTCTGAGCTGATAGCACATTGATCTGTCGAGTGTGACCCTACACAAATCTCACATACGAAGGAAACTGTTTTCGCTTTGCTCTCTGCCAATGAATCTATTTTCTTCACCATAGCTTCTATCTGTGCCGACAACTGAGTAATATCAACCACTTCCAACAAACCTGCAACTTTGGGCTGTGGCATCCGAGATGTAGGGTTTTGAAAGTCATTCGATGCCATTGTCTCGATAAGGTTATAGGCTTCCTCATAACTCTTTGCCCATAATGCTCCTCGTACAGCTGCATCTACAATCGGCCTAGACTGCCATCCCAATCCATTATAAAATGTGTTGATCACCATCCAATCTGGCATACCATGGTGTGGACACTTCCTTAACATCTCTTTGTATCTCTCCCAGGCCTCATATAAAGATTCTCCCTGTTGCTGCTCGAACTGAGAGATTGTTGTCCTAATTTTCGCAGTCTTAGCCATTGGGAAAAATTTGGCTAAGAACTTCTGTGCTAGGTCCTCCCATGTAGTAATTGATCCTGAGGGCAAAGAATGAAGCCAACTTCTCACTTTATATCCCTTAATGAGAACGGAAGTAGCCTAAGTCTGATAGCTTCCTCCATCACCCCGTTATATCTGAGAGTATCACATATCTCAATAAAGCTCAATAGGTGCTCATTAGGATCATCGGTAGCAACACCCCCAATGTGACGCCGCCAAATCCGGGTCTCTTCCAACCCGACATATGGTGCTCCATGGTGCTACAGTTCACACAAACATTCAATTGAAAAGCCTCAAAAGAATGAATATGTCTTATATATTCCAAAAAATACTACCATTCCCCTGGTTCTTTATAATCGTTACATTTGTTCTTGTCATAATATCAAATATTATCATTACAAACCTATACTATTACATAGGTAATCTACAAGTTCGCTTTAGCCTTCACTTTATCCTTAACGAATCCGGCAGTCCATTCGGTCTAAGATGCATTCATATGATTCAAACAAGAGTGAGCATAACAAGCTCAACAAGTACAACAATTTCATTTTTAAAGCATGCTTGAAACATAAGAATCGTATATCTTCAATAGTTGGATGATAGTTACGAAGTACTATCAATAATTTAAAATAGCATTTCTTTTCCTTGAAAACCTTTTACAATAACCATATTCAGTAATACATCAATTCTGGTTCAAGACGTGAACGTCTTATAGTTTCTTTAAAAAGTACAACCCGAGCATAAAATCCGTAAGTCCGGCATATCTTACGAGCACTTCTAGGAGATCAGCCTATAGTACTCTATGTTGACCAACACTACATCCATTAAACGTGTGTACGTTTAAGATGTGGCAACCTTACGTGTCCATCGAATACTCGATGAAAATACATTTGTTTATTCATATTCAAGCTTACCTTGAATCCGTACCAATTAGTTGGCGTAGGATAGCATTAGCAATTCTATATTGAAAGACTTGTAAACAGTTCAATCAATCTATCAAGATTAGTCTAGCCGAGCTAAAACTGGCATCGACTCTTTCTTCAAAACCATACATGCATCTAATAATTTGAATCATTTAAAAACCTGGCTAACACGAAGGTTAGAGAAGTTGTTAAGAAAAACTTGCCTTCAGCATCTGCTACAGTATAATTACGTTTCCTTTGAGTCTTTACGGTCTCTACAACACATAATCACATAACATACCACATTAGGTCATGAATGAACATACGTAGTTCCTAAAGAATCTTACCATTCTTCTCAATCTAATCCCTTTTTAGATTTGTTATTATTGGTTCCGGTTTTCCATCGTTCTTTTACATCATTCTTACCAACTTATGTCTCTTCTATAACTTAAGTGAATTTATTTCATTAATACAACTCGTTTCGAGTTAATCATCTTTTCTTACGGCTTATTAACGTCCTTACTTTATTAATCGAAACTCGATCGTCAATGGTTATGTACGCTTATTGTACATCATTCCTGATTACATTCAATTAACTTTCTTTAACTCTAAGTGATCATAATTGAGGTTTAGTTATGACTTAACAATGTTTTACTAAGTCCTTTAGTTCGTTACTAATCAATTTCCCTTCATCTTCTATTTGTAACAATTCTTTTATGTCTAGGTTTTTAGGTTGGCGTTGCGGTATTTGGTTATTCAGACTTTGGTGTGTATTGCTGGCGTCACCACTTAATACTCACAAATCTGGACTCGGCGCCACGGCGCGAGTCTCTATATTATATGCCTCGCTACGGCGTGACTCTTCAGGGGCTGATGGCCACTTTGGCGCTGCGGCGTGAACTAATTTTCCTTGTCTTTGGTATGCTGCGGCTACTCTGTCACCTGAAAACTTGGATGATTTTTCAAAAGTTGAGATTCCCGGACTCGTAACTTCTTTGTTATAAGTCCGAATTGGCTCATTCAAGAGCCTATGGTTCACAAATTATGTACTCTATGCGTTCATGCAAGAATTTTATCTTTTCAACTTCGTTTGCTAAAAATTCACCTATTAGTCAATTTTTAACAAAAACGATAAACGTTCGTGAACATTCAACGCTCGTTTCTTCGTTCTAAGTCAGAATTCGGCCATTTTCTAGTCCGCAACTCTATAATGCCAAATAAGACTTGTCTCCATTGAAAACCAACGTTTCCAATCTTAATATCAAAATTTGAATTTCATTCCGAGAATTTCACGAATTCGACGATTATCGTCCAATCGTGTTAATTCCGGCAAAACTTCATTACTTGAGATTTTTTAAACCGTTTCAATTGGATTCAATCCATTATATTAATATCTTGACATACATGATTCATAAACTCATAACATGATAAGTTATTACTTATTCTTGATAAATTTGTAACTTATGAAAATATAAATTATTTATATTTTCATTACTCATGACTTATGTCTTCTTTTCATATGACTTATTAATGAGTTAAGTCCTTTAATCACTATTCTTACATCTTATTAATCATACTAATTTTATTAATGTAAACATGTTACAAGTCCTAACAAGTTCTTATACTTTCATTTATAAGTTCATAACTTATTTACGAATGAATTTCTTATTCATGACTTATCCGACTTATTAAGACTTAAGCCCTTTGATTCATTATTCCAACCTCTTCTTAGCATGCTTGTTCTACCAATACCCCCTTCTCTAACAATAGAAGAGAAAGAGAATCATGACTTAGGATTACTTACTCTTGATCTTCTCTTACTAATCCTTCTTATTGCTCCTTGAACTATAAACTCTAGCTTTTCTAACTTTTGTAGCTTATTCTCTCAAGAAAATAAGCACTTAAAATGTTGGATGAAATACAACAACCAACAAATGAATCCAAGCTCTCTCTATTTATAGGAATTCTAAGGTTAGGGTAATATAGTCATTAAGACATTCCACCTCCTTAAATCACATCCTTACTATTCCATACTTTGTCCCTAAGTAAACTTGCTCACCACATAAACTTGTCCATCACTCTTACTTAATCATTAAGAATACTTGTTAATCACACATAAGCACTTTGCCATTAAGCTATCTTACTCCCCACACTTTTTGCTTAGCCATTAAGTTAGCTTTACTTGCTCATCACTTTGAATTATCCATGGTTTGCCCCATGGGTTTAAACCATCCTCTAATCCATTGGATATTTACTTTGGGTTTTAGCTTAATTAGTTTAGCTTAATCATTTTGGGCTTGCAATAAATTTCTTTGGGCTTTACATTACAAATACTTAGGCTTAATATTAATAAACACTTGGGCTAAACATTAATCTATCTTGGGCTTGCCCTTAAAGTTTATGGACTTGCATTTCATACACAATCCACAATTCTATTCATAAATGGCTTAAAGCCTTATAACACATAATTTACGTAATAATCTCATATCCTAACTCATATACTTATTCAATACATACAACATACCATCATTCATACGTACTCGTATAATACCCCGTATCATACTCGTATTCATTACTTCGTATAATACCTACGTATGATACGATTATTGTTTAATTCATTAATCACATTACATTTCCTTCCCGTAAATAATTTTCCTTAAACGTTAGGTTTTAAGTCCATAAGCGAAATATTACGTTTTCCATAACTGAAATATTATTGGTTATTCCATCTCACATCGATATTCTATCATTACGTATTTCTCGGATGTTCAAAAATAATTCTCGAGCAGAAATACATGAATAGTGTTTTTCAGAAAATTTCTTGGAAAGCTTTTATTTTCGTCTTGGAAATTTAAACACTTTAATTCTACCACGTAGCCAAAATGCTATGATGTTCTAACATTTCTAGGTCATATAACGACCTTCAATTAGCTTGCTCCATAAATAATCAATTAAATTCATTTAATCATTATAATTAAAAAAAAATTTAATTCCTCTAAAAATTCAATTTTTCTCGGGCGTTACATTCTTCCCTCCTTATAAGGATTCTGTCCCCAGAATCTCGCTAATAATTATTTAAAAAAATAAGGAAAGAAAAAAAAAATTCTTCATTTTATTCTTGAGTTCCCATAATGCTTCTTCGACATTGTGGTACATTCACCTTCACCGAAGGTATTATTTTATTTCAAATGACTTATTACTTCCTATCAATAATTTGAGTTGGAAGTTAAACATTTACTAACATATTACGCTATCTTTTTTTTATTATTATTAGTCCTTCTTTTAACTTGGATTTATATTAAACTCAAATTCCTCCTTCAAAATAAGACTATACTTAGTCTTCTATTTATCTTGCGTCTTCTTCTTCATCTACTGGTACTCCTTGTTACCAAGTTGTATTTAATTAACTCATTCTATTATCAGGGATTGAGTCTACCTCTTGAATAACATTTCTACCCTTTCATTTTGTACTTTAACTTCTAACTCCGTTCTCGCCATTTCCGTTATTAACTCCTTCTGAGTTGTTTACATCGATAGCTTTCCCTACCCTTCCTACTTAACGCATCGACTACAATGTTTACCTTCCCTGAATGATATAAGATATCACAGTCCTCTCTCTATCGCATATTCAACGCCTTCTATGTGGAGATATATTTCAGACTCTTAGAGTCCGTGTATATCTCACCTTTCTCCACATATAAATACTATCTTCAGATTTTTAATTTACAAACTACAGTTGCCAATTCTAGATCATAAGTAGGATAGACCTCCTCATAATCCCTTAACTGGCGAGATGCATACACAATGACTTTGCTATGCTATAAGAGCACGCAATCATGTCATCTATGCGAAACATCAAGATACACTACAAAATTCCCCGTATCATCCCATAAAGATAATACATGTGCCTTACTTAATCTTTTCTTAAATCCTGTGATGCTAATGATACATTTAACCATAACACCTCACAAGAGAACCTATCAGCTTACCACCGTCTTGCTCGGTGCCCCTTACGGAAAGTCTAACTTCCGCATATTATTAAACCCAAATGACATAACCAGAAACTCGTCATAACTATAACGAATTCTGAACGTCATCTTAGGTCCCTCCTCCTTCTTCTTTACTTTCATCCGACTATACCCCGTACGCAAATCTATTTTAGAAAAATTCTTTGCCCTTCTCAACTGATCAAATAAATCATCGATCCTGGGCCATGGGTATTTATCCTTAATCACCAACTTACTCCTATTACGATAGTCGATACGTAACCGCAACGACTCATCCTCTTCTTTAACATCCTATTAACTTACGTCCAGGTTAGATGACAAGGCGTCTCGGTGTTTTATTATCATAAATTACTACCTTGGGTTTTCTGAAAAACTAAAAATTCATACGTTTCTTATAACTATTTATTATAGCTATATGATTAATCCACCCGTCTATACCGAGAATTACTTCAAATTCTCTTAACTCTATTATTGATGAAACCATTTCCATGAATACAATTAACGGAAGTTATTTCCTCATACTTTACCTTAATGTTTTAAAGGTACTTATAACCCCTTTCAGACAGACTCCTAGATGAGTCTTTCTACATGCTTTACACATTTCGATCCTATGCTTAGAATCCCCTTGTCCCCCTCTAGTATTCCCAAAGTTAAAATTTCTTTCTTTTTGGCATACTGCCACTGGCATTCTCTACCTTGATTCCTTTATCTCCTCGGTGTCCTCTTGATGTGAAACAAACCTTGCCAATTGAATTTGGACTCGAACTAAAGAACCGTCATGTCCCCTTGCTTAAGTTCTAAGAACTCAGTCTCTATTTTCCCTTGCATGCTTGTAGGGAAATAATTCTCAAAGAAAACCTTCTTAAATTGTTCCCCTGTTACCGCCTCTGTTCTATCCCTACCCTGGTGAGCCTCGCACCAAAAGTTGGCTTCTCTTTTCATCGTGTAAGTCGCAAAAGAAATCTTTTGCGCTTCAACTATGTTTGTAATAACAAACGCCTTCTCTATTTCTTTTACCCATGTATGGGCCTCTATTAGGTCCGTCGTTCCTTTGAACTCCGGCGGACCTACACTTCTAAACTCTTTAAAGGTAGTCCTTCTGACTATTCTAGATTTCGGGGTACTCTTTGATAAGTGATATTTTTACTCACTTATTGTATATTAATCCATGCGAAGTGTGCCCACCTTGAGTATATTTCATTGTGTTTTAGTCGCATTTCACGTTATTTTGCATTTCATATACTTAAAACTCCTTTTAGTGAATAAGTGCAGGAATCGACGTTATTTTGGTGGAAATTGAGGCATCGGTGAGCGTATGTGTGTAGGCTAGTGGAAAGGCGAGGATGTGCACGGCATGGGAGCATAATGAGGCATGGAAATCAAGCAAGCAAGAGGTTAAGGCATGAACAAACAAGTAGCAGCAGCAAAATATAAACCATACTCGTGGATTTATACAGGACACAGTCACAAGAACAATACAAAGGCAGTTCATGGCATACCGCATGAAAATGCGTGGTTGGACATAAGGAGCATTCTGCAAGTCAAGCGCTCGCGAGGCAAGGACCACGCACCCGCGAGAGACCCAGCGCGCGCCCGTGAGGCAGGAGCGCCCAACCGCGTATTAAGACGTCTGGAGGCACTAAGCATAATTGTAAGTCTCATGGTAGTGAGATGAGATATATATAGAGTTGAGCAGCATGCACAATGCTGCATGTCGATGTTGTAATTTGTTTTATTTTTAATTAAGCAATTTAATGATGTGTTATTTGTATAAAACGATTCTGACGTGTGTCAGAGAGGGGACTTGACATTATTTTACGTATTTTCATATTAGAATTAGGGTTAACACAATGGGGGGAAATCCCAACGGAGAAAGAAGTCGCAACATTTTATTCTCTTATTCTTCTTGGAGTTCTTAACCATTGTGGATTTTTATTATTATTGAATGGAATTCTTTGGGATTTTCATAGTTAATCATTGATTACTATTCAGCGTTTGGGTTTGATTGTTCTCTACCTCTTACTCTTATTTGCTTGATTATTGATAATGTTTAGTCTTGATCCCATAATGGCTTTTGGTTCTGCCATGACCTAAACTCCATTATGGGATTCTAACGGATTTTAATATGTAGTTTGGTTGCACATCTAAGTGTTAGATTTGTTTTGCATATCATTGGGTAATCTATCATGGTTGGTTTGTATGTATGGATGACTGATAATCTTCATGTTAGTATTTGTATGGAATTGGAAATGAACATATGAATATGGATGAAATCATGATAGCATGCGAATATGGGGCTAGAGTAAGTCTTGCATATTTTATGAAACGGATAGGAATATACTGTTTTACCATATGAGCTAGAGTAAGGGTTGTTCTTAAAATCAATAGGATTGCAATTGCGCATAGGAATATGGTAATTGTGGTGTTATTGGTGATTACATGGATTCTAACATCTGTAGATGATATGTGAGTTGGTTATAGTGCATTGGAAAATGGTTATAACTCGCTTTTAAGCCCTTGGCTATTATTCTGTGATATGTAAACGCTTCTTGCATGACATATGGCAATTGAATGAAATATTGAATGAAGTTAGGATCCCATTGTTTCCACATCATATTTAATTCGTTTATATTCTTATTTGTAGTTGGTAATTATAATTTAATCAAATCGACAATTTAGTCTAAAGTCTCATCATATAAATATATGAGTGTGATTAATGCATAGTAGTCTAAGTTAACAACTTTTCTCGTGGGATCGATACTTTACTTACTCAGATTACTTGTTGAATTCGTGTATACTTGCATGAGTTAGAGCTCTTTTATAAGAACTATAAAAGTGGCAACAAGTTTTTGGTGCCGTTGTCGGGGAAAGGCGTTAATTTAGATAATTATCATTAGTTTAAAATTGTATTGTATGACTTTGACAAATCTGTTCATCTCTCATTTCTATTTTTCTTTTGTTTTTGATCTCATGTACTTGTAGACTTTTATATGCACGCGGTCATCCAAATTTCGAGTTAACACCAAAGGCACGCTAATATTAACGGGAAGAGTTGGAAAACGAGTGTGAGGAGAAATTTGCAAGAGCAGTTGGAAAGCATTACACTCAATATGGCGGAAGAACAAAGGATTGAGCCAAGAGAAGAGCAGCGGGCTCTTAGGGAATATTCTATGCCAAACATAAATGAGCTACAGTCTACTATAGTCAGGCCAGCGATAGCAGCAAACACCTTCGAAATAAAACCGGGAACTATTCAGATAGTGCAGAACTCGGTACAGTTTGGGGATGCTGCTACGGATGATCCGAACGAGCACCTATTGAGTTTCATCGAAATTTGTGACACATTCAGATATAATGGTGTGACGGAGGATGCCATCAGACTATGGTTGTTCCCATTCTAATTGAGGGATAAAGCAAGGAGTTGTCTACATTCTTTGCCAGCTGGATCGATCAATACATGGGAGGACTTAGCACAGAAATTCTTAGCCAAGTTCTTCCCAATGGCTAAAACGGCAAAGATGAGGACAACCATATCTCAGTTTGAGCAGCAACAGGGCAAAACCTTATATGAAGCATGGGAAAGGTACAAGGAGATGCTCAGGAAGTGTCCCCATCATGGTTTACCAGACTGGCTGATCATTAATTCATTTTATAATGGTTTGGGATGGCAGTCCAGACCGATTGTGGATGCAGCCACAGGAGGGGCATTATGGGCAAAAAGCTATGATGAGGCCTATACACTCATTGAAACTATGGCCGCAAATGACTATCAGTGTGTTGGAGGTAGATGCGATTACACAGCTGTCGGCACAAATGGCAGCTATGGCAAAGAAAATAGACACGTTGGTAGAGAGCAAAGTGAAGACGGTTGCTTTTGTATGTGAGATTTGTGCGGGATCACACTCCACAGATCAATGTGCTATCAGCTCAGAATCAGTTCAGTACGTAAGCAACTACAGAAAGGACCAAGGCCAATTTCAGAATACTTATCATCCCAACAACCGCAATCATCCAAATTTCAGTTGGTCGAACAATCAAGGACAACAGCAAAATCATTTTCAGCCGAATCAACAGTTTCAACAACAGTCAGCACAGCCACAGTTTACACCGAAACCACCATTTCCACCGGGGTTTTCTCAACAGCAACAACATCACACTCTAGCTGCACCACATCTAGAGAAAAAATCAGAAGTGGAGGAAATGATGTTGAAATACATGGCAAACACCGAGGTTATAATCAAAAGCCAAGAAGTGGCTATCAAGAATTTAGAGCCGCAAATGGGGCAAATGGCAAACATGCTCACTAATAGGCCCCAAGGTGCTTTTTGGCAAGTAACACGAGAGGCAAATCCTAGAAGAGATGGGAAGGAGCAAAGGTCAAGCAATAACATGCGTTGCTCGGAAAGATTTGACAATGCTCGCAAGTCGCGCTACCCAAGAAGATGATACTAAGGAATCCGTGCTTGTTGTGGAGGCGTAAACGAGATACCACCGAGGAGCAAAATCTGGAAAATTCTGAGGTTCCGCAGGAAGAAAAGAATAGAGCAGGGATAGAAGAGAAGGTCAAGGGTCCATTACAACCACTGCACTCTCAAGTGCCATATCCGCAAAGGCTAGTTAAGCTGAAAGATGAAAAACAATTCACCAAGTTTTTAGAGGTCTTCAAAAAACGACAAATCAATATACCTTTTGCCGAAGCATTGGAACAAATGCCAAGCTACGCAAAGTTCATGAAAGGTATATTTTCAAGGAAGAGGAGATTAGATGAGTTTCAAACGGTAGCCTTGACAGAAGAATGCAGTGCAGTGCTTCAACGTAAGTTACCTCCAAAGCTGAAAGATCTGGGTAGCTTCACAATTCCGTGCACTATTGGGAAGATGGAGTTTAGCAAGTGTTTATGTGTGATCCGGGGCAAGTATCAATTTGATGCCATTGTCTGTATTCAACCAGTTGGGATTACCGGCTCTAAGACCAACGAACATATCATTACAGTTAGCCGATCGGTCTGTCACATATCCGCGGGGAATTGTTGAAGATGTATTAGTTAAAGTGGATAAGTTCATCTTTTCGGCTGATTTCATCATCCTAAATTTTGAAGAGGACAAGAATATACTAATCATACTAGGAAGACCGTTCTTGGCCATGGGCAGGACTTCTATAGACGTCCAGAAAGGGGAATTAACCATACGCGTACATGATCAAGAGGTCACATTTAATGTTTTCAGCGCAATAAAGCTCCCAACAGATGAAGAAGAGTGTTTTCGGGTTGATCTGGTGAATGGTAACCGTAAGGAGTGGATACATGACCCGAGGCCAGATGAATCGCAAAGATATGTCACAGATGAAAATGCAGAGTTGAAGGTGGATCCATTAACAAAAGCTGAAGTGTTTAAATTTCAGGATGCCAAGGACAACAAGGAAGGCACCATAACTATTGATGTGACGTGAACATTCCACGACAGTCAAGCTAATTGACTATAACTTAGCGCTGGATGGGAGGCAACCCATCGATTCTCTACCCAAGAATTCATTTAGTGTCGTTATTTCCTTGTGATTATTTTAATTAGTATTTCAAGTTTAGTGTTAACAAGTTATGAGTAAGCGAGCGTATATGCGTAACGAGTAACAACTGACATTAATTTCGCATCTTATCACTACTATTGCCTACCGTATTCATGTAAATTAGTATCTGTGTAGGTACAATGTTTAGAGTGCATCATTGATGGAAGAGTGAGATCAAAGATAAACTGGCAATAATCAGGGTCACGCGGCGTGCCACATGACACAAGCAAGATTAACTCTCGGCGTGCTCAAGCGTTCACCGATTAATTCAATGACCTTTTACGCAAGTCTCGCGCCCGCGCGCCCAAGGAAGCATATCATCGTATGCATATGTTGGCGACTCCAGTCCAAATGGATAAAAATAGTTCAAAATAGAAGTTGGAATCATTTGGACTTTTATGTGCGATACCAACAGAAGCGAAAATCTCTCACTCTCCCTAACTCACGCCGCTATCTCTATCGCCATGATTGAGGCGTATTTCTCTCCATCAAATCTCCACGATTTCCTCCACGATTCCATGCTCATCCCCATATTCTTCATGATATAAAGCTAGGGCTCTATATTGGGATAACACAAGCAAGAGTGTAATTCATCAGTTTACAAATACATTCGTTCCTTCAGTAAGTTCATTTGCTATCTCTATCTCACAAGGGTCCAAAGAGAGTAAGGGCAACTTCCTCCTCTTCATCATCCTCCGGTGGCCACGAGGAGGATATTGTCGACCACAACAAATTTCTATGTTTGGAGGCTCAGCAAGAATATTATCGAATTGTGGCAAAGACATTCATCAAGGAGAGAGGATTCAGACCCGAGGGCCAGGATGGAGAGCTTTGTGCAATGATCCACGAACGTGGATGGGGAGGACTGACTGCCGCACCCACGCCGATTCCAATGAGCATAGTGCGAGAGTTCTACGCAAATGCCAAGGATACTATGAGCGAGTCCTCTATGGTTCGTAGCACAGAGGTAGACTACCGACCCGCTGCCATCAGAAACTTGCTGAAGATCACCGCTAGACCACCAACAAGGGCGGCTAATTAGATCACAAGAGCTTATTTTGAAACAGACTTGGAGCAGGTCATCACTGATCTGTGCATTCCGGGAACAAGGTGGACTTACAAAGTCAGTACAACCTTACCTCGTATTTTCCCAGCAGCCGCATTGAATCGGTACGCCAAAGCATGGAATTTGTTCATTTGTGCTAAGTTACTGCCATCCTCCCATCAACATGAAATCACAGTAGAGAGAGCCATACTACTGTGGGGCATCATAATTGGCGAGTATATTGACGTGGGATATTTGATCCATCAAAACATTGTGATGTATCCGACGGGAACTACCACGGGAAGCATCCCACACGCTTCGGTAATAGCCATGTTATGTGCGCATCAAGGGGTTCGTTGGGACAACGAGCAAATGCAGTATCCCAGCCAAGACATAACGCACTCCACAATTGCCAAATTTGAGGACTGGGCAGGTGGCGAGCCACATCCGCGCGGGCGAGGATTCATTCTTCGACCCACCTTTCCCGAGCCACCCCAGCAGCCCCCACAGCCCGATGAAGCAGGTCCCTCCACCCGAGCGCAGCATGTCTCTAGCGATCGACACCTCTGAAGGTTGGAGCGCAAAGTCGACGCACTGTATGACAATCTTGGGACATTCGCTACGGGACTTTCCAGGGCTTTGGCCAAAGCATTCGCTTCAAAGAAGGAACCATGCTTCAATGGCCCCGATTTGGGGACCGTCGTGTGCAGATCCACCACTGATTCACCACCCGAGGAGGGTGGTCATGCCGATCAGTAGGGGAGTTTTCTAGTACCCTTTACCTTCATTCAATGAGGACATTGAACGTTTTAAGTTTGGGGGTATTGGTGTACTTCCATAGTAGTTTAGTTGCATTTTATTTTAGCATGTTTAGTTTAATTTTGCGTGAATATGTGTTAGTTAAATTTTTGCATGAATATGTGTTAGTTAAATTTTAGCATAAAATTTTTATTTTTTATTCATTGATAGTATGTTTAGTTTAATGTCTCACATAAATTCTTGCGTATAAATAGAAATTTTTGCCTAAGCCAATGATGATAGTGAATTGTGAACGATTTCAGAATATGTTGCATAACACAACGTGGATATAATGTTTTACACAATGCAATTCATGTGGCTATTTATATGCTTTCGGTTTGCACAATTGTGTTCATATTCACTTGTAAGTCTAAGATGTGTGTCTTGCATTGCTCAATAGAACATGTAGATTTAAAATGAGAAACATGAGGAAAGTGTTGTAGATTGTAGAGTCATTGAGGTGAAAATTTTGGAGAAACATGGGTATCTGTTGTATATATATATATATATATATATATATATATATATATATATATATATATATATATATATATATATATATATATATGCAATAACGTGACTAGTCTTAATTCGGGGCCCTGGCTACTTGAGTAAGTATGCCCGAGGGGATTGTCTCTACACCTAGCGTCCTAAGGTCTTTCATGGTCTGGGAGTCGTTGGTTGAAAGCTTGCTAAAGGGTAGTAGTGTGCCTAATGGATTGAGACATTGCACGGTCATGTGAAAAAAAAAGAAGGAAAAATGCAAAAGAGCAAAAGAAAAGAATCAATAGCAATAAACACCACGGGAAAGTGCGAAATCACCCTCGTGAGTAGCAATAAAGCAATAAACCCATTGTTGAACCTTAGTTTGCGGTGAGATGTCGAAACAGTCTATGTGCATAAGTATACATGAATCTTGATTTAGATTATAATTTTCTGTGAGAAGCAATGTAGGATACATAATCTTTGCTTGGATCAAGTTTTTGTGAACAACACACACACACACAACATCTCTATAGCATTCATGAATTATCTGTGTGTATGATGTTATATCTATGGTTTGGTTTGAAATTATTTTCTGGAATCCGGATAGTTCACTGAGGTAATTTGGGCTGAAATTCTGTTATGGTAAAGATTATGTGAGACTAGTTTGCATCATAAAGTAGTTGAATAGTTTTGTAGTTACATTTTCAGTGTTCACGCATATGCATTGCTTGAGGGCAAGCAACAGTTCAAGTTTGGGGGTATTTGATAAGTGATAATTTTACTCACTTATTGTATATTAATCCATGCGAAGTGTGCCCACCTTGAGTACATTTAATTGTGTTTTAGTCGCATTTCACGTTATTTTGCATTTCATATACTTAAAACTCCTTTTAATGAATAAGTGCAGGAATTGGCGTTATTTTGGTGGAAATTGAGGCATTGGTGAGCGTATGTGTGTAGCCTAGTGGAAAGGTGAGGATGTGCACGACATGGGAGCATAATGAGGCATGGAAATCAAGCAAGCAAGAGGTTAAGGAATGAACAAACAAGTAGCAGCAGCAGCAAAGCATAAACCAGATTCAGGATTTGCAGGACACAGGTCGCACGATAATACAAAGGCAGCTCTCAAGGCTGCCATGAAAAGTGTGAATCTGGACATAAGGAGCATCTCGCAAGTCAAGCACCCATGAGGCAAGGACCGACGCCTTGCGAGAGACCCAAATAGCGCGCACCATGAGGCGTGAGATGCTGACCGCTGCGCTAAGACGTCCTGGAGGCACTTGAGCATATCAGTAAGTCTCTGACCGCGAGAGAGATAAACTAGAGTCATTTCATCTACATGGCGCGATCTTGATGCTGTAATTTGTTTTATTTTTAATTAAGCAATTTGATGATGTGTAATTTATATAAAATAATTCTAACGTGTGTCAGAGAGGGGACTTGACATTATTTTACGTATTTTAATATCAAAATTAGGGTTAACATAGTGGGGGGAGATCCCAACGGAGAACGAAGCCGCAACGTTTTATTCTCTTCTTCTTCTTGGAGTTCTTAACCATTGTGGATTTTTATTATTATTGAATAGAATTCTTTGGGGTTTTTATAGTTAATCATTGATTACTATTTCAGCGTTTGGGTTTGATTGTTCTCTACCTCTTACTCTTATTTGCTTGATTATTGATCATGTTTAGTCTTGATCCCATAATGGCTTTTGGTTCCGCCATGAACTAAACTCCATTATGGGATTCTAACGGATTTTAATATGTAGTTTGGTCACATCTAAGTGTTAGATTTATTTTGCATATCATTGGGTTATCTATCATGGTTGGTTTGTATGTATAAATGACTGATAATCTTCATGTTAGTATTTGTATGGAATTGGAAATGAACATATGAATATGGATGAAATCATGATAGCATGTGAATATGGGGCTAGAGTAAGTCTTGCATATTTTGTGAAACAGATAGGAATATACTGTTTTACCGTATGAGTTCGAGTAAGGGTTGTGCTTAAAATCAATAGGATTGCAATTGCGCATAGGAATATGGTAATTGTGGTGTTATTGGTGATTACATGGATTCTAACATCTGTAGATGATATGTGAGTTGGTTATAGTGCATTGGAAAATGGTTATAACTCGCTTTTAAGCCCTTGGCTATTATCCTGTGATATGTAAACGCTTCTTGCATGACATATGGCGATTGAATGAAATATTGAATGAAGTTAGGATCCCATTGTTTCCACATCATATTTAATTCATTTATATTCTTATTTGTAGTTGGTAATTATAATTTATTCAAATCGACAATTTAGTCTAAAGTCTCAGCATATAAATATAGTGAGTGATTAATGCATAGTAGTCTAAGTTAACAACTTTCTCTGTGGGATCGATACTTTACTTACTCTGTATTACTTGTTGACCCGTGTATACTTGCATGAGTTAGAGCTCTTTTATAAGAACTATAAAAGATGCAACACTCTTCCCCCGGTTTGGTTAAATGCAGCCATTAATAAATTAATGAACTCTTGCCCAGGGTTGTTCTGACCCATCTTGGTTATCATTACGTGATTCTACTTCCTGAATACTTTGTCTTCTCCATGGCGACATTTTCTAATTAATCAAATAAGATTTCATTATTATCTACGTACTTACTTCGTTTTTATTCGCCACATACCAACTCATACCATAACAAAGCATTTTAAAAGAAAACTTCTTTATATTCATATGCTTCTTCATAGTTTGAAACTATTAACAATTTGTTCTCATAACCAAAAGCTACTACATTTTTATCCCGAAATGGTACCTCACAAAAGTTGGCATTTACAAAAGACTACCCTGTTATTCTAAAGAGGGTTTTACGTCACTACACACATACTTATAACTATGGACTTTTAATAATGCATAACAGCATCCTCGTGTTTCTTATTCGCAATCATCGCTACAGTATCCCGACTAATCGTATGACGGGTTTGTCCTAACTCATTTGAATAACAAGCAACCTTCAGCTTAAAATCCTTATGAGCACTCTCATGCATGTAAGATATCCGTGCTATCTTCCGGTCCTTTTCCCCCAGTTCTTTACGAAGCTCATCGACCTCCTTCTTAAAATCCCTAGCCTTATTTATCATGAGCACCTTCTCATCATGCTCAGACTCAAAATCCGCTTCTGCAGACTCCTTCGCTACATAAAGAGCACTAATCTCTTCATTCTGATTCTGCACAACTGCACTCAGTTGCACATTCTTGTCAAGCTCTGCCAGATACAATGATCTCATTACATCTGGAGGTGATGACTCTAGTGCAGGTACCACCGTTTCAACCGATGTTACCTCCATTCCTTCCTCCACATCGTTCATCATACTAAGGTATGATGCTATATCCATCTCTCCCTCAGAGTAGTCTTCCTCAGAAAAGTACTCCTCTGTCTTCGACTCCTCTAGAATCACTATTGGTACCTCCGCCACTGGCATAAGTACAGGCTCTACTCGGTTCACAAGCTCTTCGCTTACCGCATGTACATCTCTATCCATCAAGCTATCGATTGACATCCTACAATACACATAACATGTTGATTAGTACATAACACAAAATAGTATAAGCACAAATCACATTTAATTTATTTAGGGTTACTTTCAATCTTTTAAATCTTTTGGTACTGAGTTTCCTCAATACCTTATTGACACCTTCAACTTAAGTAAAGCTCTAGTTTACTTCCTTCGAACTTCTCTTCCTTAACGAGGTTATTAGCCTAAGGTTCTTCCCCCCTTAAGTTTTATAACCTAATGCTTTGATACCAACCTGTGACGCTGTTGATTGATTTCGCAATCAATAATTACGTGCAAGTATACACGGTCGACAAGTAATAAAGTGATAAGAAAAGTATCGTTCCCACAGAGAATTCTAATTAATAAACTCCAACTACTAGCACTATATCAACCCAATTTTATTTAAATAATGATAAATTATGATTTTCTGAAATATGGAAACTAAATTAAACAATTAAAGATATTATTCTAAAATAAGAAAATAAATAAACTAAGATTTGAATGAATGATTTCCGATAAATAAGGATTAAGACTTCAATATCCCCAATTATGAACTATAAATCAATTATCCAATTATCCCAATTAATATGTCTTATGAATTGTTAACAAGAATTCTTAAATGCCAAAAGCCTCTCTCGAGTGATCAATTGCCTTCTATTTAACTTGATTAACTTTGCTATATCTCTATACAAAACAATTGAATTAAACTCGTTACAATTCCAATTCCTTATGTGTTACATGCGGTAAACAGATATTCTCATTCCATTCACAAACCTAATTATTCACTGTGCAAATAACTAAGTCACAAGTTATCAAACCCAGTTCTAACCCTAGAATTCCTTTCTCAATTCCTTCTAGAGTAACAAGGTAATTATTGGCCAAATAATTAATCAATAAATGCAAGGCATGATAAACAATTCACTTCAACATAAATAATTGGAATAAACTAAATAATTAATTTATAGCCATAAAAGGTTCAATTGAAATCTTAATTAAAGAATTAGTTCATAACGGAAATAAAAACCAATAATTGTTTGCAAATCATCCTTAAAGAATTACAAATTGAAAATAAGGGAAGAAGAAGAAAAAAACTCGTTACAATCCTTAGTCTTCAAGTAATCCTTGTAGTAGCCTCCAATGAATGAATGAATGATGAATGATCCCCCTAATTTCAGCACTTAATTTCTTTTTATAGCTTCCCCACACTCCTAATCCAAAGCAACTTTGCAATCCATGGGCCAGTCCAAGTCAAACCGAAATCCAAGCCGCGTGCCCGGTCAACCAATTACCATTTTGCCATTTTTAGCTTAAATTCCACCGTTTGCTCCTATAGCTCCCAAATCTGCAAAATAACACATAAACACAGTAAAAATAGTCCTAAACGACTCGAAGATATAACAATTTAAACCCAAGTATATCCGATTTATGGGTATATTACCCAATCATCAAATACCCCCAAACTTAAATCGTTGCATGTCCTCAAGCAACAAACATAAAACAATACTAACAATACAAAAACGACAACTCATGCAAATGCAACTAGCTAAAAGAACATAATTCCAGCAATCCAATAGCTCACGTATATCCACATGTCTCAGAAAAGTCACAAAAACATGCTAATACATCATGCGAACACAGATCAATGATATCCAACAATCAACGAATCTGAATCTGTTATTACTGATATTGTGAGTGTGTGTTCAACAACCATGCTAACCCATGAAAGGCAAAAATATGAAAGATAATAAATTTCTTAGTAAGCATCATATAGTGTAAACTTGAGAACTCATCAAATATACTTGTTTCAACTGAAATAAAACCATTACCCGAATTCAAGAGTCAAAATGGAATACTTATGCTTTTCTTTTTTTTATAACGGGGGCTCTTTGCACTTTTCCCGCTTTATTTGCATTTTTTATTTAATTTTTTCTTTTTTTCCTAAATATACATAAATGATTGTGCAATGTCTCATCCCTTTAGGCTAACAGTGTTACCCCTTAGCGAGCTTTCGACCTACGACTCCCAGACCATGAAAGACCTTAGGGCGCTAGGTGTAAAGACAATCCCCTCGGGAGTACTTGCTCAAGTAACAAAGGCCCCGAAACAAGACTAGTCACTATGTATACTTTTTATATTTTTTTTAGCTTATATTTTCCAAATATTTTTCCCCCAAACTCGAGTTTATGCATAAATTCAGTCTTCTCTAGCTATTCAAATTGTCCTTTCATTTCACTAGCAATCATCCTTTAGAACTCTATTATCTAACCATTTAAACTATTATAGCCAACATGGTCGTTTTTCAAAGCGCTTTCCTATAATATCAGTGTCAAACAGATAAAGATTCAATTCATGTCAAGAAAATCATATCACTGACTAAACAATCCTTACTAGACTTGTTCATGCAATTCTAATTTCATCATTGGCCCCCAAATATATGTATTATCAAAAATTGGAATTAACATGCAATCCTAAATGCAACATTACTAACAATCAATCCACAAACTAATAACAAACTACAACTTCGAAAATAAAACTCAACTACCCCCAAAATAATCTAGAGCAATGTCCTCATGCGAAAAATAATGCAAAAAAAAAATAGAGGACTTCCCTGACGAGCTTATTCCTCGGGTGGAGCATCATCGTCCTCGCTCATCTCTTGATCGGAAGGGGGAAATACTGGCAGAACAGGAGCAGTTGGGAAATGGATAAGTTGAACGTCCGGATGTGATTGGACAGTCAGTGCATTCTGTGGAGCAAATTGGTCAACTAAAAAGTTGAAAATCACGTCTTGACATTTCGACAAGCGCACATTCTGGGACTCCATATTGTAAAACCAGCTGTTTATCTCCCACTGGACCGCTTCGCGGACCACACCTCGATGAGCTGCTGTAGATGGGCCAGAAGTAGGTGGAGCCTGAGGTGGTGGGGCTTGTGTAGGTGCAACTTGGGGAATCATGAAACCTAATCCCCTAGGGTGATTTACCCCACCCGTCCACACTTTATACCTGCTGATCAACTTGTGGTCTAAAACTGGTGTTGGCGTTTGAATCATCTCATCTGATTTCCATTTCACCCCGAACTTGGCACACAGAACACAAATTAACGATGGACGAGGTAAACCTCCTGTGGTTCCTCCTCTAGATGCTCAGAGAATGGATTACTGAATCACGTGGCCTACATCTATTTGCAAGCCTTGAATGATAGAATATAGCAGCACCGCTTGTTCTTTTGTGACATGGCTCACATGTGTGCATGGCATGAGTTTGGCACAGATGAAGGCATACCACGCCTTCCCATATAGACTGAGGTTAGAATGGGGGAAGGTCATGCTCTGGCCTTTCATACCTTTGTCAATGTGGTGCCGGTTGACCTGACTCTCGGATTATCTTCTCATAATCTGGACCTTCGCTCGGCCCAAGATATTCGCTCGTTCAGTCCTCTAAATCCATTTGATAGCACCCATTTATGTCCTCGTCTCTGATTTCCATGATTTTTCCCCTGACAAACACTTCATAGTGATCGTGTTCAGGAACGTTAGCATAGAATTCTTTCACGATCGCAATCACTGCTGGGTCAGGTTATTCGGTGAGGGAGAACCAGTTTCTTTCCGCTATCATGACCGCTATTTCCCCATCTTTGGTTTGATCGGGACGTAGACCACGTTCGGGAACTAGGGAGCGGGTAGCCATGCGGTTATAGCGTTCTTGTGCGTCGGCGGAGACAAATCGTCGACTGTCAAATTGCGGAGGAGCCGAGGTGGTGTTAGGTTTGTAATATTCATGAACGCAATCAAATTGAAAAAATTAACGGAAGCGTGGAAAAATCAGAGTTTTAAAAAATTTACAAACCATAAAACCCGGATCACCCTTTATGCATAATTATTAATTAAACGAAAAGATAAAGAATAAATCATACCCTTGAAGATCGAGCTTCCTCAGGTACAAGTTCACCTCCAATCCTTTTCGCGTTCAACTTGAATCCACCGGATTTGGTTCCTTCCTTTGATCAACATTAGCCACCCAAGCGTTTGGCCTCTAGAGGTGATCCACCAAGGAAGAAGAAAATTCAAGAAGAAGGGTGGTTGGCTAAACCCTAGTTTTTCTATCTCTATAGAAAAGGCATACTCCCAACAACTTGGAATTATTACGTTGTAAAAGTCAACAACCCATACCACCCATAATAAGACTCCTCTTATTTATAGATGTGGGCAACCCACCTTAACAATTAAGGAATTGGGTTTTAATTAATTAATTCTTTTAATTAATTAAGATCCCTAATCTTATTAGGGATAATTAATTAAACTCCTTTAACTAATTTTCCTTTCTAATCCAATTAGGAATAAATGAGAGTACTTATATTAAATTAATTCCTAAACTCTTTTAGAAATTAAAATAATAATAATTGTAATAATATTAATAAGACTCCTCTTATTAATTTATATTTAATATTTCTAAAATATTAAATAATAAATATTAAGCTATTTAATTTATTCTATCACCATAGATTAAATTAAATATACTTAATATATTATTACGATTATGCCATTAACTTCTTAAATAATTATTCTTCCTTTTATGGTGTGACCCTTTAGGTTCTCCATATTAAACCGGTTGTGAATAAATCAATTAGAACAATTCTAATCTTATTTAAATAAATAAATTAAATAATTAATTTATTTAAATAATATTTATTCTACAATAGGGATAAGCCTCCTAGCGATCAACGACTTTCCGGATAATATAGATTTCAACATTAATCATTAAAGAACCTTTGAGTAAATAGTTACCAGTAAAATTCAATCCTTCCACCATACAATGTCCCAATTAAATATAAGACATGGAATTCTTGTCAAGTCTTATTTTATTTAATTATATGTATTTCGACTCTTAAATGCACAACTCAAATAATGCAAATTAGAAACTCCTTTCTAATTTCATTCTGCCTTGGCCAAGGACTACTGAGTTGTCATTTATCGAATCACATAGGACATTTCTCTTCTTTTATTAGAAGTGGTAGATTCTTTATTGATCATGCATTATCTCCATGTACAACTTATTATACCCAAGCATACCCTTTGATATACCCTAAGGGTCTTAAGGAATAAGTCAAAGTATAACTCATCATACACAAGATACTATGATGATCTCAAGTCCAAGGATCACTTGTACTACTATCACTACAGGAATTCCTATTGACAGGCAAATAAAACTCCATTAGGTATTCCTTAGCGAGCCAACGCTCAAATGAACTTATTCTCTAATAAGCACCTACATACTTGCTTTAGTGTCTCCACACAAATGATCATGAGATCAATCATCCTCATCCAATGAGCAAGCAACGTATGTACCAATCTATCCGGATTAACTAATTCCCAATTTAGTAATCCAATGATTGGGAACTATTTTAGTTTTAAGCTTTCTAAGAATTTAGATCTCATTAGAATGATCATCATCATTATTCTAAAAGCATTGCTTAAAACTATGGGTTTATCACATATTATAAAACAGCAACATGTAGATAATTAAAAGCCTTTAATAAATTAATACTTTTTATTAATAAATGAATAAGATTGTTACAAAGTATATGCTTTATCATCAAACATGATTGGCTTGTGTGCATACTACTTTCAGGTGGTTCCTGAACCGTCTCCACGTTGTCGCTTGGAAGCCATTTAAAAATATCTGCAAAAATTTGCATACACATGGATTAGAATTGGGCATAACTCGAATATAACCCCCAAACTTTAAGTTAAGTGGGCATAGGGTACATGATTGGGGGTGTTTCACAACACATTAACCCGAGCCGTCTTTGTTCAAAAGCACATGATGCAAATTATAATGAAGTCCATTATGTACAAACATATTGTAGCAAAGTATGAAAATTTTCAATCGTATGAATGTAAACCCGACAACGTATTAGTCTCATAGAAAGTGTGATTCGACATAGATCAATACAGTTCTCCCCCTCATACTAATGAGCTCTCCGTTTTCGTACGGTATTAGAGGGGTTAACCTGCAAGTGCATTCAATTTCGGATATGATTTTATTCATGAACTTAGGTCAGGCAAAATATCAAGCACCTTGTGGGAATATGTTCCTTTGTTTGGACTCACTCATAGCAATTACAAACCCATAGCCGATATCACTTTCCCAGATCTTATAACCCAATCAAAATTAAGTCCCCCTCACTTGATTCATATGCATGTCATAGACGATACTCAAGATCATATGAATCAGAAAATTGCACTAGAGACGAAGAGAAGATGAATCAGATTGGAATTTACTTTACCACGCATGCAAATAATAGATGTATCACCACTCAAATGGTAATATAATACTGTATATACCTGGGAACTATCGATAGTATAAGCACAGTTCTTTGAAAAGTGAAGTACCAAATGGAGAAGTGAATTTGCGTTAGTCAGGCAAGATATATATAAAAGTGTTGAAAATCGTTACTGTGTGAATGTGTGTGGGTGTAGTAATGGATACGTGAAGGAGAGGAAAGGAGAAAGGGGAATCGTTTGGTTGTTTGAATTGAACTGGACTTTTATTCTCGCTTCAGCACCGGGGCGTTGGGTTTTAGTTTACATAGAATGGCCAAGGGCTGGGCAAAGTCTCAAATAGGACCCTATATTCAAGTTTTCGTGCTGTATTTGGTATTGGTAGGTAGGGACTGATGCCGAGTGCTAGCGCCGAGTATACTGAGGTTACATAAGAAACAAGGCCGGGCGATATGGATGAATCGAGCAGAAGGTCTGGCGCCGGGCGCAAACCGATTCAAATTGAAGCGTTGGGCGCTTAAAGTTCTTTGTGCATCCTAGCTGAAAGCGAGAATTCCAAAAAAATGTCATGCTTGAGTATATGCTAGCAAATGCAAAAAAATAAAAATAAAAAATAATAAAAGAACAAATGTTGTGAATGACGTAAAATAAGATAAACTAAAAGTTTGGGTTGCCTCCCTATAGCGCTTGGTTTATAGTCGTCAGCCCGACTTTGTTGCTCTGTTCAACTGGTTACTGGGTCAGAAATGTTCATGACCGTAGTTTGACGTTCAATGGGTCCACTCCAGTAATGTTTGAGTCTTTGACCGTTAACCTTGAATGTGCAATTTGAATTTGGTTTCTCGATCTCGATATTACCATGTGGTGTCACAGACACAACCTTAAAAGGTTCTGACCATAGAGATTTTAGTTTCCCAGGAAATAAACGTAGTCGAGAGTTGAAAAACAAAACTTGTTGGCCTGGTTCGAATTTCCGATCGAGAATTTTCTTATCATGCCAAGCTTTGACTTTCTCTTTGTAAAGATTTGCGTTCTCATAGGCATTGAACCAAAATTCATCCATATCGTTTAACTGCTGTAACCTTTTCTCACCCGCCGCTTCTAGATCAAAGTTTATTTTCCGAATGGCCCAGTGTGCACTGTGTTCTAGCTCGACCGGGAGGTGACACGCCTTTCCAAATACAATTTTGTACGGTGACATGCCGATCGGATTTTTGTACGCTGTTCAATAAGCCCATAGAGCATC
The DNA here is from genome assembly GCA_020205615.1 of Panax quinquefolius. Classification (NCBI taxonomy): domain Eukaryota; kingdom Viridiplantae; phylum Streptophyta; class Magnoliopsida; order Apiales; family Araliaceae; genus Panax; species Panax quinquefolius. Next base: position 66,187,258 of record CM035165.1, on the reverse strand, counting down.
GTCAAGACGCAATGACCAATCTTTTCGTGAGGGATTGACCACTTTTTCCAGAATTCGCTTAATCTCCCTATTCGAGACCTCCGCTTGACCATTGGTTTGGGGATGATATACGACAGCAATTTTATGACGAACCCCATAGTTTACAAGTAATTTAGTGAACTACTTATTACAGAAGTGAGTCCCCTCATCACTTATTATCTCTCTCGGCGTACCAAATCGGGTGAAGATATTTTTCTTTAAGAATCGGAGAACAACGTTGGCGTCATTTGTGGGTAAAGCTGCTGCTTCTACCCATTTGGAAACATAATCAACCGCCAACAAGATGTACTGATTATTAAAGGAAGATGGAAACGGTCCAATAAAATTGATTCCCCACACGTCGAATAGTTCAACCTCCAGAATTGTGTTGAGTGGCATTTCATTGCACTTGGAGATGTTACCTACCCGTTGGCACCGATCACACTTTACCACATAAAGGTAAGCATCTTTAAATAGCGAAGGCCAAAAAAATCCTGATTGTAGCACTTTTGCTGCTATTCAATCTTCGGAATAATGACCTCCGTAATCTGAGGAGTGGCAATGGCCTAATATGCTGTCCATTTCTTCATGTGGCACACAACGTCTTATCATTTAATCTGCACAAGCCTTAAACAGAAATGGTTCGTCCCAATAGTATTGCTTCACATCGTGGAGGAACTTCTTTCGTTGTTATGAGGTCAAATCCGGTGGTAACACTTTGGCAACCACGTAATTCACATAGTCAGCATACCAAGGCAATATTGTGGTTACTCGGGCGAGTTGTTCATCCAAATTTTTCATTGACCAAAGATGTTGTCTTCCTACATTCTCTGCGTTTTCCAACCGAGAAAGATGATCTTCCACCTGATTTTCTGTACCCTTTCTGTCCCGGATTTCCAGATCAAATTCTTGTAACAATAGTACCCACCGCATTAAACGCGGTTTTGCATCCTTCTTCTCAATCAGATATTTAATGGTAGAATGATCAGTGTAGACAATTGCCTTGGTGCCAATAAGATAAGCTCTGAATTTATCGAAGGAAAACACCACTGCAAGTAACTCTTTTTCGGTAGTAGTGTAGTTCAACTGGGCATCCATCAACGTTTTACTAAAGTAGTAGATAGTGTGAAAAATCTTGTCGTGACGTTGACCCAACATTGCTCCCACTGCATAGTCACTGGCGTCGCACATCAATTCAAATGGTAAAGACTAATCGGACGCCACAATAATTGGAGCAGAGACCAATTTCTTCTTTAGTACCTCAAATGCTTCGATACATGACTGATCCATTTTGAACTGTACATCTTTCTCTAAGAGAGCACATAAAGGTTTCAAGATTTTAGAGAAGTCCTTAATAAATCGTCTGTAGAAACCCGCATATCCCAAGAAGCTCCGAATTCCTTTTACAGATGATGGAGGAGGCAGTTTCTCAATTGTCTCAATCTTTGCTCTATCCACCTCTAATCCGGATACAGAAACCTTGTGCCCAATAATAATCCCTTCTTGCACCATAAAATGGCATTTTTCCCAGTTAAGCACCAAGTTAGTCTCCACGCACCGTTTTAACACTAAAATCAGATTTGTCAAACATAAATCAAAGCTATCCCCGAACACAGAAAAATCATCCATGAATACCTCCAAATTCTGTTCGACCAAGTCGGAGAAGATTGCCATCATACATCGTTGAAAGGTCGCCGACGCATTACATAAACCAAAAGACATACGTCGGAATGCAAACGTACCGTATGGACATGTGAACGTGGTCTTTTCTTGATCTTCCGGAGCTATGGCAATTTGATTATACCCGGAATATCCATCCAGCAGACAGTAGAAGTGATGTCCCACTAACTTGTCCAACATCTGATCAATGAACGGCAAGGGAAAGTGATCCTTGCGTGTGGCTTTATTCAGCTTGCGGTAGTCCATACATACTCTCCATCCTGTAATAGTTCTAGTCGGGATGAGCTCATTGGCGTCGTTCTTCACCACTGTCATGCCCCCTTTCTTTGGTACGCACTGTACAGGACTTGCCCATGAACTGTTTGAGATTGGGTAAATAATACCGGCATCCAACCATTTTATAATCTCCTTCTTCACCACATCCTTCATAATGGGGTTTAACCTTCTTTGCATCTCAATGGTTGGTTTTGACCCCTCTTCCATTAAAATCTTATGCATACAGAAAGATGGGCTAATACCTCGAATATCCGCTATAGTCCACCCAATTGATGTTTTGAATTCTCGCAAAACCTGTAGCAGTTTCTCCTTTTGCATGTCAGTTAACTCCGTAGAAACAATAACGGGTAAAGTTGAATCCTTCCCCAAATAAGCATACTCAAGATGAGAGGGAAACAGCTTTAATTCTAAACCGGTGGCTCTTCTATCTAGGGTTTGCACTTTTTACCTTCCGTTTCGGGCCTATCAAGGGTGCCGAATGGTTGATTATTTTTCCGATAGAACGATGTTGTATCTAGCCATTTGATCTGCTCAATGTCCTCATCAATACCATAATCGTCTATTCCGAACAGCATGGATTCTATCGGGTCCTCTGAGTAATTACCGCAAATCTTGTGATTAACTAACTCATCCATTAAGTCCACCCGCAAACACTCACCTTTTTCCTTTGGATAAGACATTGATTTAAACACATTAAAAGTGACCTGTTGATCTTCAACTAGCATCGTCAATTTTCTTACGTCGATCAATATTCTCCCCGTTGCTAAAAATGGTCGCCCGAGAATGATGGGAATTTCCTTTTCTGCTTCACAATCCAAGATAACGAAATCTGCTGGGAAGATGAATTTATCCACTCTTACTAATACGTCTTCAACGATACCTCGTGGATATGTAACTGATCGGTCCGCCAACAATAAATTGATATTTGTCGGTTTTGGTGCCTTGAGCGGTAATCGATCAGGTCGATAATGGCATCAAATTAATACTGGCCCCCAAATCACACAGTGCTCTCCCCGAAAACTGATTCCCAATGTCGTACGGAATAGTAAAACTACCTGGATCTTTCAACTTCGGAGGTAACTTATTCTGGATACTTGAGCTGCATTCTTCGGTTAGCGCTACTGTTTCAAAATCACCCAGTTTCCTTTTCTTGGACAACACATCCTTCATGAACTTAGCGTAGCTCGGCAGTTGTTCTAAAGCTTCGGCAAATGGGATGTTGATATGCAATTTTTTGAAAATATCTAAAAATCTTGAAAATTGCTTATCTAACTTGGATTTCTTAAACCTTTGCGGATACGGTATGGGCGGCGTAGTGATCGTTGGTTCCGGTGCATTCTGCTCTATGACTTCATCTTTATCTTTCCCGGTTTCCACAACTTCTTCTATTTCAACTGTCGCGTTGTCCCTCTTTTCATTATCCTTAACTGTCTCTTGCAAATCCTTCCCATCACGTAAAGTTACTGAGATCAGACCGCTTCGCTTTACGCAAGATTTATTTCTGTATCACTCAGGAGCGTTCCTAGTGGACGGTTATTCAATGCATGTGCTATTTGCCCCACTTGATTTTCTAGATTCTTTAACGATGCCCCATGGTTTTGTAAAGTAAGCTCTACTTGATTCAATTTCTTATCTTGTTCCTCGTTCTTTTTGTTAGAAGCTCTAATGAATTTTTCCAAGGCTTCTTCCAAACTTGATTTCCTCTCTGGTTGTTGAGTCTGATTTTGAAATTCGGAGGTGTTTTGTTGTCTAGGTGGTTGAGCTGCAGCTTGATTGTTACTCCATGAAAACCCCGGATGATTTTTCCAACCTGGATTATAAGCATTTTGAGTCAGATACGGTTGAGTTGAGCGATTATAGTTTCATACGAACTGTGCTGATTCAGAATTTATGGCACATTGATCCGTAGCATGACCCCTAGCACACAACTCACAAACCATCGCTACCTGCTGTATGGCTTGTGGACGCCATGTTTCCATATGTTTAGCTATTGTGGTCACTTGTACTGTTAATGCTGTCATCGCGTCCACTTCATACTTTCCCGATGCTTTCAGATGATTAGACCTCGTCATGGGCCACTGATAGTTGTTGGTGGCCATTGTCTCTAACAATTGATACGCATCATCAAAACTCTTGGACATGATCGCTCCTCCTGCTGCTGCATCAATACTAGACCTCGTGGACGCGTGCAAACCATCACAAAATATTCCTAATTGCATCCACTGCGGAATTCCATGATGAGGGCACTTACGGAGCATATCCTTGAACCTTTCCCACGCCTCATATAACAACTCTGAATCAAATTGTGCGAAAGTGTGAATATCGTTCCGTAGTTTTGTCGACTTCGCTGGTGGGAAGAACTTAGCTAAAATTTTTTGAGCTAAGTCATCCCAGGTGGTGATTGAGCCAGGAGGCAAAGAGTGTAACTAGCTTCGTGCTTTATCTTTCAAAGTAAACGGGAACATCCTCAACCTTGTAGCATCTTCCGATACATTATTGAATTTGAAGGTATCGCAAACTTCGAAGAAACTCAAGATATGCTCATTAGGATCATCTATCGAATTACCCCCAAACCGACATATATCTCATAAAGCATCCGAATTGTTCTGGTTTTATCTCTAAAGCTATTCGCATTGATTGATTACGGCCTCTTAATACTCAACTGTAAATCCGTGACATTCTACATGGCTTAATCCCTAAGTGATTTCTGTTCGTTCTCTGCCATGTTCACGGGTATTTACTGGTATGCCAGTTCTTCTTCCAAATATATAACCTGTAAGACCCCAAAAATTTTTAAATAAAAAGGAATTTCCTTTATTTATTATTTTGAAATAGTAAGGGTGGATTTGATTAATGTGGTTAGTTATGGGTAAAATGCTAAATATTTGAATAAGCAAGTGGTTATAAAATATTCATTATTGTTTGGGAATATTCGTTTGGTCGTGGAATATTAAATCTTGTCGGGGAATATTCGTATGACAAATAAGATCTTTTGTGGGCTCCATAACTGAAAGCGATTGGATGAAGAAAACGACAAATATAAGTTGTTTATAAATAAATGGCGTAGTTATTACCAATTATCTTGTTGGAATACCCGTTGGTTAAAACACACTAATACGGCGTTGTTGAACAAGAGTAGCACGCAGTATTGCACCAATTATTGATTCTTACGTAAGAAGACACTACTCAATAATTGTTAAAGAATTAATCGCTCAAGTATTTTATTTTATTGATTCAATAATTGTTGCGTTGATATTTTATATTTCATTGTTTCAATAATTGTCATTACACAATATTTTTTATTATCAAAGCAATAATTCATATTATCTGAATAATATTATTAGATAACATTATTGGCAATGTCTAGAAAGTTACATCTAAGGAGAGGTTTGGTCACCTAATCTAAGGCGCCATAAGGAGAAATTCTTATTGGAAAGCCCCTCTTTCCTCGAGAAGCGTAAGTTGTCAATAATGTGATTCTCGTAATATTATTTGTGAATACTTAATTATTGATTTATATGATCGAGAAAATATTGATTTTATGTGGATATAGATGGAGACAATTTTAAAATGACAATTGTTGAAAATTAATATTTTATCTTTTTTTTACGATAAAATAATTCATTTAAATATATTATTTTAATAATATATTAACGGTGATATTTTTATAATGAATGTGGGATATATGAGTATATGAGGAGGAATAGTATTTTCGTGGCATTAAATGATTAACACATGTTTTGTGTGTCGGTGGACCCCATTTATTGACTGAAATTTGATTATAGCTTGTAAAATCGTCCGTTTGTGGATTTTGGTTAATTTATATTTGGAATTTGGAAAAACTTTCTTCTGCAAAGTTGTAGAGAATTGAATTTCCTATAAAAAATCGCGAGATTCAATTTTTCGATAAAAGGGCTATTTATTATGAATTATTGAAGTTTCGGTATATCGGGTGTGAATTGATTTTTGGAGTTTAAATTATTTTTGTTAAGAAAAACGTTTTTTGTATTTTTTTGGACATCATTAACATGTGTGGCTGGTGTTTTTGACCAAAAGGTGGGCTAAGGAAAATTTGCATAATTATATTAATATTATATTCAATTTTTCGCTTTGGTGTTCTAAGCAATTTCTATAAATAGGGTGCTTAGGTTAGAATTGAAAATCACACTTTTAAACCGAAGTTTTCTCTCTATATTATCAAGCGTATTCTTGTGAGTATTTTGAGTATACTTTGAGTATTGCTATATGGTGCAAGTTCAAGTCATAGCCTATATCAGGTGTTTCAACTAGAAATATTGTCTTTTCGATGTAAAGGATGTTATTTTCTTCTCAAATGATATTATTTCTTCAATATCATTATCTTTGAAATATTGGTTGGAACTTTTTATCAAATTTGGAACTTTTTCATGTCGGAGTTACTATTCATGAGTTACTATTCACGAAGTTACTATTCATGAGATACTATTCACGAAGTTACTATTCACGAGTACTATTCATGAAGCGTGAAGATATTTTTTTGTGAAATTTTTATCTTTTGGTGTCTGAGTTACTATTCACGATCGACATTATTCACGATATCTGGCACTATTCACGAATCGGCACTATTCAACGAAAAATGAAATTTCTTCTTTTCGTCTAAAATATCTATTATGGATACTAGCTTTGATTGTATCCATGTTTTGATCATTCTTGAATTTTACTTGAAGTATGATTATTTGTGAAGTATTTTTGAACTCGGATTGTTTAAAGTACTTGAATCCATAATACTTGTTCTTTTGTTTCAATTGGATTCGTTTTCTTTGAAATATTTTTCATCATCCTCGATCCTAAATGATGATATTCTTGAATATCTTTGGTTCAGTAGTGCAAAGATGAATGATTTCTTGATGAATATCTTTGGCCCATAGTGCAAAGATGAGCAGTGTTGAGATGAACATGACCGATCGATGAATATCTTTGGCTCGTAGTGCAAAAGACGAGCAGTGTTGAGATGAACATGACCGATCGATGAATATCTTTGGCCTGTAGTGCAAAGATGAATATTTGATTCAGATATATATTGATTGATGTTCTGAGGATAAAATATCGACGATGAACTTTTAAATTCATATATAGAAGATAGTAGTTTGCATTCTCTACTTAACTCTTCTAATGAATTGTTGTTTCATTGCGATTGTTGATTTAAAACTGGTTGTCTATTGTATTCTATTAGATTTTTTTCTGTTGAAGACTAACGATAATTTGTTGTACATTATCTTAGTCATAATATTCTTTACTGGGCTAGTTGAGCTCACCCTTTTCCTTTTTGTTCCATTTTTTCTTCTTAGGAGGCGAGAATGTAGCGAGTACTAGTCGGGGTATGGAATGAAGGTTCTAGAGAGAGTTGTTTAGTAGTCCTCACCATTTTTGTAAAATAATGTATCAATAATTATGATGGGGATTTATTTGCGTGTGGATATTGTCTAGATGACAATATCTGTATTTAAACTCACAGTTTATATGTTGTAATAATAAAGTTGTAGTTATTTCTGTACCATGTATTTGGCGACTCAGAATGGGTTGGATGGAATGGACCTATTTTGGGGGCGTCACATAACCTCATTATTCAAACGCACTTTTCGGAACTTCTTTTTGATGTCGTCTGTATACGAAAAAAGTTCCTTTTTAGCCTTCGATCTAGTGTGCATACACGCACAAGAATTCCTGCTAATCCAAGAAGAAAAATATGTAACGTTTAAATTAAGACCGAATTGATTATAACTAATATGAAATTAATATTAATAAAAATTCCCCGGCAACGACGCCAAAAACTTGTTGATTGATTTCGCAATCAATAATTACGTGCAAGTATACACGGTCAACAAGTAATAAAGTGATAAGAAAAGTATCGTTCCCACAGAGAATTCTAATTAATAAACTCCAACTACTAGCACTATATCAACCCAATTTTATTTAAATAATGATAAATTATGATTTTCTGAAATATGGAAACTAAATTAAACAATTAAAGATATTATTCTAAAATAAGCAAATAAATAAACTAAGATTTGAGTGAATGATTTTCGATAAATAAGGATTAAGACTTCAATATCCCCAATTATGAACTATAAATCAATTATCCAATTATCCCAATTATTATGTCTTCTGAATTGTTAACAAGAATTCTTAAATGCCAAAAGCCCTCTCTCGAGTGATCAATTGCCTTTTATTTAACCCAGATGAACTTTGCTATATCTCTATGCAAAACAATTGAATTAAACTCGTTACAATTCCAATTCCTTATGTGTTATATGCGGCAAACAGATATTCTCATTCCATTCACAAACCTAATTATTCACTGTGCAAATAACTAAGTCACACGTTATCAAACCCAATTCTAACCCTAGAATTCCTTTCTCAATTCCTTCTAGAGTAACAAGGTAATTATTGGCCAAATAATTAATCAATAAATGCAAGGCATGATAAACAATTCACTTCAACATAAATAATTGGAATAAACTGAATAATTAATTTATAGCCATAAAAGGTTCAATTGAAATCTTAATTAAAGAATTAGTTCATAACGGAAATAAAAACTAATAATTGTTTGCAAATCATCCTTAAAGAATTACAAATTGAAAATAAGGAGAAGAAGAAGAAAACTCTGTTGCCAATCCTTAGTCTTCAAGTAATCCTTGTAGTAGCCTCCAATGAATGAATGAATGATGAATGATCCCCCTAATTTCAGCACTTAATTTCTTTTTATAGCTTCCCCACACTCCTAATCCAAAGCAACTTTGCAATCCATGGGCCAGTCCAAGTCAAACCGAAATCCAAGCCGAATGCCCGGTCAACCAATATCGCGCGGCGTTATAGGTTGACATAATTACCATTTTGCCATTTTTAGCTTAAATTTCACCGTTTGCTCCTACAGCTCCCAAATCTGCAAAATAACACATAAACACAGTAAAAATAGTCCTAAACGACTCGAAGATATAACAATTTAAACCCAAGTATATCCGATTTATGGGTATATTACCCAATCATCAAATACCCCCAAACTTAAATCGTTGCATGTCCTCAAGCAACAAACATAAAACAATACTAACAATACAAAAACGACAACTCATGCAAATGCAACTAGCTAAAAGAACATAATTCCAGCATTCTATAAGTTGGAGTGATCACTCCACAGCATAAAGAATGAATATGTCTTATATATTCCAAAACAATACTACCATTCACTGGTTCTTTATAACCGTTACATTTGTTCTTGTCATAATATCAAATATTATCATTATAAACCTATACTATTACATAGGTAATCTACAAGTTCGTTTTAGCCTTCACTTTATCCTTGACGAATCCTTCAGTCCATTCGGTCTAAGCTGCATTCATATGATTCAAGCAAGAGTGAGCATACCAAGCTCATCAAGTACAACAATTTCATTTTTAAAGCATGCTTGAAACATAAGAATCGTATATCTTCAATAGCTGGATGATAGTTACGAAGTACTATCAATAATTTAAAATAGCGTTTCTTTTCCTTCAAAACCTTTTACAATAACCATATTCAGTAATACATCAATTCTGGTTCAGGACGTGAACGTCTTATAGTTTCTTTAAAAAGGACAACCCGGCACGAAATCCGTATGTCTGGAATATCTTACGAGCACTTCTAGGTGATCAGCCTATAGTACTCTATGTTGATCAACACTACATCCATTAAATGTGTGTACGTTTAAATTGTGGCAACCTCACGTGCCCATCGAATATTCAATGAAAATACATTTGTTTATTTATATTCAAGCTTACCTTGAATCCGTACCAATTAGTTGGCGTAAGATAGCGTTAGCAATTCTATATTGAAAGACTTGTAAATAGTTCAGTCAATCTATCAAGATTAGTCTAGCCGAGCTAAAACTGGCATCTACTCTTTCTTCAAAACCATACATGTATCTCACAATTTGAATCATTTGAAAACCTGGCTAACACGAAGGTTAGACAAGCGTTTAAGAAAAACTTTCCTTTAGCATCTGCTACAGTATAATTACATTTCCTTTGAGTCTTTACGGTCTCTACAACACATAATCACATAGCATACCACATTAGGTCATGAATGAACATACGTAGTTCCTAAAGAATCTTACCCTTCTTCTCAATCTAATCCCTTTTTAGATTTGTTATTATTCGTTCCGGCTTTCCATCATTCTTTTACATCATTCTTACCAACTTCTATCTCTTCTATAACTTAAGTTAATTTATTTCATTAATACAACTCGTTTCGAGTTAATCATCTTTTCTTACGGCTTACTAACGTCCTTACGTTATTAATCGAAACTCGATCGTCAATGGATATGTACGCTTATTGTACATCATTCCTGATTACATTCAATTAACTTTCTTCAACTCTAAGTGATCATACTTGAGGTTTAGTTATGACTTAACAATGTTTTATTAAGTCCTTTAGTTCGTTACTAATCAATTTCCCTTCATCTTCTACTTGTAACCATTCTTTTCTGTCTAGGTTTTTAGTTTGGTATAAAGGTCGACTATCAGACTTAGTCTTGCAATACTGTGGCATCACCACTTAATACTCAAAAATTTGGACTCGGTGTCGCGGCGTGAGTCTCTTGTTATATCTTTGCGTTCTTGGCGTGACTCTCCGTGGGTGATGGCAACTTTAAGCATGTCATGGTATGAGCTAATTTGCCTTGTCTGGTGCCAGCCATGGCTGCTTTTTGTGCACCAGAAAACTTGGACATATTTTTCAAAAGTGAGATTCCCGGACTCGTAACTTCTTTGTTATAAGTCTGAATTAGCTCATTCAAGAGCCTACGGTTCACAAATTACGTACTCTATGCGTTCATGTAAGAATTTTATCTATTCGACTTCGTTTGATAAAAATTCACCTATTAGTCCATTTTTAACGAAAACGATAAACATTCGTGAACGTTCAACGCTCGTTTCTTCGTTCTAAGTTGGAATCCGGCCATTTTCGAGTCCGCAACTCTATAATGCCAAATAAGACTTGTCTGCATTGAAAACCAACGTTTCCAATCTCAATATAAAAATTCGACTTTCATTCCGAGAATTTCACGAATTCGACGATTATCGTCCAATCGTGTTAATTTCGGCAAAACTTCATTACTTGAGATTTTTAAACCGTTTCAATTGGATACAATCCATTATACTAATATCTCGACATACATGATTCATTAACTCATAACATGATAATTTATTACTTATTCTTGATAAATTTGTAACTTATGAAAATATAAATTATTTATATTTTCATTACTCATGACGTATGTCTTCTTTTCATATGACTTATTAATGAGTTAAGTGCTTTAATCACTATTCTTACATCTTATTAATCATACTAATTTTATTAATGTAAACATGTTACAAGTCCTAACAAGTTCTTATACTTTCATTTATAAGTTCATAACTTATTTACGAATGAATTTCTAATTTGATTCATTATTCCAACCGCTTCTTAGCATGCTTGTTCTACCAATACCCCCTTCTCTAACAATAGAAGAGAAAGAGAATCATGACTTAGGATTACTTACTCTTGATGTTCTCCTGCTAATCCTTCTTCTTGCTTCTTGAACTATAAACTCTAGCTTTTCTAACTTTTGTAGCTTATTCTCTCAAGCAAATAAGCACTTAAAATCTTGGATGAAATACAACAACCAACAAATGAATCCAAGCTCTCTCTATTTATAGGATTTCTAAGGTTAGGGTAATATAGTCATTAAGCCATTCCACCTCCTTAATTCACATCCTTATTATTCCATACTTTGTCCCTAAGTAAACTTGTTCACCACATAAACTTGGCCATCACTCTTACTTAATCATTAAGCATACTTGTTAATCACACATAAGCACTTTGCCATTAAGCTATCTTGCTCCCCACACTTTTTGCTTAGCCATTAAGTTAGCTTTACTTGCTCATCACTTTGAATTATCCATGGTTTGCCCCATGGGTTTAAACCATCCCCTAACCCATTGGATATTTACTTTGGGCTTTAGCTTAATTAGTTTAACTTAATCATTTTGGGCTTGTAATAAATTGCTTTGGGCTTTACATTACAAATACTTAGGCTTAATATTAATAAACACTTGGGCTAAAAATTAATCTATCTTGGGCTTGCCCTTAAAGTTTATGGACTTGCATTTCATACACAATCAACAATTCTATTCATAAATGGCTTAAAGCCTTATAACACATAATTTACATAATAATCTCATATCCTAACTCATATACTTATTCAATACATACAACATACCATCATTCATACGTACTCGTATAATATCTTGTATCATACTCGTATTCACTACTTCATATAATACCTACGTATTATACGATTATTGTTTAATTCATTAATTGCATTACATTTCCTTCCCGTAAATCATTTTCCTTAAACGTTAGGTTTTAAGTCCACAGGCGAAATACTACGTTTTCCATAACTAAAATATTATTAGATATTCCATCTCACATCGATATTCTATCGTTACGTATTTCTCGGAAGTTCAAAAATAATTCCCGAGCAGAAATACGTGAATAGTGTTTTTCGAAAAATTTCTCGGAAAGCTTTTATTTTCATCTTAGAAATTCAAACACTTTAATTATAGCACGTAGCCAAAATCCTATGATGTTCTAACATTTCTAGGTCATATAACGACCTTCAATTAGCTTGCTCCATAAATAATCAATTAAATTAATTTAATCATTATAATTAAATAAAATTTTAATTCCTCTAAAAATTCAATTTTTCTCGGGCGTTACACCCAAATTGTCTTTCAATTTCGCACCATCCCGAATAGTGCGGTTTTATCTCGAATGTATTAATCGCTATTCTTCGGGTTCGACTATGCTTGACTGTAGTCCATTAATATTAGGCATGGAATAGTCTCTTAGAGCCCTATGCTCCTCTCTTTGCTCTTCTCTTTGTCCCTCGGCTGCCATATTAGATGTAGTTACCTCTAACTTTGCTTGTAAATTTCTACGCACTCTCGCTTTCCAACCTCTCCCGTTTATGTTGTCCTGAGCAGGTGTTAATTCGGGATTGGATGACCGTGTGCACATAAAAATTTATACAAGTACCTGAAACAAAAACAAAAACAAAAATAGAAATGAGATAAGATTAGATTTGTCTAAGTCATACAATATAACTTAAAACTGATGATAATAATAAAAATTTAAACGCCTTTCCCCGGCAGCGGCGCCAAAAACTTGTTGCCTCTTTTTTATTTCTAACAAAAGAGCTCTAACTCATGCAAGCATACATGTGTCAACAAGTAATACAAAGTAAGTCAAGTATCGTTCCACGGAGAAAGGATTCTAAATTAAATTATTATGCATCAACTAAATCACTATTTTTATATGCTCAAACTAATACTTATGATTGGAAATTACTCTAAACTCAAATAATAACTAAAAGATGAATATAAAAGTAATAATTCAAATCTGGAAATAATGGGATCTTAACTTCATTGAATAGTTCATCTAATTACCACCATCATGCAAGCCTATTCACGTATCACAGGAAATTAGCCAAGAGCACATATGTAGACATAAACCATATTTCAATGTATCATGACCTACTCACATAACATCCACATACAATAGACATCATGTAATCATTAATAAAACCAATCTCACTATATTTCTATGTGAAATTATAGCAATATTGAATTTAATCACAAGCCCTTATATAACTCATACGGTGAAACAATATATGTCTATCTGGTTCACGAAATACAAAGCTAAGTAAAACGCCCCATATACGCATGCTATCATGATTAAAATCATACTCGCATGTTATTTTTCAACTCCATACAAGTACATAAAATGAATGGTGATCAATCATTCATGCATTCAAATCAACCATGATAGAAATTCCTCACGATACGCAAACAATCCAGCAATCAAGCCATAAGTTAGACTACATATTAAAATTCGTTAGAATCCCATAATGGAATTTAGTTCATGACTTAACCAAAAGCCATTATGGGATTAAAGAAATACATGGAAAATAAACAAACAATTGAAAGAGAAAAGATAGAATCGATCAAACCCAATTACTGATTATAATCCGAACGTGACGTTCAAATCCTCCTTAATATCCAGCAACATAAAAGTAGTTCATCCACAATGATTGAAATCCAAAGAAGAAGTAGAAAATAATAAGTATATGCTTGGCTTCACGTTGGAATTCTCTCAAAGTGTAAACCCTTGTTCTCTATTATGAAAAACACGTAAAAACTAAAGATATATACGTCTGGTGCCAACCATAATCATTTATATCAACTCAAACACTTTAATTTTAAAAATTAAAATAAAGTCAGCAGCTTCGGTCAACTACACGCACGGCCACGCGTGGTCCCTTCGTTATCATGGCGTGGGCTCACGATTGGCTCTCTGGCTCTGCAGGTGTGTGGTGCGGGCACACGCTTCATAGCTCTTATAGTCGCGCGGCCGCGCGGCTCCTGCAGTCTATAATTTCTGCTCTACTGCTGCTTCATGCTGCTCCACTACTTGTCACTTGTTTCTTCCTCACAATTCCATTCCTGATCTCCACTTGTTCCTCGTGCCATGCCTCTATTAGCCTCATTGCCACCTATCATCACCGAGCTACGCCATTTTTGCACTTTCACAACATAGGAGTTCTCAGTATGTGCAATGCAAAATAACACTAAATGCAACTAAAAACATACTAAAATGTACTTGAGATGGGCATAGTTCTCGTGAATTGATATCCAATAAGTAGGTATAAAACCCACTTATCACGTTGAAATGTTTGTGCACAATACATTGTACGAAGGGCTGATCCCCCTAAGTACGAGGAGTCCCTATAGTCTTATGACTGTTAAAGTTTAAGTTGAAAGATTACTTATAACTATGTGAAAGTAGTATGCACACAAGCCAATCATGTTTGATGATAAAGCATATACTTTGTAACAATCTTATTCATTTATTAATAAAAAGTATTAATTTATTAAAGGCTTTTAATTATCTACATGATGCTGTTTTATAATATGTAATAAACCCATAGTTTTAAGCAATGCTTTTAGAATAATGATGATGATCATTCTAATGAGATCTAAATTCTTAGAAAGCTTAAAACTAAAATAGTTCCCAATCATTGGATTACTAAATTGGGGATTAGTGAATCCAGGATAGATTGGTACATACGTTCTTGCTCATTGGATGAGGATGATTGATCTCATGATCATTTGTGTGGAGACACTAAAGCAAGTATGTAGGTGCTTATTAGAGAATAAGTTCATTGAACGTGGCTCGCTAAGGAATACCTAATGGAGTTTTATTTGCTGTCAATAGGAATTCTCAGTAGTGATAGTAGTACAAGTAATCCTTGGACTTGAGATCATCATAGTATCTTGTGTATGATGAGTTATACTTTGACTTATTCCTTAAGACCCTTAGGGTATATCAAAGGGTATGCTTGGGTATAATAAGTTGTACATGGAGATAATGTATGATCGATAAAGAATCTATCACTTCTAATAAAAAAGAGAAATGTCCTATGTGATTCGATAAATGACAACCCAAGTAGTCCTTGGTTGGCGTAATGAAATTAGAAAGGAGTTTCTAATTTGCATTATTTGAGTTGTGCATTTAAGGATCGAAAATACATATAATTAAATAAAATAAGACTTGACAAGAATTCCATGTCTTATATTTATTTGGGACATCAGTATGGTGGAAGGATTGAATTATGCAGTAACTATTTACTCAAAGGTTCTTTAATGATTAATGTTGAAATCTATATTATCCGGAAAGTCGTTGATCGCTAGGGAGGCTTATCCTATTGTAGAATAAATATTATTTAAATAAATTAATTGTTTAATTTATTTATTTAAATAAGATTAGAATTGTTTCTAATTGATTTATTCACAAGGTTTAATATGGAGAACCTAAAGGGTCACACCATAAAAGGAAGAATAATTATTTAAGAAGTTAATGTCATAATCGTAATAATATGTTAAGTATATTTAATTTAATCTATGGTGATAGAATAAATTAAATAGCTTAATATTTATTATTTAATATTTTAGAAATATTAAATATAAATTAATAAGAGGAGTCTTATTAATATTATTATTATTTTAATTTCTAAAAGAGTTTAGGAATTAATTTAATATAAGTACTCTCATTTATTCCTAATTGGATTAGGAAGGAAAATTAATTAAAGGAGTTTAATTAATTATCCCTAATAAGATTAGGGAGCTTAATTAATTAAATAAAACCCAATTCCTTAATTGTTAAGGTGGGTTGCCCACATCTATTAATAAGAGGAGTCTTATTATGGGTGTGGGGGATGTTGACTTTTTCAACATACGACATAATTCCAATTATTGGGAGAGTACACCTTTCTATAGAGATAGAAAAACTAGGGTTTAGCCAACCACCCCTTCTTCTTGAATTTTCTTCTTCCTTGGTGGATCACCTCTAGAGGCCAAACATTTGGGTGGCTAACGTTGATCAAAGGAAGTAATCAAACCCGGTGGATTCAAGATTGAACGCGAAAGAATTTGGAGGTGAACTTGTACCTGAGGAAGCTCGATCTTCAAGGGTATGATTTTATTCTTTATCTTTTCGTTTAATTAATAATTATGCATAAAGGGTGATCCTATATGGTTTGTAAATTTTTAAACTCGATACCTTTATTAGGTTTGTAATGTTAGGTTTGTAATATATATATATATATATATATATATATATATATATATATATAACATGTTAGTTTATATATATATATATAATATCTTGATTTCGTATTATATATATATGATATATATATATACTGTACCTTTTGAATAATATGAAAATATATATATATATATATATATATATATATATATATATATATATATATATATATATATATATATATATATATATATATATATATATAATATTATTCTTAATTATTATATAATTAAAATAAAAGTTTATTTTAATTTTAAAATAAAAGGTTAATTTTAATATTAAAATATAAAGTTTATTTTAATTTCAAATTAAATTTCATGCTAACTAATTAGAGTTGGAATTGGATTCCATGATAACTAATTGGAGTTGAAATTGGATTTTATTTTTCTAAAATAAAGGAATTTATGTGAATAGGAAGTAAGTCCATCTTTCCTTAAATAAAGGAGTTTGTTTAGATATGAAATAAGATTTCATATTATTCAAAAATAAAGGAGTTTATTTGTGAATAGGAAAAGAGAATCCTAATTTCCTTAAATAAAGGAGTTTATTTAAATATGAAATAAGATTTCATATTATTCAAAATAAAAGAGTTTATTTGTGAATAGGAAAGAATATCCGTTTCCTTTAATAATTTAATTTTTTTTTTACATAGAATTGGATTTCATAATTAATTAAAATAAAAGAGTTTATTTTAATTAAAGATTTTTACATGGAATTGGATTCCATAATTAATTAAAATAAAGGAGTTTATTTTGATTAAAGATTTTGATTAAAATAAAATAGTTTATTTTATTCAAAATTGGATAAATTAAAATAAAATAGTTTTATTTTGATTTAAATTTGGATTAAAATAAAGGAGTTTATTTTGATTCAAAATAGATTTTATACTAACTAAATTTGTCCATTAAATGATATCAATATATATATTAAATGTTTATTATTCATAAGATGAATGTTATTTATTGATGCATATGGTGATGTGTATGATAATAAATGGGATTGATTATGGACTATTGACCCAATATGATTGGATTTTATTTTAGTTGGATGCATGAATGTATGGGTTTTATTAAATGGGGGTATCGTACTGCGTCTTCTCTAATTTTTCTTAATGTAAATTCTATCTCCTCCTATGTATTTCCCTCGATCACGATCAAGGTTTCTATTTATTTTAAAATAGTTTTGTAATAGGAATATTTAGAATTAATTTTGAAGAATTAGATATCAAGGACAAGAAGCGCTTGAAGACCCGCTTTTGTAATAGAGGCAGGTTTAAATGTAATAGTTATATTTAAATATTATTTCTTGCACCCCTGTGGGGTTTGACTTTTTGGTTCACTTGGTGGCTCTAGTGAACCTAACTAGAATAAAAGTCCATAATCAATCAAGGGTAGAATATAGTATTCTATATATGTATGCTTATACTATATATATTATATATTATGCAAACATGCTTCGCATGTTCATTAATACGACGCGTATTTTATATATATATGTGTATGCATGCGCTAAAACAAGATGAGACAAATTAATAACAAACCCCTCAATTTTTATATTAAGTCCTAAGCGTTCAAAGATATTTGGAATATCGAACGCCGCCTTCTAGCATGATAAAATTAATAGAGTATTAAATATTTGATATGAGTTTGTTTGTGTCACCACAAGGCAAGTATTAAGTATTTAAGATGTTAATTTATCACATTTGATGCTTATAAAGAAAATTGAACAATATTGTTTTGTTGTGTCACCACAAGGATGATATTTTCTTTTTGAATATATGGAGTGCTAGGTCGGACTTAACTTGGATAATTTTGATTCGGATGTGCCACCACTTGATCAAAATAATCTAAGAGGCAAAAGAAAAGGAGTTGCATAGTTGATGTAATTGACAAAAGTTGTCTACCTATTTATTTATATATAGTTTGTTGTGTCACCACAAGGCTATATACATTTGAAATGGGATCCTTATTCTCACTAGCAAATCTTTAATTAGATTTTGTCGAACTATATAAGTGAGAGTAATATAGTTTGAAGAAAATAGTGGGAGATACCAATTTAAAACAAGACCTAAATTATTTTGGTAATTAATAAAAGAATGTATGTTAAAATGTTGTTAATTACAAATTCATTTACAGAATTTTACAATGTCTAAATTTACTATCACTGCGAAGCATATTAGATGCTAAATTAACCAGACTGAATTAAACAGATTGGTTAAGGAATTTGAGAATAGTTCTCATGACTGAAAAGCTATCTTATGTCCTTAATACGCCTATCCTACGCAATGGTTGCGCACAATGCCTCCGAGGAAGACATTGCTACTTTTAGAAAGTGGCAAGATGATGCACATTGGCTCAATACATCA
Source organism: Panax quinquefolius (assembly GCA_020205615.1). NCBI lineage: Eukaryota > Viridiplantae > Streptophyta > Magnoliopsida > Apiales > Araliaceae > Panax > Panax quinquefolius. Next base: position 66,168,197 of record CM035165.1, on the reverse strand, counting down.
TCATGCTCGCATCTACGAAAGTAATTGAGCTTCAAACGTCAAGACGTGAAACTATGGATGCTCTACTATATTCCCCGCACATCAAGTAGTTGATGGTGAGGAAAGTGGGACCTGATAGATATCGATATCTAAGGAGCTCTTCCGATCTAGAATGGCCAATGGCACTATAAGCATGACAAAAAGTTCTTAACATAATCAATTTGATTGATCAATTAGGACAACCTGGTTTTGTCATGGATGGAGAGTTGAGCCAAGATTTGATCTTGCACTCACTCCTCGGGACTCCTTTCACAATTGTTGTGAATTTTTATATGAACAAGCTAGATATCGCCTCATTGATTTGCTTAACATATTGAAAAATGTTGAGAGTCACTTTCCAACCAAGAAAGATCAAGTCTTCTTGGTAGGGGCCAAAGGATCTTCGAAAAGAAGAATGATTCAAAGAAGTTAAATAGAAAGGCGTAAACAAAGGATAATAAAGCAAAAACCGATACGGATAGCAAAGGAGTTTGCTTCCACCGCAATAAGCACTGGACAATCGAAAAAAAGCTGAGAAGAATCTTGCAGAGGCTAACCAAAGAAGCTTAGTGAAGTTTGATTTATAATACGATTTTTGTTCATGATTGAAATAAATTTTCTTTAATAATTGGAATTAAGGAATTGGGTTTTATTTAATTAATTAAATTCTTTTAATTAATTAAGCTCCTAATCTTATTAGGGATAATTAATTAAACTCCTTTAATTAATTTTCCTTCCTAATCAATTAGGAATAAATGAGAGTACTTATATTAAATTAATTCCTAAACTCTTTTAGAAATTAAAATAATAATAATTGTAATAATATTAATAAGACTCCTCTTATTAATTTATATTTAATATTTCTAAAATATTAAATAATAAATATTAAGCTATTTAATTTATTCTATCATCATAGATTAAATTAAATATACTTAACATATTATTACGATTATGCCATTAACTTCTTAAATAATTATTCTTCCTTTTATGGTGTGACCCTTTAGGTTCTCCATATTAAACCTAGGTTGTGAATAAATCAATTAGAACAATTCTAATCTTATTTAAATAAATAAATTAAACAATTAATTTATTTAAATAATATTTATTCTACAATAGGATAAGCCTCCTAGCGATCAACGACTTTCCGGATAATATAGATTTCAACATTAATCATTAAAAGAACCTTTGAGTAAATAGTTACTGCACAATTCAATCCTTCCACCATACAATGTCCCAATTAAATATAAGACATGGAATTATCGTCAAGTCTTATTTTATTTAATTATATGTATTTCGATCCTTAAATGCACAACTCCAAATAATGCAAATTAGAAACTCCTTTCTAATTTCATTCGCCTTTGCCAAGGACTCTTTGGGTTGTCATTTATCGAATCACATATGACATTTCTCTTCTTTATTAGAAGTGGTAGATTCTTTATTGATCATACATTATCTCCATGTATAACTTATTATACCCAAGCATACCCTTTGATATACCCTAAGGGTCTTAAGGAATAAGTCAAAGTATAACTCATCATACACAAGATACTATGATGATCTCAAGTCCAAGGATTACTTCAGACTACTATCACTACTGAATTCCTATTGACGACAGCAAATAAAACTCCATTAGGTATTCCTTAGCGAGCCACGTTCAAATGAACTTATTCTCTAATAAGCACCTACATACTTGCTTTAGTGTCTCCACACAAATGATCATGAGATCAATCATCCTCATCCAATGAGCAAGTAAACAACGTATGTACCAATCTATCCAGGATTCACTAATCCCCAATTTAGTAATCCAATGATTGGGAACTATTTTAGTTTTAAGCTTTCTAAGAATTTAGATCTCATTAGAATGATCATCATCATTATTCTAAAAGCATTGCTTAAAACTATGGGTTTATTACATATTATAAAACAAACATCATGTAGATAATTAAAAGCCTTTAATAAATTAATACTTTTTATTAATAAATGAATAAGATTGTTACAAAGTATATGCTTTATCATCAAACATGATTGGCTTGTGTGCATACTACTTTCAATCTTCCACTTGCACTAAAGCCAATCGTCATGGTATCTTATACTCTTCTTCTCTAAGTGACGATTATCCTGTACATTGGATAAGCTTTAGTTAATGGATATGTAATGTTGTTCTTGAGAGTCCACTATCTCTATAGTGATTTCCATCTTTTAATGATTCTAATAATCAAATGAAAGTGCCACAACACATGTTTAGATCCAAGATGAGACTTAGGAACTATTCCTAGTTACAGAATGAACTTTTAATCCAAACAATCAACTTGCAGACTTCATTTATAGCTATTTACTCTGTCTTTATCACTAAACCAAGAACTCTTTTCTTTGTTTGGAACCTTTCAATTCATCGCACTAATTATTCAAGGTAACACTTTACCTTAAAGTGGATTTTCGGTCGTCTTGGTGCATGCTTCGAAAAACTTGAGTCTGTAAAAGCCCTCTAGTTTTAATTCGGACCCACCATGTATGCTCACATCCTTAGTGTAGATTAAGAACTTTATGATGTTTTCAACGTCTTACGGTGATCTTCTCGCAATATGATCGATCAACATCGGGTCTCGTACATTTCATTGCATACATGATTGTCACTCATGCAATCTCTCTTCTTTGGAGTCTATGGGGACTATTAAGAGATACACTCCATGGCTCATCAACATGAGACATCTCTTGAGTTTGCCATGCTAAACGACTTTAGCATCAAATGAATATACGTTCCTTGGGTTAAGTTGAGCATCCTTTTAAATCTATCTATATAGATTTGCATCCCCAATAATGATACTCTTCCCAAATCATTCATGGAAGATTGTTTAGACAACTTTATCTTTCTTGATTGTAGCATTGGTATGTAATTCCTCATCCGTAGTATATCAACATATAATACTAGAAATTTCAAGACGCCCCCCACTTTGACCTTTTTACACACTAAAACTCTTACCTCATCGTATGTATGTAACTCTGGATCATCATCTTCTATGATGCGTACCTCATCATCATCATCCATGATGAATCCATACCTCCTAGGTATCTTCTTGTACTATTCCAGATTTACGATTCGGTTGTGGTACAATAGGTCTATCTATAGGTTCCTCTTATTTGACTTATAGTGTTTTGTGGTTCTTGAACTCTTCAAGATCTATTATCCTCCTACTAGCCCCTTTTAATGATAAACACCTTTATCTTAGAAGCGCGTGTTTCATAACAAACACCTTTTGCTAAGTAGGATTATAGAACATATACCCTAAACTTACTTTAGGATGTCCCACAAATCGACACTTATAAAATCTTGTCCCAAGCTTATCCTTTGAAACCTTTTCACATAAGTTGAACAACCCTTATCTTAACATACTTAAGATTAGAATCCTCCCATCCATAACTTTTATGGAGTCTTGGAAATGGATTTTGAGGTTACCTTTTCAGTAGATATGTAGCCATTTCTAGGACATTATCCCGTAAGGATATTGGAATGTCGGTAAAATAATTATGGACCGCACCATGTCCAACAAGGTACGATTTTCATTCAGATACATCAATCAATTATTGCGTATCAAGATGTGTCCATTATGAGAAAACCATTTGAGATGATCTAGAAACTTATTGCACAAGTATTCCTTCCTTGATCCGATCAAAGAATCCTAATACTTTGCCAATTTGTTTCACTTTTGAATTCTTTGAACCTTTCAAATAATTCACACTTGTATTTCAGCAAATACACACATTCAACTCTTTGAATGATCATCTCCTTTTTCTTATACTAGTTTGTTCAATTTACAAAATAATTTTTCACATAAGTCAAGTATACAAAATTTATTAAGTAATATTCCAGTTCTATACAAAACATTATTATTATAAATAGAACAACAATTGTTCTTAATTATAATACCAAAGATTTCATTGTCCAACAATAAAATGGAAATAATATTTTTTTTAACAAGAATCGGAATACAATAACAACTTATTGACTTAATAGATTTGCTAGTAAGCATTGCTAAACTATAAGTTTCTATGGCTAATAATAAAGAACCTTTGTTACATTTCCCGCACATAGGATTACTTATACTTGTTTAGCTTTCTACTTCTGTTTGGTCCCTTCATAAATCTATATTTATGATAACCAAAGTCTCAGATCCAATACCCAAGTAGAAATGTTTATCTATATTTATGATAAATTTTTCGTAGAAATGTATTAAGCTCGATCTTCAAGGGTATGATTTTATTCTTTATCTTTTCGTTTAATTAATAATTATGCATAAAGGGTGATCCGGGTATATGGTTTGTAAATTTTTTAAACTCTGATTTTTCCACGTTTCCGCACTTTTATGCAATTTGATTGCGTTTTTGAATATTACAAACCTAACACTATGGACATAGTTCGTGGTCTTATGACCCTCAGATGAATGATTCAGAATTTTGATTATCATTGATAGAACCTATTGTTTAGTTCCATTGAGCCTATTATTTGTTAATTGTTGTAAAGTTTTATTCATTATTATTTCAAGTGAGACTTGTTTGCGCACTCTTACTTATATAACTATTACAGCTAAAGTTGAGTCCCATCGATAAAAGTGATGAAAAACCTTTTAAATCATAAAAGATAGTAGATTTTATTCTCTACTTGACTCTTTTAATGAATCGCTTGTTCCGCTGCAGTTAAACTTGATGTTTATTATATTATATCAGTTTAACACTATTTAAGGCTAATGATAATTTATTCTGCATTATCTTAGTCATAATATTTCATCGGGCTAGTTGAGCTCACTCTTTCTTTCATTGTTCTCTTCGTGAAATGAGAATATAGTGGGGATTTAGTCGGGGAGCAGAGTGATGGTCCTAGATGGTGCATTAGTAGTCCTCACTATTTTGTGATATAGTTGAAAGTAGTATGCACACAAGCCAATCATGTTTGATGATAAAGCATATACTTTGTAACAATCTTATTCATTTATTAATAAAAAGTATTAATTTATTAAAGGCTTTTAATTATCTACATGATCTTTGTTTTATAATATGTGATAAACCCATAGTTTTAAGCAATGCTTTTAGAATAATAATGATGATCATTCTAATGAGATCTAAATTCTTAGAAAGCTTAAAACTAAAATAGTTCCCAATCGTTGGATTACTAAATTGGGGATTAGTGAATCCGGATAGATTGGTACATACGTTGCTTTCTCATTGGATGAGAATGATTTATCTCATGATCATTTGTGTGGAGACACTAAAGCAAGTATGTAGGTGCTTATTAGAGAATAAGTTCCTTTGAACGTGGCTCGCTAAGGAATATCTAATGAAGTTTTACTTGCCTGTCAATAGGAATTCCTGTAGTGATAGTAGTACAAGTGATCCTTGGACTTGAGATCATCATAGTATCTTGTGTATGATGAGTTATACTTTGACTTATTCCTTAAGACACTTAGGTATATCAAAGGGTATGCTTGGGTATAATAAGTTGTACATGGAGATAATGTATGATCAATAAAGAATCTACCACTTCTATTAAAAGAAGAGAAATGTCCTATGTGATTCGATAAATGACAACCCAGTAGTCCTTGGTTAAGCGTAATGAAATTAGAAAGGAGTTTCTAATTTGCATTATTTGAGTTATTGCATTTAAGGATCGAAAATACATATAATTAAATAAAATAAGACTCGACAGAATTCCATGTCTTATATTTATTTGGGACATTGTATGGTGGAAGGATTGAATTGTCACGGTAACTATTTACTCAAAGGTTCTTTAATGATTAATGTTGAAATCTATATTATCCTGAAAAGTCGTTGATCGCTAGGGAGGCTTATCCCTATTGTAGAATAAATATTATTTAAATAAATTAATTGTTTAATTTATTTATTTAAATAAGATTAGAATTGTTCTAATTGATTTATTCACAACCAGTTTAATATGGAGAACCTAAAGGGTCACACCATAAAAGGAAGAATAATTATTTTAGAAGTTAATGTCATAATCGTAATAATATGTTAAGTATATTTAATTTAATCTATGGTGATTGAATAAATTAAATAGCTTAATATTTATTATTTAATATTTTAGAAATATTAAATATAAATTAATAAGAGGAGTCTTATTAATATTATTATTATTTTAATTTAATTTCAAAAGAGTTTAGGAATTAATTTAATATAAGTACTCTCATTTATTCCTAATTGGATTAGGAAGGAAAATTAATTAAAGAGTTTAATTAATTATCCCTAATAAGATTAGGGAGCTTAATTAATTAAATTTAAAATTAAATTCCTTAATTCCTTAATTGTTGGGTGGGTTGCCCACATCTATTAATAAGAGGAGTCTTATTATGGGTGGTGGGGATGTTGATTTTTTCAACATACGACATAATTCCAATTATTGGGAGAGTACATGCTTTCTATGAGATAGAAAAACTAGGGTTTAGCCAACCACCCCTTCTTCTTGAATTTTCTTCTTTCTTGGTGGATCACCTCAGAGGCCAAACATTTGGGTGGCTAACGTTGATCAAAGGAAGTAATCAAACCCGGTGGATTCAAGATTGAACGCGAAAGAATTTGGAGGTGAACTTGTACCGAGGAAGCTCGATCTTCAAGGTATGATTTTATTCTTTATCTTTCGTTTAATTAATAATTATGCATAAAGGGTGATCTAGGGTATATGGTTTGTAAAATTTTTAAACTCGATACCACCGTTAGGTTTGTAATGTTAGGTTTGTAATATATATATATATATATATATATATATATATATATATTAACATGTTAGTTTTATATATATATATATATATATACGATTTCCGTATATATATATATGATATATATATACTAGTACCTTTTGAATAATATGAAATATATATATATATATATATATAATATATGATATATTATATATATACTGTATTTATATATATATAATATATATATATAATATTATTCTTAATTATTATATAATTAAAATAAAAGTTTATTTTAATTTTAAAATAAAAGGTTAATTTTAATATTAAAATATAAAGTTTATTTTAATTTCAAATTAAATTTCATGCTAACTAATTAGAGTTGGAATTGGATTCCATGATAACTAATTGGAGTTGAAATTGGATTTTATTTTTCTAAAATAAAGGAATTTATGTGTGAATAGGGAAGTAAGTCCATCTTTCCTTAAATAAAGGAGTTTGTTTAGATATGAAATAAGATTTCATATTATTCAAAATAAAGGAGTTTATTTGTGAATAGGAAAGAGAATCCTAATTTCCTTAAATAAAGGAGTTTATTTAAATATGAAATAAGATTTCATATTATTCAAAATAAAAGAGTTTATTTGTGAATAGGAAAGAATATCCGTGTTTCCTTTAATAATTTAATTATTTTTTTACATAGAATCGATTCCATAATTAATTAAAATAAAAGAGTTTATTTTAATTAAAGATTTTTTTTACATGGAATTGGATTCCATAATTAATTAAAATAAAGGAGTTTATTTTGATTAAAGATTTTGATTAAAATAAAATAGTTTATTTTATTCAAAATTGGATAAATTAAAATAAAATAGTTTTATTTTGATTTAAATTTGGATTAAAATAAAGGTGTTTATTTTGATTCAAAAATAGATTTTATACTAACTAAATTTGTCCATTAAATGATATCAATATATATATTAAATGTTTATTATTCATAAGATGAATGTTATTTATTGATGCATATGGTGATGTGTATGATAATAAATGGGATTGATTATGGACTATTGACCCAATATGATTGGATTTTATTTTAGTTGGATGCATGAATGTATGAGTTTTATTAAATGGGGTATGCGTGCACCTCGCCTTCTCTAATTTTTTCTTAATGTAAATTCTATCTCCTCCTATGTACTTCCCTCGATCGGCGATCAAGATTTCTATTTATTTTAAAATAGTTTTGTAATAGGAATATTTAGAATTAATTTTGAAGAATTAGATATCAAGGACAAGAAGCGCTTGAAGAGCCGTTTGTAATAGAGCAGGGTTTAAATGTAATAGTTATATTTAAATATTATTTCTTGCACCCCTAGGGTTTGACTTTTTGGTTCACTTGGTGGCTCTAGTGAACCGAACTAGAATAAAAGTCCATAATCAATCAGGGTAGAATATAGTATTCTATATGTGCATGCTTATACTATATATATTATATATTATGCAAACATGCTTTCGTATGTTCATTAATACGACGCGTATTTTATATATATATAAATGCATGCTAAACAAGATGAGACAAATTAATAACAAACCCCTCAATTTTTATATTAAGTCCTAAGCGTTCAAAGATATTTGGAATATCGAACGTAAGCCTTCTAGCATGATAAAATTAATAGAGTATTAAATATTTGATATGAGTTTGTTGTGTCACCACAAGGCAAGTATTAAGTATTTAAGATGTTAATTTATCACATTTGATGCTTATAAAGAAAATTGAACAATATTGTTTTGTTGTGTCACCACAAGGATGATATTTTTCTTTTTGAATATATGGAGTGCTAGGTTCGGACTTAACTTGGATAATTTTGATTCGGATGTGCCACCACTTGATCAAAATAATCTAAGAGGCAAAAGAAAAGGAGTTGCATAGTTGATGTAATTGACAAAAGTTGTCTACCTATTTATTTATATATAGTTTGTTGTGTCACCACAAGGCTATATACATTTGAAATGGGATCCTTATTCTCACTAGCAAATCTTTAATTAGATTTTCATTTAACTATATAAGTGAGAGTAATATAGTTTGAAGAAAATAGTGGGAGATACCAATTTAAAACAAGACCTAAATTATTTTGGTAATTAATAAAAGAATGTATGTTAAAATGTTGTTAATTACAAATTCATTTACGTAATTTTACAATGTCTAAATTTACTATCATCATGAAGCATATTAGATGCTAAATTAACTGAATGAATTAAATGCAGATTGGTTAAGGAATTTGAGAATAGTTCTCATGGTGAAAAAGCTATCTTATGTCCTTAATACGCCTATCCTCAAGAATGGTTGCGCATAATGCCTCCGAGGAAGACATTGCTATTTTTAGAAAGTGGCAAGATGATGCGATTGGCTCAATGCATCATGCTCGCATCTATGAGTAACGAGCTTTGTCCACAAGATGAAACTATGGATGCTCCTACTATATTCCCGCACATCAAGTAGTTGATGGTGAGGAAAGTAGGACCGATAGATATCGATATCTAAGGAGCTCTTCCGATCTAGAATGGCCAATGGCACTATAGTACGCATAAAAAGTTCTTAACATAATCAATTTGATTGATCAATTAGGACAACCGGTTTTGTCATGGATGGAGAGTTGAGCAAGATTTGATCTTGCACTCACTCCGGACTCCTTTCACAATTGTTGTGAATTTTTATATGAACAAGCTAGATATCAGCCTCGCTGATTTGCTTAACATATTGAAAAATGTTGAGAGTCACTTTCCAACCAAGAAAGATCAAGTCTTACTGGTAGGGGCCAAAGGATCTTCTGAAAAGAAGAATGATTCAAAGAAGTTAAATAGAAAGGCGTAAACAAAGGATAATAAGAGCAAAACTGATACGGATAGCAAAGGAGTTTGCTTCCACTGCAATAAGCCCGACACCGGAAAGAAATCATGAAGAAGAATCTTGCAGAGGCTAACCAAAGAAGCTTAGTGAAGTTTCGGTTATAATACAGTTTTTGTTCATGATTGAAATAAATTTTTCTTTAATAATTGGAATTAAGGAATTGGGTTTTATTTAATTAATTAAATTCTTTTAATTAATTAAGCTCCCTAATCTTATTAGGGATAATTAATTAAACTCCTTTAATTAATTTTCCTTCCTAATCCAATTAGGAATAAATGAGAGTACTTATATTAAATTAATTCCTAAACTCTTTTAGAAATTAAAATAATAATAATTGTAATAATATTAATAAGACTCCTCTTATTAATTTATATTTAATATTCTAAAATATTAAATAATAATATTAAGCTATTTAATTTATTCTATCATCATAGATTAAATTAAATATACTTAAATATATTATTACGATTATGCCATTAACTTCTTAAATAATTATTCTTCCTTTTATGGTGTGACCCTTTAGGTTCTCCATATTAAACCTAGGTTGTGAATAAATCAATTGAACAATTCTAATCTTATTTAAATAAATAAATTAAACAATTAATTTATTTAAATAATATTTATTCTACAATAGGATAAGCCTCCCCAGCGATCAATCGACTTTCCGGATAATATAGATTTCAACATTAATCATTAAAGAACCTTTGAGTAAAAATAGTTAAATGATAATTCAATCCTTCCACCATACAATGTCCCAATTAAATATAAGACATGGAATTCTTGTCACAAGTCTTATTTTATTTAATTATATGTATTTCGATCCTTAAATGCACAACTCAAATAATGCAAATTAGAAACTCCTTTCTAATTTCATTACGCTTTGGCCAAGGACTCCGGGTTGTCATTTATCGAATCACATATGACATTTCTCTTTTTTATTAGAAGTGGTAGATTCTTTATCGATCATACATTATCTCCATGTATAACTTATTATACCCAAGCATACCCTTTGATATACCCTAAGGGTCTTAAGGAATAAGTCAAAAGTATAACTCATCATACACAAGATACTATGATGATCTCAAGTCCAAGGATTACTTGCACTTACTATCACTACAGAATTCCTATTGACAGCAAATAAAACTCCATTAGGTATTCCTTAGCGAGCCAACGCTCGGTGAACTTATTCTCTAATAAGCACCTACATACTTGCTTTTAGTGTCTCCACACAAATGATCATGAGATCAATCATCCTCATCCAATGAGCAAGCAACGATGTACCAATCTATCCTGGATTCACTAATCCCCAATTTAGTAATCCAATGATTGGGAACTATTTTAGTTTTAAGCTTTCTAAGAATTTAGATCTCATTAGAATGATCATCATCATTATTCTAAAAGCATTGCTTAAAACTATGGGTTTATTACATATTATAAAACAAAGATCATGTAGATAATTAAAAGCCTTTAATAAATTAATACTTTTATTAATAAATGAATAAGATTGTTACAAAGTATATGCTTTATCATCAAACATGATTGGCTTGTGTGCATACTACTTTCAATCTTCCACTGCACTAAAGCCAATCGTCATGGTATCTTATACTCTTCTTCTCTAAGTGACGATTATCCTGCTTTGTTGGATAAGCTTTAGTTAATGGATATGTAATGTTGTTCTTGAGAGTCCACTATCTCTATAGTGATTTCCATCTTTAATGATTCTAATAATCAAATGAAAGTGCCACAACACATGTTTAGATCCAAGATGAGACTTAGGAACTATTCCTAGTTCAGAATGAACTTTTAATCCAAACAATCAACTTGCAGCCTTCATTTATAGCTATTTACTCTGTCTTTATCACTAAACCAAGAACTCTTTCTTTGTTTGGAACCTTTCCAATTCATCGCACCATTTGTTCAAGGTAACACTTTACCTTAAAGTGGATTTTCGATCGTCTTAGTGCATCCAAAAACTTGAGTCTGTAAAGCCCTCTAGTTTTAATTCGCACTCCACCATGTATGCTCACATCCTTAGTGCCTTGGGTTAAGAACTTTATGATGTGTTTTCACCATCTTACGGTGATCTTCTCCGAATATGGTGATCAACATCGGGTCTCGTGCATTTCATTGCATACATGATTGTCACTCATGCAATCTCTCTTCTTTGGAGTCTATGGGGACTATTAAGAGATATACACTCCACGGCTCATCAACATGAGACATCTCTTGAGTTTGCCATGCTAAACGATTTTAGCATCAAATGAATATACGTTCCTTGGGTTAAGTTGAGCATCCTTTTAAATCTATCTATATAGATTTGCATCCCCAATAATGATACTCTTCCCAAATCATTCATGGAAGATTGTTTAGACAACTTTATCTTTCTTGATTGTAGCATTGGTATGTAATTCCTCATCCGTAGTATATCAACATATAATACTAAAAATTTCAAGACGCTCCCACCGAACCCTTTTGTACACACTAAAACTCTTACCTCATCGTATGTAACTGGATCATCATCTTCATGATGCGTACATCATCATCATCATCATCCATGATGAATCCATACCTCCTAGGTATCTTGGTACTATTCCGATTACGATTTATTGTCAGGTACAATAGGTCTATCTATAGGTTCCTCTTATTTGACTTATAGTGTTTTGTGGTTCTTGAACTCTTCAAGATCTATTATCCTCCTACTAGCCCCTTTTAATGATAAACACCTTTATCTTAGAAGGCAGCGTGTTTCATAACAAACACCTTTTGCTAAGTAGGATTATAGAACATATACCCTAAACTTACTTTAGGATGTCCCACAAATCGACACTTATAAAATCTTGTCCCAAGCTTATCCTTTGAAACCTTTTCACATAAGTTGAACAACCCCTTATCTTAACATACTTAAGATTAGGAATCCTCCCTGTCCATAACTTTTATGGAGTCTTGGGGCTGGATTTTGAGGTTACCTTTTCGTAGATATGTAGCCATTTCTAGGACATTATCCCAGAAGGATATTGGAATGTCGGTAAAATAATTATGGACCGCACCATGTCCAACAAGGTACGATTTTTCATTTAGATACATCAATCAATTATTGCGTATCAGGATGTGTCCATTATGAGAAAACCATTTGAGATGATCTAGAAACTTATTGCACAAGTATTCCTTCCTTGATCCGATCAAAGAATCCTAATACTTTGCCAATTTGTTTCACTTTTGAATTCTTTGAACCTTTCAAATAATTCACACTTGTATTTCAACACAATAAACACCTTTCAACTCTTTGAATGATCATCTCCTTTTCTTATACTAGTTTGTTCAATTTACAAAATAATTTTTCACATAAGTCAAGTATACAAAATTTATTAAGTAATATTCCATTCTATACAAAACATTATTATTATAAATAGAACAACAATTGTTCTTAATTATAATACCAAAGATTTCATTGTCCAACAATAAAATGGAAATAATATTTTTTTTAACAAGAACCGGAATACAATAACAACTTATCGACTTAATAGATTTGCCTGTAAGCATTGCTAAACTATAAGTTTCTATGGCTAATATACGCAAAGAAACCTTTGTTACATTTCCTTATTACATAGGATTACTTATACTTGTTTAGCTTTCTACTTATTTGGTCCCTTCATAAATCTATATTTATGATAACCAAAGTCGGTATCCAATACCCAAGTAGAAATGTTTATCTATATTTATGATAAATTTTTCGAGAAATGTATTAAGCTCGATCTTCAAGGGTATGATTTTATTCTTTATCTTTTCGTTTAATTAATAATTACGCATAAAGGGTGATCCGGGTATATGGTTTGTAAATTTTTAAACTCGATTTTTCCACGCTTTCGCACTTTTATGCAATTTGATTCGTTTTTGAATATTACAAACCTAACACTATGGACATAGTTCGTGGTCTTATGACCCTCGGATGAATGATTCAGAATTTTGATTATCATTGATAGAACCTATTGTTTAGTTCCATTGAGCCTATTATTTGTTAATTGTTGTAAAGTTTTATTCATTATTATTTCAAGTGAGACTTGTTTGCGCACTCTTACTTATATAACTATTACAGCTAAAGTTGAGTCCCATCGATAAAAGTGATGAAAAACCTTTTAAATCATAAAAGATAGTAGATTTTATTCTCTACTTGACTCTTTTAATGAATCGCTTGTTCCGCTGCAGTTAAACTTGATGTTTATTATATTATATCAGTTTAACACTATTTAAGGCTAATGATAATTTATTCTGCATTATCTTAGTCATAATATTTCTTACTGGGCTAGTTGAGCTCACTCTTTCTTTCATTGTTCTCTTCAGGAAATGAGAATATAGCTGGGACGAGTCGGGGAACGGAGTGATGGTCCTAGATGGTGCATTAGTAGTCCTCACTATTTTGTGATATAGTTGAAAGTAGTATGCACACAAGCCAATCATGTTTGATGATAAAGCATATACTTTGTAACAATCTTATTCATTTATTAATAAAAAGTATTAATTTATTAAAGGCTTTTAATTATCTACATGATGCTGTTTTATAATATGTGATAAACCCATAGTTTTAAGCAATGCTTTTAGAATAATAATGATGATCATTCTAATGAGATCTAAATTCTTAGAAAGCTTAAAACTAAAATAGTTCCCAATCGTTGGATTACTAAATTGGGGATTAGTGAATCCGGATAGATTGGTACATACGTTGCTTTCTCATTGGATGAGAATGATTTATCTCATGATCATTTGTGTGGAGACACTAAAGCAAGTATGTAGGTGCTTATTAGAGAATAAGTTCACCGAACGTGGCTCGCTAAGGAATATCTAATGAAGTTTTACTTGCACTCGTCAATAGAATTTCAGAGTGATAGTAGTACAAGTGATCCTTGGACTTGAGATCATCATAGTATCTTGTGTATGATGAGTTATACTTTGACTTATTCCTTAAGACCCTTAGGTATATCAAAGGGTATGCTTGGGTATAATAAGTTGTACATGGAGATAATGTATGATCAATAAAGAATCTACCACTTTATTAAAAGAAGAGAAATGTCCTATGTGATTCGATAAATGACAACCCAAAGAGTCCTTGGTTAAGGCGTAATGAAATTAGAAAGGAGTTTCTAATTTGCATTATTTGGAGTTGTGCATTTAAGGATCGAAATACATATAATTAAATAAAATAAGACTTTGACGGTAATTCCATGTCTTATATTTATTTGGGACATCAGTATGGTGGAAGGATTGAATTGCACGGTAACTATTTACTCAAAGGTTCTTTAATGATTAATGTTGAAATCTATATTATCCGGAAAGTCGTTGATCGCTAGGGAGGCTTATCCTTATTGTAGAATAAATATTATTTAAATAAATTAATTGTTTAATTTATTTATTTAAATAAGATTAGAATTGTTTCTAATTGATTTATTCACAACCTAGGTTTAATATGGAGAACTAAAAGGGTCACACCATAAAAGGAAGAATAATTATTTTAGAAGTTAATGTCATAATCGTAATAATATGTTAAGTATATTTAATTTAATCTATGGTGATTGAATAAATTAAATAGCTTAATATTTATTATTTAATATTTTAGAAATATTAAATATAAATTAATAAGAGGAGTCTTATTAATATTATTATTATTTTATTTTTTTAAAAGAGTTTAGGAATTAATTTAATATAAGTACTCTCATTTATTCCTAATTGGATTAGGAAGGAAAATTAATTAAAGGAGTTTAATTAATTATCCCTAATAAGATTAGGGAGCTTAATTAATTAAATAAAACCCAATTCCTTAATTGTTAAGGTGGGTTGCCACATCTATTAATAAGAGGAGTCTTATTACGGGTGTGTGGGGATGTTGACTTTTTCAACATACGACATAATTCCAATTATTGGGAGAGTACACCTTTCTATGAGATAGAAAACTAGGGTTTAGCCAACCACCCTTCTTCTTGAATTTTCTTCTTCCTTGGTGGATCACCCTCAGAGGCCAAACATTTGGGTGGCTAACGTCGATCAAAGGAAGTAATCAAACCCGGTGGATTCAAGATTGAACGCGAAAGAATTTGGAGGTGAACTTGTATTCGAGGAAGCTCGATCTTCAAGGTATGATTTTATTCTTTATCTTTTCGCTTAATTAATAATTATGCATAAAGGGTGATCCGGGTATATGGTTTTGTAAATTTTTTAAACTCGATACCATCGTTAGGTTTGTAATGTTAGGTTTGTAATATATATATATATATATATATATATATATATATATATATATATATGTTAACATGTTAGTTTATATATATATATATAATATCTTGATTTTCGTATTATATATATATGATATATATATACCGTACCTTTTGAATAATATGAAATATATATATATATATATAATATATGATATATATATATATATATATATATATATATATATATATATATATATATATATATATATATATAATATTATTCTTAATTATTATATAATTAAAATAAAAGTTTATTTTAATTTTAAAATAAAAGGTTAATTTTAATATTAAAATATAAAGTTTATTTTAATTTCAAATTAAATTTCATGCTAACTAATTAGAGTTGGAATTGGATTCCATGATAACTAATTGGAGTTGAAATTGGATTTTATTTTTCTAAAATAAAGGAATTTATGTGTGAATAAAAGTAAGTCCATCTTTCCTTAAATAAAGGAGTTTGTTTAGATATGAAATAAGATTTCATATTATTCAAAATAAAGGAGTTTATTTGTGAATAGGAAAGAGAATCCTAATTTCCTTAAATAAAGGAGTTTATTTAAATATGAAATAAGATTTCATATTATTCAAAATAAAAGAGTTTATTTGTGAATAGGAAAGAATATCCGTGTTTCCTTTAATAATTTAATTATTTTTTTTACATAGAATTGGATTCATAATTAATTAAAATAAAAGAGTTTATTTTAATTAAAGATTTTTTACATGGAATTGGATTCCATAATTAATTAAAATAAAGGAGTTTATTTTGATTAAAGATTTTGATTAAAATAAAATAGTTTATTTTATTCAAAATTGGATAAATTAAAATAAAATAGTTTTATTTTGATTTAAATTTGGATTAAAATAAAGGAGTTTATTTTGATTCAAAAATAGATTTTATACTAACTAAATTTGTCCATTAAATGATATCAATATATATATTAAATGTTTATTATTCATAAGATGAATGTTATTTATTGATGCATATGGTGATGTGTATGATAATAAATGGGATTGATTATGGACTATTGACCAATATGATTGGATTTTATTTTAGTTGGATGCATGAATGTATGAGTTTTATTAAATGGGGTATGCACTCGCCTTCTTCTAATTTTTTCTTAATGTAAATTCTATCTCCTCCTATGTACTTCCCCTCGATCGCCGATCAAGGTTTCTATTTATTTTAAAATAGTTTTGTAATAGGAATATTTAGAATTAATTTTGAAGAATTAGATATCAAGGACAAGAAGCTTGAAGACCCGGTTTTGTAATAGAGCCCGGTTTAAATGTAATAGTTATATTTAAATATTATTTCTTGCACCCCTAGGGTTTGACTTTTTGGTTCACTTGGTGGCTCTAGTGAACCGAACTAGAATAAAAGTCCATAATCAATCCGGGTAGAATATAGTATTCTATATATGCATGCTTATACTATATATATTATATATTATGCAAACATGCTTCGTGATGTTCATTAATATGACGCGTATTTTTATATATATATATGTGTATGGCGCTAAACAAGATGAGACAAATTAATAACAAACCCCTCAATTTTTATATTAAGTCCTAAGCGCTCAAAGATATTTGGAATATCGAACGCCGCTTTCTAGCATGATAAAATTAATAGAGTATTAAATATTTGATATGAGTTTGTTGTGTCACCACAAGGCAAGTATTAAGTATTTAAGATGTTAATTTATCACATTTGATGCTTATAAAGAAAATTGAACAATATTGTTTTGTTGTGTCACCACAAGGATGATATTTTTCTTTTTGAATATATGGAGTGCTAGTTTGGACTTAACTTGGATAATTTTGATCTGGATGTGCCACCACTGATCAAAATAATCTAAGAGGCAAAAGAAAAGGAGTCAGATAGTTGATGTAATTGACAAAAGTTGTCTACCTATTTATTTATATATAGTTTGTTGTGTCACCACAAGGCTATATACATTTGAAATGGGATCCTTATTCTCACTAGCAAATCTTTAATTAGATTTTGTCGAACTATATAAGTGAGAGTAATATAGTTTGAAGAAAATAGTGGGAGATACCAATTTAAAACAAGACCTAAATTATTTTGGTAATTAATAAAAGAATGTATGTTAAAATGTTGTTAATTACAAATTCATTTTACGTAATTTTACAATGTCTAAATTTACTATCATCGCGAAGCATATTAGATGCTAAATTAACCGATCGAATTAAGCAGATTGGTTAAGGAATTTGAGAATAGTTCTCATGGGTCGAAAAGCTATCTTATGTCCTTAATACGCCTATCCTCAAGAATGGTTGCGCATAATGCCTCCGAGGAAGACATTGCTACTTTTAGAAAGTGGCAAGATGATGCACAGATTGGCTCAATGCATCATGCTCAGATCTACGAGTAACGAGCTTCAGCCACAAGATGAAACTATGGATGCTCCTACTATATTCCCGCACATCAAGTAGTTGATGGTGAGGAAAGTAGGACCGATAGATATCGACATCTCAAGGAGCTCTTCCGATCTAGAATGGCCAATGGCACTATAGTATGCATAAAAAGTTCTTAACATAATCAATTTGATTGATCAATTAGGACAACTGGTTTTGTCATGGATGGAGAGTTGAGCAAGATTTGATCTTGCACTCACTCCAGGACTCCTTTCACAATTGTTGTGAATTTTTATATGAACAAGCTAGATATCACCTCCGATTTGCTTAACATATTGAAAAATGTTGAGAGTCACTTTCCAACCAAGAAAGATCAAGTCTTTATCGGTAGGGGCCAAAGGATCTTCGAAAAGAAGAATGATTCAAAGAAGTTAAATAGAAAGGCGTAAACAAAGGATAATAAGAGCAAAACCGATACGGATAAAGAAAGGAGTTTGCTTCAACCGCAATAAGCCCTGGACATCGGAAAGAAACTCATGAGAAGAATCTTGCAGAGGCTAACCAAAGAAGCTTAGTGAAGTTTCGGTTATAATACAGTTTTTGTTCATGATTGAAATAAATTTTTCTTTAATAATTGGAATTAAGGAATTGGGTTTTATTTAATTAATTAAATTCTTTTAATTAATTAAGCTCCCTAATCTTATTAGGGATAATTAATTAAACTCCTTTAATTAATTTTCCTTCCTAATCCAATTAGGAATAAATGAGAGTACTTATATTAAATTAATTCCTAAACTCTTTTAGAAATTAAAATAATAATAATTGTAATAATATTAATAAGACTCTCTTATTAATTTATATTTAATATTTCTAAAATATTAAATAATAATATTAAGCTATTTAATTTATTCTATCATCATAGATTAAATTAAATATACTTAATATATTATTACGATTATGCCATTAACTTCTTAAATAATTATTCTTCCTTTTATGGTGTGACCCCCTTTAGGTTCTCCATATTAAAAGGTTGTGAATAAATCAATTAGAACAATTCTAATCTTATTTAAATAAATAAATTAAACAATTAATTTATTTAAATAATATTTATTCTACAATAGGGATAAGCCTCTCCAATGATCAACGACTTTCCAGATAATATAGATTTCAACATTAATCATTAAAGAACCTTTGAGTAAATAGTTACCGCGACAATTCAATCCTTCCACCATACAATGTCCCAATTAAATATAAGACATGGAATTATCACAAGTCTTATTTTATTTAATTATATGTATTTCGATCCTTAAATGCACAACTCAAATAATGCAAATTAGAAACTCCTTTCTAATTTCATTTCGCCTTCGCCAAGGACTCTTTGGGTTGTCATTTATCGAATCACATATGACATTTCTCTTCTTTATTAGAAGTGGTAGATTCTTTATCGATCATACATTATCTCCATGTATAACTTATTATACCCAAGCATACCCTTTGATATACCCTAAGGGTCTTAAGGAATAAGTCAAAGTATAACTCATCATACACAAGATACTATGATGATCTCAAGTCCAAGGATTACTTGTACTACTATCACTACAGAATTCCTATTGACAGCAAATAAAACTCCATTAGGTATTCCTTAGCGAGCCAACGTCAAGTGAACTTATTCTCTAATAAGCACCTACATACTTGCTTTAGTGTTCCACACAAATGATCATGAGATCAATCATCCTCATCCAATGAGCAAGTTAACGATGTACCAATCTATCCGGATTCACTAATCCCCAATTTAGTAATCCAATGATTGGGAACTATTTTAGTTTTAAGCTTTCTAAGAATTTAGATCTCATTAGAATGATCATCATCATTATTCTAAAAGCATTGCTTAAAACTATGGGTTTATTACATATTATAAAACAAAGATCATGTAGATAATTAAAAGCCTTTAATAAATTAATACTTTTTATTAATAAATGAATAAGATTGTTACAAAGTATATGCTTTATCATCAAACATGATTGGCTTGTGTGCATACTACTTTCAATCTTCCACTTGCACTAAAGCCAATCGTCATGGTATCTTATACTCTTCTTCTCTAAGTGACGATTATCCTGCTGTTGGATAAGCTTTAGTTAATGGATATGTAATGTTGTTCTTGAGAGTCCACTATCTCTATAGTGATTTCCATCTTTTAATGATTCTAATAATCAAATGAAAGTGCCACAACACATGTTTAGATCCAAGATGAGACTTAGGAACTATTCCTAGTTCTGTAATGAACTTTTAATCCAAACAATCAACTTGCAGCTTCATTTATAGCTATTTACTCGTCTTTATCACTAAACCAAGAACTCTTTCTTTGTTTGGAACCTTTCCAATTCAACGCACTAATCGCTCAAGGTAACACTTTACCTTAAAGTGGATTTTTGGTCGTCTTGGTCTGTCTGAAAAACTTGAGTCTGTAAAGCCCTCTAGTTTTAATTCAGACCCACCATGTATGCTCACATCCTTAGTGCCGGTTAAGAACTTTAAGATGTTTTTCACTGTCTTACAGTGATCTTCTCCAGAATATGACTGATCAACATCAGGTCTCGTACATTTCATTGCATACATGATTGTCACTCATGCAATCTCTCTTCTTTGGAGTCTATGGGGACTATTAAGAGAGATACACTCCATGGCTCATCAACATGAGACATCTCTTGGAGTTTGCCATGCTAAACGACTTTAGCATCAAATGAATATACGTTCCTTGGGTTAAGTTGAGCATCCTTTTAAATCTATCTATATAGATTTGCATCCCCAATAATGATACTCTTCCCAAATCATTCATGGAAGATTGTTTAGACAACTTTATCTTTACTGATTGTAGCATTGGTATGTAATTCCTCATCCGTAGTATATCAACATATAATACTAGAAATTTCAAGACGCTCCTAATCCACCCTTTCAATACACACTAAAACTCTTACCTCATCGTATGTAACTCTGGATCATCATCTTCTATGATGCGTACTCTCATCATCATCATCCATGATGAATCCATACCTCCTAGGTATCTTGGTACTATTCCGCATTTACGATCGGTTGCCAGGTACAATAGGTCTATCTATAGGTTCCTCTTATTTGACTTATAGTGTTTTGTGGTTCTTGAACTCTTCAAGATCTATTATCCTCCTACTAGCCCTTTTAATGATAAACACCTTTATCTTAGAAGGCGTGTTTCATAACAAACACCTTTTGCTAAGTAGGATTATAGAACATATACCCTAAACTTACTTTAGGATGTCCCACAAATCGACACTTATAAAATCTTGTCCCAAGCTTATCCTTTGAAACCTTTTCACATAAGTTGAACAACCCTTATCTTAACATACTTAAGATTAGGAATCCTCCCCATCCATAACTTTTATGGAGTCTTGAAAATGGATTTTGAGGTTACCTTTTCGTAGATATGTAGCCATTTCTAGGACATTATCCCGAAGGATATTGGAATGTCGGTAAAATAATTATGGACCGCACTATGTCCAACAAGGTACGATTTTTCATTTAGATACATCAATCAATTATCATGTATCGACGATGTGTCCATTATGAGAAAACCATTTGAGATGATCTAGAAACTTATTGCACAAGTATTCCTTCCTTGATCCGATCAAAGAATCCTAATACTTTTGCCAATTTGTTTCACTTTTGAATTCTTTGAACCTTTCAAATAATTCACACTTGTATTTCAGCAAATACACACATTCAACTCTTTGAATGATCATCTCCTTTTTCTTATACTAGTTTGTTCAATTTACAAAATAATTTTTCACATAAGTCAAGTATACAAAATTTATTAAGTAATATTCCAGTTCTATACAAAACATTATTATTATAAATAGAACAACAATTGTTCTTAATTATAATACCAAAGATTTCATTGTCCAACAATAAAATGAAAATAATATTTTTTTTAACAAGAACTGGAATACAATAACAACTTATTGACTTAATAGATTTGCCCGTAAGCATTGCTAAACTATAAGTTTCTATGGCTAATATGCAGCAACCTTTGTTACATTTCCCGCACATAGGATTACTTATACTTGTTTAGCTTTCTACTTCTGTTTGGTCCCTTCATAAATCTATATTTATGATAACCAAAGTCGGTATCCAATACCCAAGTAGAAATGTTTATCTATATTTATGATAAATTTTTCGTAGAAATGTATTAAGCTCGATCTTCAAGGGTATGATTTTATTCTTTATCTTTTCGTTTAATTAATAATTATGCATAAAGGGTGATCCGGGTATATGGTTTGTAAATTTTTAAACTCCGATTTTTCCACGCTTCGCACTTTTATGCAATTTGATTGCGTTTTTGAATATTACAAACCTAACACTATGGACATAGTTCGTGGTCTTATGACCCTCGGATGAATGATTCGTAATTTTGATTATCATTGATAGAACCTATTGTTTAGTTCCATCGAGCCTATTATTTGTTAATTGTTGAAAAGTTTTATTCATTATTATTTCAAGTGAGACTTGTTTCATGACTCTTACTTATATAACTATTACAAACTAAAGTTGAGTCCCATCGATAAAAGTGATGAAAACCTTTTAAATCATAAAAGATAGTAGATTTTATTCTCTACTTGACTCTTTTAATGAATCGCTTGTTCACCGCAGCTTAAACTTGATGTTTATTATATTATATCAGTTTAACACTATTTAAGGCTAATGATAATTTATTCTGCATTATCTTAGTCATAATATTTCTTACTGGGCTAGTTGAGCTCACTCTTTCTTTCATTGTTCTCTTGTGAAATGAGAATATAGTTGGGATTTAGCCTGGGAGCGGAGTGATGGTCCTAGATGGTGCATTAGTAGTCCTCACTATTTTGTGATATAGTTGAAAGTAGTATGCACACAAGCCAATCATGTTTGATGATAAAGCATATACTTTGTAACAATCTTATTCATTTATTAATAAAAAGTATTAATTTATTAAAGGCTTTTAATTATCTACATGATGTCGCTTTTATAATATGTGATAAACCCATAGTTTTAAGCAATGCTTTTAGAATAATGATGATGATCATTCTAATGAGATCTAAATTCTTAGAAAGCTTAAAACTAAAATAGTTCCCAATTATGGATTACTAAATTGGGGATTAGTGAATCCCGGATAGATTGGTACATACGCTTGCTTGCTCATTGGATGAGGATGATTGATCTCATGATCATTTGTGTGGAGACATTAAAGCAAGTATATAGGTGCTTATTAGAGAATAAGTTCATCGAACGTGGCTCGCTAAGGAATACCTAATGGAGTTTTATTTGCCCGTCAATAGGAATTTCGTAGTAATAGTAGTACAAGTAATCCTTGGACTTGAGATCATCATAGTATCTTGTGTATGATGAGTTATACTTTGACTTATTCCTTAAGACCCTTAGGGTATATCAAAGGGTATGCTTGGGTATAATAAGTTGTACATGGAGATAATGTATGATCAATAAAGAATCTACCACTTAATAAAAGAAGAGAAATGTCCTATGTAATTCGATAAATGACAACCCAAAGAGTCCTTGGGTTAAGGCGTAATGAAATTAGAAAGGAGTTTCTAATTTGCATTATTTGGAGTGTGCATTTAAGAGTTAAATACAATTAATTAAATAAAATAAGACTTGACGAAATTCCATGTCTTATATTTAATTGGGACATTGTATGGTGGAAGGATTGAATTATACGGTAACTATTTACTCAAAGGTTCTTTTATGATTAATGTTGAAATCTATATTATCCGGAAAGTCGTTGATCGCTAGTGGAGGCTTATCCCTATTGTAGAATAAATATTATTTATTTAAATAAATTAATTGTTTAATTTATTTATTTAAATAAGATTAGAATTGTTCTAATTGATTTATTCACAACCGGTTTAATATGGAGAACCTAAAGGGTCACACCATAAAAGGAAGAATGATTATTTAAGAAGTTAATGGCATAATCGTAATAATATATGTTATGTATATTTAATTTAATCTATGGTGATAGAATAAATTAAATAGCTTAATATTTATTATTTAATATTTTAGAAATATTAAATATAAATTAATAAGAGGAGTCTTATTAATATTATTACAATTATTATTATTTTAATTTCTAAAAGAGTTTAGGAATTAATTTAATATAAGTACTCTCATTTATTCCTAATTGGATTAGGAAGGAAAATTAGTTAAAAGAATTTAATTAATTATCCCTAATAAGATTAGGGAGCTTAATTAATTAAAAGAATTTAATTAATTAAATAAATTCCAATTCCTTAATTGTTAAGGTGGGTTGCCCACATCTATAAATAAGAGGAGTCTTATTATGGGTGGTGGGGGTTGTTGACTTTTACAACATACGACATAATTCCAATTTGTTGGAAGAGTACGCCCTTTTCTATACAGATAGGAAAAACTAGGGTTTGAGCCAATACCCCATCTTCTTGAATCTTTTCTTTCTTGGTGGATCACCCCAGAGGCCAAACATATGGGTGGCTAACGTTGATCAAAGGAAGGAACAAAACCGGTGGATTCAAGTTGAACGCGAAAAGGATTTGGAGGTGAACTTGTACCTGAAGGGAAGCTCGATCTTCAAGGGTATGATTTTATTCTTTATCTTTTCGTTTAATTAATAATTGTGCATAAAGGGTGATCCGGGTATATGGTTTGTAAAATTTTTAAACTCTGATTTTTCACGTTTCCGCATTTTTATGCAATTTGATTGCGTTCATGAATATTACAAACCTAACAATAGTGTGATAATAATGGTAATGAGGACTCCTTTTGAGTTTGTATACTCTCTAGTAGATAATATTTGTATTCAAACTCACAGTTTATATTTTGTCGTATTGTATACGACAATTGTATTATTAAGTTGTATTTAAATTCTGTACCATGTATCTGACGACCCAAGATGGGAGATGTATACCTAATTTTGGGGCGCCACGGTTGGTATCAAAGCTTAGGATATGATCCCCGGCTAAGATGTGAGAATAGAACTAGGAGGGAGAGATCGGGAATTCCTTCACTAGTATGACCTACCTAAGTTTATTTGGTATTTAATTGGTTGGTCAGAATATAGGGATAATATGTTATATGTCAATTAACATTTTGTTTTGTGGCAGTATCTAAAAATGACATCTGAGAATGTTGAGTATAGCAATGGAGCACAGGCGACCATTGATTCACCGCATATCAATAATCAGGATAATGTGCATCAGGAAGGCGACAATCCTCATGCAAACAACAACACTGACTAAATGATGAATGATGGAATGTTCAGAGGCTTTATGTAATTCATGCAACAACAAAGTAGAGCGGCTCTCATCCAAAATGTAGGTGGAACCCATCGAAACTCTCTTGACCATCACCGTTAAATGATTCAAGGACAGTTGGTATCAAAGCTTAGGATATGATCCTCAGCTAAGATGTGAGAATAGAACTAGGAGGGAGAGACGGGAATTCCTTCGCTAGTGTGACCTACCTAAGTTTATTTGGTATTTAATTGGTTGGTCAGAATATAGGGATAATATGTTATATGTCAATTAACATTTTGTTTTGTGGCAGTATCTGAAAATGACATCTGAGAATGTTGAGAATAGTAATGGAGCACAGGCAACCGTTGATTAACCACATATCAATAATCAGGATAATGTGCATCAGGAAGGCAACAATCCTCATGCAAATAACAACACTGACCAAATGATGAATGATGGAATGTTTAGAGGCTTTATGCAATTCATGCAATAGCAGGCGAGAGCGGCTCCTGTCCAAAATGTAGGTGGAACCACTGGAAACTCTCGGACGGTCACCGTTAAACAGTTCAAGGAGCTGGGACCACCGGAGTTTATTGGAGAGCCAAAACCATTTAAGGCGGAAGCATGGATAAAGCAGATCACCAAGATATTTGATGTCTTGGGATGCTCCGAGGAGCAAAAGGTTTCCTTTGCCGCCTTTATGTTGCGAGGAGAGAGGCGACATGTGTCGAAACCCAGTAAAGCCTACTCAACTCGCTTGACCGAAAATGTCTTGGGAGAAGTTCCAAGAACTATTCAACGACAAGTACTTTCCCGAAAGTATTCATCACATGAAGGAGGTGGAGTTCATCAAGTTGGAACAGAATAATATGACCGTGTCGCAATACGAAGCAAAGTTTGTCGAGTTGTCCCGATTTGCGTCCCACTTGGTGGATAATGAAGAGAGAATGACGCAAATGTTTTTAAGAGGTTTGAAGCCGGAGATACGTTAACATATTATTTCTTATAAACTGTGTTCGTATTTAGATGTTAAAAATAGGGCTCAGTTAGTGGAGCGCGATAACGAGTCAACGTAACCAAAAGAGAGCAGCCGGGAAAATGATAATACCAACAAAAGCAGTCATCGAAGCGGTGACAACAAGCGTGGAGGGAATCAACAGGCCAGAAATGGTAACCACTTCGGTGGTAATCAGGGCCAAAACAATAAGAATGGACATTTCAAGAAGAGGAGATTCAACAATGATGGAAAGACGTCAGCACCAGCACCCGTTGTTAAAGAAGGAGAACGACCACCTATCATATGCTTCAAATTCGGAGGGGAGGGACACATCAGTCCAAACTGTGCGAAGCCATCCAAAGCATGTTATAATTGTGGAAGAGAAGGTCACTTAGCCCGATTTTGTCGTTCACCGAAGACAAGTTCAGCTAGGATGGAGGCACCAAAAGCCGTTCTAGAAAAGTCAAAGCCGGTAGTGCAAGGGAGAGCGTTTATTGTGACCTCCCAGAAAGCAAGGAACCCGAATGAGGTCATCACGGGTAAGCTTATCATAAACTCTAGCGAAGTCTACCCATTCTTTTATTTCTCCTACTTGTGCTCAACGAATAAATTTGACTCCGGAGAAATTAGACTTTGACTTATCTGTAGAAACTCCGTTGGGAGAAACCTTCATTTACATTCACTGTTTATAAGTCTTGTTTGGTTCAAATTGGTACCCTCACATTACCTGTCGATCTTATTTCATTGAAAATACTTGCATTTGATGTGATTCTAGGGCTTGAATGGTTAACTACTCATCATGTTAAAATTGATTGTTTTGGTAAGGTTATTAGCTTTCATATTCCTAATCAACCTATTATGAGAATTCAAGCGACCAAAACATTAAAATCAATCACGGTCATCTCAAGCCATAAAGCTATTCGTTTATTGAAAAACGGATGTCAAGCTTTCATAGCTCATATCACGGATCTAAACAAAAATACGTCAGTTTTGAATGATATTTCTATTGTTAATAAATCCCTGACGTATTCCCTGAAGAACTTCCTGGCCTACCCCTAGAGCGTGAAATTGAATTTTGTATCGACCTTGAACCCGGTACCAAACCCATTTCCAAAGTCCCATATCGAATGGCTCCTATTGAACTTCAGGAGTAAAAGACCCAACTGCAGGAATTTTTAGACATTGGCTTTATCCGTCCTAGTACTTCTCCTTGGGGTGCTCCTGTTCTATTTGTGAAGAAGAAAGATGGGATTATACGACTTTGTATTGATTATCGGGAGTTGAATCATGTCACCATCAAAAATAGGTACCCATTGCCACGTATTGATGACCTGTTTGACCCGGTTGCAAGGAGAGCAAATTCTTTTCAAAGATTGATCTTCGCTCGGATATCACCAATTGAAGATTAGAACCGGATGACATTCCAAAGATGACTTTTCGAATCCCGATGCGGGCATTATGAATTCCTAGTCATGTCCTTTGGATTGACTAATGCTTCTACTGCCTTCATGGATATGATGAACCGAGTATCCAAGGAATATTTGGATCACTTTGTTGTCGTCTTTATTGATGACATCCTTATTTATTCCAAAAGCCGTGAAGATCATGAACAACACTTGAGGCTGACACTCCAAAAGCTTCGTGAATATAAGCTTTATGCCAAGTTGAAGAAATGCGAGTTCTGGCCTAAGGAAGTAGCATTCCTTGGGCACGTGGTATCAAGTCATGGAATATTTATTGACCCAATAAAAATTGAAACTATTCAAAGCTGGGAGCAACCTAAATCAGTGACCGAAGTACGTAGCTTTCTCGATTTAGCTAGTTATTATCGGAGATTCATGGAAGGATTTTCTCGAATCACTACTCCATTAACTCAGCTGACTCGGAAAGATACAAAGTTCGGTTAGAGCGAAGAATGTGAGAAGAGTTTTCAAGAACTCAAGAGGAGACTCATTTCAAGACTGTTCGACAATACCATCCTGCTCGGAGAGGATTTGTCATCTACAAATGATGCTTTGGGCAAAGGGTTGGGATGTGTTCTCATGCAACATGGGAAAGTCATAGCCTATGCCTCAAGACAACTCAAAGAATATGAGAGGAATTATCCTACATGACCTAGAGTTAGCATTTGTTGTCTTCGCACTTAAAATTTGGAGGCATTACTTGTATGATGGGAGAAGGTGGAGATCTTTACGGATCATAAAAGCCTCAAATATTTCTTCACTCAAAAGGAACTCAACATGCGACAACGACGTTGGCTTGAATCATTGAAAGATTATGATCATACCATCCAATACCATCCCGGAAAAGTTTAACGTGGTAGCCGACGCGATTGAGTAGAAGATCATATGCAGGTACGAGTGCAATATTGTCAACGCAAAGGCCCATTTTGTATGACTTTCAAAGGATGGAGATAGAGATAAAGACTCCAGGGACCCATGTGATGATGGCGAATATACGAGTAGAACCGACTTTAATTGATAAAATTAAAGCTGCTCAAGTTACAGATCCGGAGCTGATGCGTATGAGGAAGAAAGTGCAAGAAGGTGCGATGCTGGAAGCATGAATTGATGATGAAGGAATACTTCGAGTCAACTCTAGACTTTATGTTCCTAACGATCCTGAGTTAAAGTATAAAATCATGATGGAGGCGCACAACACACCATTTGCAATCCATCCTGGGAGTACCAAAATGTATCGTGATCTTTGTCATAGATTTTGGTGGAGCAATATGAAGAGAGAGATAGCGCTATTTATCTCAAGGTGTCTAACTTGTCAACGAGTCAAGGTGGAGCATCAAGTACCAAAAGGTCCATTGCAACTACTTAAAATTCCAGAATGGAAGTGGGAGCACATTACCATGGATTTCGTTACTGGTCTTCCCAAAGTTTCTCAAGGCATAGATGCGATTTGTGTCATTGTTGAAAGATTGACCAAGTCTGCTCATTTCTTACCGATACGAGAAACTTATACACTTGAACATCTTGCTCGTATGTATATAAACAAGGTTGTAAGATTGCATGGTATGCCAGTATCCATAGTTTCTGATCGAGACCCAAGATTCACTTGGGTTAGTTTGCAAAAAGCTATGGGCACGGATTTACGATTTAGTTCAGCATATCATCCTCAAACGGAAGGACAATCAAAGATGACTATTCAAACTCTGGAAGATTTATTAAGACTCTGTGTCCTTGACTTCAAGGGAAGTTGGGACAAGTTCTTACCGTTTATGGAGTTTTCCTACAACAACAGTTATCAAGCAAGCATTGGCATGGCTCCATTCGAGGCGTTGTATGGAAGAAAGTGTCGCTTTCAAAGATATCTTTGGGATGAGGTGGGTGAAGCAACGTTGTTGGGACCTGAGTTGGTACGTATGTCTACGAAAAAGATTCAAACGATCCGACAACGTATAAAAACCTCACAAGATCGACAAAAGAATTATGCTGATCTTCATCGAAAGGACGTGGAATTTGATATAGGAGATCATGTGTTATTACGAGTTGCTCCATGGAAAGGAGTTACGAGATTTGGAAAGAGAGGAAAGCTCAATCCTCGATTCATCGGCCCATTTTTAATCCTCGATCGAGTAGGAACTATGGCCTATAGACTCGCTTTACCGCCAAGTATGTCTCGTGTTCATAACATTTTTTTTACATATCCATGTTACGTAAATATGTGGAAGACCCGAACCACATTATTGAGTTAGAACTAGATGAAATAGCAGAAGATTTGACGTATGAAGAGGTTCCTGTTCAAATCTTGGATACGAAGGAACATATTCTACGCTCCAAGGTTATACCTCAAGTCAATGTTTTGTGGAGAAACCACGATGTTGAGGAAATGACTTGGGAGTTAGAATCTGAAATGAAATCAATGTATCCTTACCTCTTCGATATACCAGTAACGCATTCTAATTTTTGAGGGCGTAAATTCATAAGAAGGAGAGGTTGTAAAACCTCAACTTTTGAATAAAGATGAATTTTCTATAAATATTATTTTTGAATATTATGGAGTGAAATTGATATAATGTTATAGTTGTGGGTAATATTTATAAATTTTGCAAAGTACATAAGTTGTTATATAATATTCGATTGGTCTGGGAATATTTGTTTTAACAGGAATATTAAAGACAACCAAGACAATCATTGGTGGACCCTAATAATGTAATTATTGTCGGATCGAGAAAACGACAAAAAATTTTTTATGAAAATAACGGCGGAAGTTTTACCGTTAATCTGTTGAAACACCCAGGTGTGTTAAAGTAAAGAATATGCTGCGTGGTTGCATAGTAGTACACCAGTATTAATTATTGATGCTTACGTGATAAGTCACTCGCTTTTATTGGTATTATTAATGTAATAATATAGAAAATCTTTTTATATAAAGCAGAATACTTTTATAAAGTTATTCTATAAATAGAATATATTATATTCTATTATGCATATAGTGTTACATAGTGTTCGCATAGTGTTTTTGTATAGTAAAATCTTATTATATAAAACAAAATACTTTTATAAAGTTATCTGCATTTTTATTAGACAATAATTAGAATATATTATATTTTATTATGCATAGTATTTGCATAGTGCCTGCATAAAGGTTTGTATAATCAGATATAGTGTTTGCATAGTAAAATCTTTTATAAAGTTATTCTTTTATTAGATTATAAATAGAATATATTATATTTTATTTAAAAGATTTTGCTTTAAATATGGACCGTCAGATTAAAGTAAATCAACTGACCGTTCATGAGTTAGTTACTATGCGATCTATTTTTCTATAAATAGAAGCTCATTCCTTCATTATTCTCTTATTTAATTCAATGAAACTCTCAGAGAGATAAACTATAGAGAGAAAGAAGAAAGTATTCGCTACTTCACTACTTATATATCCAAAGACTTTTCTTCTTAAGGTAGGGAATATTATTTGTTGTACTCGTGGGGAGTATTATTTCTTTTGTATTCATGAAGAGAACTTCTGTTATTCCATTCTTTATTATTCTGCTGGAATAACCAGTATATGCGGACTACCCTATACTTGGTGACATTCTTATAATATTTCGTCTTTATTATTATTGTGTTGGAATATCCTATCTGTGCGTTTACGCCGGACCTGGTTCCGTCTTTATTATTCTGTTTGAACATCCCGTCGATGCGAATTTCGCCTGACCTGGATCCGTTACTTATTAATCTATTGGAATAACCTGTCTATGTGAAGTATCGCATGTATGGTGATTTCTTTTGTTAGTCCATTCGTTATTATACTCATTTGGTTAAAGTTTTGACTTCTATACTCCATGAAATTAGTGGAATATCATTGATATTTGCGCTTCATCCAGTATCTTTTCATGGAAATATTCTTCTGAGCATTCTTGAATTTTACTCTACAAAGTAGTATCATGTTGACAATTTGGACATTATTAGTTCCTGGATAAATTAATTCTTGAACTTGTTTTATTGAATTCTTTGATCATTGTCATCATCCTCATGTTTATATTTTTTGAAAGTCATTTGTGGCCTGTAGTGCATAGATGGACTTGGTATGTTTATGACCAAGGATTATTCGATGTAATCATGACCGTAATGTTACAAATGATGTGGTAATAGACCTCATTGGCCCGTAGTGCATTGATGGATAGTTGTTGGCATGATCATGACCATTAATGAATACACAAATATTCTTGGCCCGTAGTGCATGGATAATTGTGGTCGTGATACTAAAGAATATCCTTGGCCATAGTGCAGTGGTGATTCGATGATGTGGATTATTTATTAAGCTGAGTCCCAACGATAAAAGTGATGAAAAACCTTTTAAATCATAAAAGATAGTAGATTTTATTCTCTACTTGACTCTTTTAATGAATCGCTTGTTCCGCTACAGTTAAACTTGATGTTTGTTATATTGTATCAGTTTAACACTGTTTAAGGCTAATGATAATTTATTCTGCATTATCTTAGTCATAATATTTCTTACTAGGCTAGTTGAGCTCACCCTTTCTTTCACTGTTCTCTTTAGGAAATGAGAATATAGCTGGGACGAGTCGGGGAACGGAGTGATGGTCCTAGATGGTGCATTAGTAGTCTTCATTATTCTGTGATATAGTGTGATAATAATTGTAATGAGGACTCCTTTTGAGTTTGTATACTCTCCAAAGAGATAATATTTGTATTCAAACTCACGGTTTATGTTTCATCAGTATTGTATCGACAATTGTATTATTAAGTTGTATTTGAATTTCGTACTACGATCTCAAGTACTCAAGATTGGTGATGTATACCTAATTTTGGGGCGTCACAATTTTGTAATATGATTTTAAAATTATTGCCAACGTAATAATAACTTATAGGGTCACACACAGTAAACGTAATTAAAAGGGAATTAATTTAAATTGTAAAGATTTAAATATGTCAATATGATTGATATTATTTAAATTACTTAATTTAATTTAATAGGATAATTTATATATATGGGTATATTAACTAAGTAAGACTTAATTAAGATATATATATATATATATATATATAAATTCAGATTTTATTTTAATTAGGTTTTTGATTAATTCTTTTTAACCACTATATATATGATATGTAGCAGCCATATTAGGAACGTATCATTAACCTAAAACCCTAGCCTCTCTTAGAGAGAGACTAGAGAAAAAGTTTTCAAAAATCCTGTTCCGTTGGTGGCTAGTACCGCAGCTCCCTTTATTGTAGAATAGTGTGATGGTTTGCGTGCGTTCGTGTGGATACCGTAGAGACGTAGTACCATGAGGAATTACGTTGGAGATTCGAAGCGTTTCAGAAAATTCTATAATCGGTACAATATCTAAACACTGAATTATTATGGATCCTGTATTTAGGGTTTCAGATTTGGCTTTATAATTTTTATTTTCCGCATGTGTTTTTATGCCAAAATCCCTACAAAAAAGCCTTAGGAAGTAACCTTTGAAAAGATAGTGGTGATAAACTCTTATAGAGTTTTAAGGAAGAAGTAATAAAACACTTATGTGCTTATGTGATTACAATTATGTGCTCGTGAGGGTCGAGTAGTAACAAGCAATAATTAAAACTTAAAAAATTATGTTGTCAGGATGGCGACAGTAGGAGAATCTAGTCAGGCTAGGGAGGAAGGACCTCAGATGCCTAGAGAGGAGGAGCCTTGTGACATTCAGGTGGTTTCGGAACAACTAATTTGACGGGAGATATCTCCGTTGGTCACAGTGGTTGAACATGAGGATTTACCTGATGAGGATGATGATGTAGAAATGGATGAAAAGGATCCCGTCGAGCTGCCACAGTCGAATGAGGATGACGAGGATGAGGAGGAAGAGATTCCACTAAACTCGATCGCTGCTCGTATGTACGATGAAGTTTACGACCGCAATATGGAACTTCAGGATACCGTCGAGGAGTTGGAGGAGATAGTAGCTGAACAATAGACCTCGATGGCACAGAAGGACGATGAGATCTAGGATCGAGAGGAACGTCTGAATAATGTCGAAGAGAAGCTGGTCCACACTGAAGGAGATAATGAACAACTGACCAAGAAGATCGCAGAACTGAAGAACAAGCTGATGGAAGAATCTACTAAGAGGGCAAGAGCCGAAGACGCGTACGATGAAGTTTATCAATGAGACGGGATAGCAGAGAGAGAGAGACAAAACCAAAGAGGATGAAAATGGAAGAGATGAATAACGTATTCAACACCGTGATTAATCGAGCTCAAGATCGAGTCATGGGTTATCCGATTCATTTCGAGACACTGCCATCGTCAATATTAGATCGCAGAACAATGTTCAGAATTTTGGAGGAAGAGTATCGTAAGGCTACGCAGTATCTTAGTAGGACATCATAGGGAATGTACCTGATATGCGATTAATAAAATGTTAAATAATATGTAAATCCCAAGTGTTATGTAATCTATGGGATATGATGATGATGTTATCCTGAAACTTTATTAGTATAGGAAAGTAATGCAAATAGTAGTGATGTTATTGTCCTTATGTTTTCAAAAAGATTATGAATGAATAAAAGTTATTATTTTATTTTATTCAAAGTGTTATGTGTTATGCGATGATTTCTTTTATGGAGTGCAAAGTAAGTAGAAATTACTTAAAGGAGTTGAGTAATAATCTAATGAGTGTATTTTAACAGAAAATGCCTCCAAGACGTAAACCACGACAGAGAACCCCTGAGGGATCTACCACTAACAACCTAGTTCAGCAGCTAGTAATGTTACTGATGGGTGCACTTCAGAATCAACCGGAGAATTAAGCTATAACTTTTAAGGACTTCAAGGCGGTTGGACCACCAGAATTCTGTGGGTCCATGAATCCAGTTGAGGCACAAACTTGGATCATGGAGATAGAGAAAGTTTTCGATGTTGCTAGAGTAGGGGAGAATCAGAAGACTGCTTTTGCAACATTCATGTTGAAAGCAGAGGCTAGTTGTTGGTGGCAGGCCAATAAAACTCGAGGAGGACAAGGGATTATGACTTGGGATAGGTTTAAGGAGATATTCTTTGAGACTTATTTCCCAGAGAGTTCGAAGAATCAGTTGGAGGTGCAGTTTCTAGAATTGAAACAGGGAACAATGACGGTATCAGAGTATGCCGTAAAATTTAACGAGTTGGAGAGGTTTGCGTGACGCCCCAAAATTAGGTATACATCACCCATCTTGAGTCGCCAGATACATGGTATGTAATTCAAATACAACTTAATATCGTGTACAATACGACTTATAAAACATAAGTCGTGAGTTTTAATACAAATATTGTCTACTAGAGATTATACAAACTCAAATTCGAGTCCTCATTACAATTATTATCACACTATTTCACCGTAATAGTGAGGACTACTAATGCTATCATCCGTCCGTCACTCCGCTCCCCGACTAGTCCCCTCGCCACGCTCTCATTTCCTCAAGAGAACAATAAAAGTAAAAGGGTGAGCTCAACTAGCCCAAAGAGGGAAATATTATGACTAAGATAATGCGTAATATATTATCGTTAGCCTTTCAACAATGTTAAACCGATACAATATAACAACCATCAAGTTTAATCACAGCTGAACAAGCAATCCATTAAAAGAGTCAAGTAGAGAATAAAATCTACTATCTTTTATGATTTAAAAGGTTTTTCATCACTTTTATCACGAGACTCAAATTTTAATAAATAATCCACATCATCGAATCACCCCCGCACTACTCGCCAAGGATATTCTTTAGATATCACGACCACAATTATCCATGCACTACGGGCCAAGAATATTTATGTATTCAATAATGGTCATGATCATGCCAACAATCGCCCATCAATGCACTACGGCCAACGAGGACTTTTACCACATCATTTGTAATATTACTGGCCATGATTACAATCAATAATCCCTCGGTCATAATCATACCAAGTCCATCTATGCACTATAGGCCATGTATGACTTTCAACAAAAATATAAATATGAGGATGATGACAATGATATAAGAATTCAATAAAACAAGTTCAAGAATTAATTTATCCAAGAACCAATAACGCCCAAATTGTCAACATGATATCGCTTTGTAGAGTAAAATTCAAGAATGCTCGTAAGAATATTTACATGAAAAGATATCGATGAAGCGCAAATATCAAGGATATTCCACTAATTTCATGGATTATAGAAGTCAAAACTTTAACCAACCGAGTATAATAAGGAATGGAATAACAAAAGAAATCACCAAGCACGCGATAGATCGCATACAGCAAAGTTATTCCAATGTAATAATAAATAATCTAAATCAGTCCCCAGTAAAACGCATGCATGTGATATTCCAATGTAATAATAAAGATTTTAATCAGTCCCACAGAAAACGCATGCATGTGATATTCCAAATGTAATAATAAAGATGTAATCAGTCCGCCAGAAACGCATGATGATGTGATATTCCAATGTAATAATAAAGACGGAACCAGTCCAACAGAGAACGCATGCATAGGATGTGTTCCAATGTAATGATAAAGAATGGAACAATGTAAGAATTTCACCAAGTATAGGTAGTAGCACAGATATAAAAGTTATTCCAATGTAATAATAAAGAATGGAATAATAAAAAGTTCTCTTCATGGATAAGAAAGAAATAATACTCCCTACCTTAGAAAAATCGGATAATCGGAATAGTAGAAGGTAGCAGTACTTTTCTTCTTCTTTCTATAATTTTCTCTATAATAATCGCCTAAAGCTTTTGTGAATTGGTGAGAAATGAAGGAAGAATGAGCTTCTATTTATAGAAAAATATAGTTTCGATAATCGCACGCTTTTGGGGCTCAAAAATTACAAAGATAATACCTCCAACTTTTCTTTATTTTATTTTTAATTTAGTCATGGAAGTATTATCAAACTTGCACCACCTCCCCTAATAGTAAATAATGTGATTCAATAGTAAATTATGTGAATCAATAGTTCTACACATGTGAAAATAAATAATTACAAGATAAGTACTCCATCTATACCTCCATTTTTAACTTAGTCATGCAAGTATTATCAATCTTGCACCAACTCCCCTAATAGTAACAAGAATGTGAAACAATAGTATACACATGTGAACAAATAGTTATAATCATGTGAAATAATAGCAATCAATTGCTCATTTATCCTATTAAATAATTCGATTAGTCAATATAACCTCCGACATCAATTATTATCGAAATAATTGTCGATTTTCACTAACACAAATAATTCCAACACAATGAAACCATTTTTATCAAAAATATAAATTTTGAAATTTTGAAGTTTGATTTTTCCCAAAAAGTCAACTATCGACTTTTTCACCAAATAGTGAATTCGGAAAATTTTGTGTTTATAGACTATTTTTACTAATTTCATCGCTTCTCGACTCAAATATCACGTCAAGGCCTCCAAATTCAACTCCGAACACAACTTCAATTTTAATAACATTCATCATTAATATTATAACTCACAATATTTATCAACCGTGTCGCTCCAAGAAAGAGGGGCTTTCCAATAAGGATTTCTCCTATCGCGCCGTTAATTAGGTGACCAAACCTCTCCTCGATGTAACTTCTAGACATTGTAAATATTGCAATTTAATAATATGAATAACTTTGTCGCCTCAATTATTGATTTAATAAAATAACATATTATGCAGTATGATACTACGACAATAATCGAATCAATAATACGAGAGATATGATGCAACAATTATCTATAGTAATAATTCGAGTATAACCGAGTGACTTTTCACGTAAGCATCAATAATCAATACCGTAGCTACTATGCAACCACGCCAGACATCGCATTTTTTACTACCGGGTAGTTCAACAGCTTAATCTGTAAAACTTCCGCCGTTATTTTCATAAAGTATTTTTGTCGCTTTTTCAATCCGACAATAATTCCGCTAGGGGGTCCACCAATGATTGTGCCATTGTATTTAATATTCCCCGTTAAAACGAATATTCCCCACCAATCGAATATTATATAACAACTTCTGCATGATTTTGCAAAATTTGTAAATATTACCCACAACTATAACATTATATCAAATCCACACCATAATATTCAAAAATATATTTCGAGAAAATTTAATCTTTATTCAAAAGTTGGGGTCTTACAACCTCCCCTTCTTATGAAATTTCATCCTCAAAATTAGGGTATGCACCGGTATGTCAAGAGGTAAGGATATCTTGATTTCATCTCGATTCTAACTCCCTGTGTCATTTCTTCCACATCGTGGTTTCTCCACAAAACTTCGACTTGAGGTATAACCTCGAGCGTATAATATGATCCTTTTATCCAAGATTTTAACAGTAACCCTTCACGTTAAATCTTCCTCTATCTCGTCTCCGGTTCTAATTCAATAATGTGGTTCGGGTCTTTCACATATTTACGTAATATAGATATGTGAAAAAACGTTATGAACACGAGACATACTTCAAGCAGAAAGCGAAGTCTATACGCCCACACAGTTCCTACTCGATCGAGGATTAAAATGGGCCAATGAATCGAGGGTCGAGCTTTCCTCTCTTTCCAAATCTTGTAATTCCTTTCCATGGAGCAACACGTAACAACACATGATCTCCAATATCGAATTCTACGCCCTTTCGATGAAGATCAAGATAACTCTTTTGTCGATCTTGTGAGGTTTTTATACGTTGTCGGATCATTTCAATCTTTTTCCGTAGTCATACGCACTCAACTCCGATCCCAACAACGTTGTTTCACCCACCTCATCCCAAAGATAATCGAGAACGACACTTTCTTCCATACAACGCCTCAAATGGAGCCATGCCAATACTTGCTTGATAATCATCTGTCAGAGGAAAACTCCACCAATGGTAGGAACTTATCCCAACTTCCCTGAAGTCAAGGACACAGTAGTCTTAATAGATCTTCAAGAGTTTGAATGGTCCTCTCCGATCGCCTCGTCTCTCCTCTCGAGGATGATATGCCGAGCTAAATCAGAATCCTGCGCCCATAGCTTTTTGCAAACTAACCCAAAATCTTGAAGTGAATCTTGGGTCTCGATCGTAAACTATGGATAATCGGCATACCATGCAATCTTACAATCTCGCTTATGTACATACGAAAGCAAGACGCTCAAGTGTATAAGTTTCTCAGATAGGTAGGAAATGAGCAGACTTGGTCAATCTATCAACAATGACCCAAATCGCATCTACGCCTTGAGAAACCTTGGGAAGACCAAAGAACTAAATCCATAGTAATGTGTTCCCACTTCCATTCTGGAATTTCAAGTGGTTGCAATGGACCTTTTGGTACTTGATGCTCCGCTTGACTCGCTGACAAGTTAAACACCTCGAGATAAACTCGCTATCTCTCTCTTCATATTGCTTCCACCAAAATGTATGTCAAGATCACGATACATTTTGGTACTCCCAAGATGGATTGCAAATGGTGTGTTGTCAGGCCTCCATCATGATTTTATACTTTAAATCGTGGTCGTTAGAACACAAAGTCCGGAGTCGACTCAAGTATTCCTTCCTCATCGATTCTTGCTTCCTAAGATATAGCACCTTCTTCAGACTTTCTTCTTCATACGCATTAGCTCCGTGTCCAGTAGCTTGAGCAACTTTAACTTTATCGATTAAAGCTCTGCTCTACTCAGATGTTTGCCATCATCATGTGGGTCCCTCGAGTCTTTAACTCTATCTCCATCCTTTTCAAGTCATACAAAATGGGCCTTTACGTTGATAATATCGCACTCAGATTTGTGATATGATCTTCTACTCAACGCCGCCTACCACGCTCGCTTTTCTGTGATGGTATTCGATGGTATGATCATAATCTTTCAACAATTCAAGCCAACGTCGTTGTCGCATGTCGAGTTCCTTTTGAGTGAAGAAATATTCGAGGCTTTTATGATCCAGAAAGATTTCCACTTTCTCCCCATACAAGTAATGCCTCCAAATTTTAAGTGCGAAAACGACATAACCGCTAACTCTAGATCATGAGTAGGATAATTCCTCTCATATTCTTTGAGTTGTCGTGGAGGCATAAAGCTATGACTTTCCCATGTTGCATGAGAACACATCCTAACCCTTTGCTCAAGCATCATCAGAGATGACAAATCCTCCGAGCCGATGGTATTGTCGTAACAAAATAAATGAGTCTCCTCTCGAAGTTCTTGAAAACTCTCTTCACATTCCACGCTCCAACCGAATTTCAGATCTTTTCGAGTCACCGAAGTTAATGGAGTAGCGATTCGAGAAAACCCTTCATTTAATCTCCGATAATAACCAAATTTAAGCCGAGAAAGCTACGATTTTTGGCCATCGATTTAGGTTGCTCCCACTTTAAATTGCTTCAATCTTTCACGGGTCAACAGATATCCCATGATTTGATATCACGTGCCCAAGGAATGCAACTTCCTCAAGCCGTAACTCGTGATTTCTTTCAACTTGGCATATAGCTTGTTTTCAATAAGCTTTTGGAGTATCAAATTTCAAGTGTTGTTTTTCATGATCTTCACGACTTTTTGAATATATGAGGATGTCATCAATAAAGACGACCACAAAATGATCCAAATATTCCTTGAATACTGGCTCATCATATCCATGAAGGCAAAGTTAGGAGCATTAGTCAATCCAAAGGACATGACTAAGAATTCATAATGCCCGCATCGAAGTTTCGAAAGGCATCTTTGGAATGTCATCGGTTCTAATCTTCAATGATGATATCTCGAACGAAGATCAATCTTTGAAAAAGAATTGCGCTCTTTGCAAATCGGTCAAACAGTCATCAATACGCGGGCAATGGGTACCTATTTTTGATGGTGACATGATTCAACTCCCGATAATCAATACAAAGTCGATACTCCCATCTTTCTTCTTCATTAATAGAACAGAGCACCCCAAGGAGACGATTTAGGACGAATGAAACCAATGTCTAACAATTCTCGCAATTGGGTCTTTAACTCCTCAAGTTCAATAGAGCCATTCGACATGGGGCTTTGAAATGGGGTTTGTACCGAGTTCAAGGTCGATACAAAATTCAATTTCACGCCGGGGTAGGCCAGAAGTTCTTCGTGGAATACGCCAGAAATTTATTAACAATAGTAATATATCATTCAAAATCGACGTATTTTTGTTTAAATCGTGATATGAGCTAAGAAAAAGCTTGACATCCGCTTTTTCAATAAACTAATAGCTTTATGGCTTGAGATGACCGTGATTGATTTTAATGGTTTGGTCGCTTGAATTCAGATAATAGGTTTATTAGGAAT
Organism: Panax quinquefolius; assembly: GCA_020205615.1. Lineage (NCBI taxonomy): Eukaryota > Viridiplantae > Streptophyta > Magnoliopsida > Apiales > Araliaceae > Panax > Panax quinquefolius. The sequence continues at coordinate 66,126,910 of CM035165.1, read as the reverse complement.
ATGAAAGCTAACAACCTTACTTAAAACAATCAATTTTAGTATATGATGAGTAGTTAACCAATCAATCCCAAGAATCACGCCAAATGCAAGTATTTTTAAGGAGATAAGATCGACAGTAACGCAAGTGTTACCGATTTGAATCAAACAAGACTTATAAAAATGGATGTAATGAAGGTTTCTCCTAATGGAGTTTCAACAGATAAGTCAAAGTCTAATTTCCTCCGAGTCAAATTTAAACGTTGAGCGCAAGTAGAGAAATAAAAGAATGGGTAGAACCCAGATCAAATAAGGTATAGACTTCACTAGAGTTTATGATAAGCTTACCCGTGATAACCTCGTTCGTTCCTTGCTTTTTGGGAGGTCACAACAAACGCTCTCCCTTGCACTACCGGCTTTGACTTTTTTGGGACGGCCTTTGGTGCCTCCATCCTAGCTGAACTTGTCTTTGGTGAACGACAAAATCGAGCTAAGTGACCTTCCTTCCACAATTATAACATGCTTTGGACGGCAAGATCACAGCAGCTTTGACCGATGTGTCCTCCCTCCGCATTTGAAGCATATGATAAGTGGTCGTTTCTCCTTCCTTGACAAACGGTGTTGGTGCCGACGCCTTTCCATCATTGTTGAATCTCTCTTCTTGAAATGTCCATTCTTATTGTCTTCGCTATGATTACCACCAAGTGGTTACCATTTTCGCATGTTGATTCCTCCACGCTTGTTTGTCACCATTTCGGATGATTGTTACCATCGGTATTTTCATGCCGCTACCGCTTTCCTTGGTCAGGTTGACTCGCTATCGCGCTCCAATAATCGAGCCCTATTTACAACATCCGAGTACAAACACGCTTTATGAGAAATAAGATATCGACGATTCCGTTTCAAACCTCTTAAAACATTCGCGTCATTCGCTTCCTCATTATCAACCAAATGGGATGCAAACCGGATAACTCCGCAAATTTAGCCTCAGATCACGATTACCTGGCCATATTGTTTTGTTCCAACTTGATAAACTCCACCTCCTTCATGTGATTTAATACTTTCGGAAAGTACTTGTCGTTGAATAGCTTCTCGAACTTCTCCCAAGACATCTTGAAAAGGCCAGTCGGGTACGCTTTTATAGATTCCCACCAAGAATCGCTTCTTCACGCAACACGAAGGTGGCGAAGGGAACCTTTTTCCTCTGAGCATCCCAAGACATCAAATATCTTGGTGATCTCTTTATCCATGCTTCAAATTTTTAAGTGGTTTTGGCTCTCCAATAAACTCCGTGGTCCCAGCCTCCTCGAATCTGCTTAATGCAGAATCATCCGAGAGTTTCAAAGTGTTTCCACCTACATTTTGGACAGAGCCGCTCTCACCGATGTCGCATGAATTGCATAAAGCCTCCGAACATTCCATCGCTCATCATTTGGTCGTTGTTGTTGTTTGCATGAGGATTGTCGCCTCGATGCACATTATTCGATTGTTGATCCGTGGAGACTCAACGATTTCTTGTGCTCCATTGCTATTCTCAATATTCTCTGATGCCATTTTCAAATACTCGCCACAAAACAAGGGTTAATCGACATGCAACATATTATCCATATACTCGACCAACCAATTAAATACCAAATAAACTTAGGTAGGTCATACTAGCTAAGGAATTCCCCGCCTCTCCCTCCTAGTTCTAGTCTCACATCTTAGCTGTGGATCATATCCCTAAGCTTTGATACCAACCGTGACGCCCCAAAATAGGTATACATCACCCATTCGAGTCGCCAAATACATGGTATGTAATACAAATACAACTTAATTATACAAACGTCAGGTAAAGTACGAAAAACATAAGTCGTGAGTTTTAATACAAATATTGTCTACTAGAGAATATACAAACTCAAATTCAATATTATTACATTTATTTTCCACTATTTCACCGTAATAGTGAGGACTACTAATGCTATCATCCGTCCGTCACTCCGCTCCCCGACTAGTCCCTCGCCACGCTCTCATTTCAAGAGAACAATAAAAGTAAAAGGGTGAGCTCAACTAGCCCAAAGAGGGAAATATTATGACTAAGATAATGCGTAATATATTATCGTTAGCCTTCAAAGTTGTTAAACCGATACAATATAACAACCATCAAGTTTAATCGCAAATGAACAAGCAATCCATTAAAAGAGTCAAGTAGAGAATAAAATCTACTATCTTTTATGATTTAAAAGGTTTTTCATCACTTTTATCATTGGACTCAAATTTTAATAAATAATCCACATCATCGAATCACCCCCGCACTACTGGCCAAGGATATTCTTTTTAGTATCACGCACCACAATTATCCCATGCACTACGGCCAAGAATATTTTCAGGTATTCAATAATGGTCATGATCATGCCAACAATCGTCCATCAATGCACTACGGGCCAATGAGGACTTTTACCACATCATTTGTAATATTACTGGCCATGATTATAATCAATAATCCTCGGTCATAATCATACCAAGTCCATCTATGCACTATAGGCCATGTATGACTTTTCAACAAAATATAAATATGAGGATGATGACAATGATATAAGAATTCAATAAAACAAGTTCAAGAATTAATTTATCCAGAACCAATAACGTCCAAATTGTCAACATGATATCGCTTTCAGAGAGTAAAATTCAAGAATGCTCGTAAGAATATTTCCATGAAAAGATATCGGATGAAGCGCAAATATCAAGGATATTCCACTAATTTCATGGATTATAGAAGTCAAAACTTTAACCAACCGAGTATAATAAGGAATGGAATAACAAAAGAAATCACTGTAGCATGCGATAGATCGACATGCAAAAGTTATTCCAATGTAATAATAAATAACGGAATCAGTCCCACAGAAACGCATGCATGTGATATTCCAAATGTAATAATAAAGACGAATCAGTCCCCAGAAAACGCATGCATGTGATATTCCAATGTAATAATAAAGACGGAATCCAGTCCCACAGAAAACGCATGCATGTGATATTCCAATGTAATAATAAAGATTGGAATCAGTCCCACAGAAAACATGCATGTGATGTTCCAATGTAATGATAAAGAATGGAACAATGTAAGAATTTCACCAAGTATAGGTAGCTCACAGATACAAAAGTTATTCCAATGTAATAATAAAGAATGGAATAATGTAAGTTCTCTTCATGGATAAGAAAGAAATAATACTCCCTACCTTAGAAAAACCGGATAATAATGGAATAGTGAGGTAGCAGATTTTTCTTCTTCTTTCTATAATTTCTCTCTATAATAATCGCTTCTAAAGCTTTTGTGAATTGGTGAGAAATGAAGGAAGAATGAGCTTCTATTTATAGAAAAATATAGTTTCGATAATCGCACGCTTTTGGGGCTCAAAAATTACAAAGACAATACCTCCAACTTTTCCTTTATTTTTAATTTAGTCACGGAAGTATTATCAAACTTGCACCACCTCCCCTAATAGTAAATAATGTGATTCAATAGTAAATTATGTGAATCAATAGTTCTAGACATGTGAAAATACTAATTACAAGATAAGACCTCCATCTATACCTCCATTTTTAACTTAGTCATGCAAGTATTATCAATCTTGCACCAACTCCCCTAATAGTAACAAGAATGTGAAACAATAGTATACACATGTGAACAAATAGTTATAATCATGTGAAATAATAGCAATCAATTGCTCATTTATCCTAAGTTAAATACCCGATCGGGTCAATATAACCTCCAGACATCAATTATTATCGAAATAATTATCGATTTTCACTAACACAAATAATTCCAACACAATGAAACCATTTTTATCAAAAATATAAATTTTGAAATTTTGAAGTTTGATTTTTCCCGAAAAAGTCAACTATTGACTTTTTTGACCAAATAGTGAATTTCAAAAATTTTGTGTTTATAGACTATTTTTACTAATTTCATCGCTCGACTCAAATATCACGTCTGCTGCTCCAAATTCAACTCCAACACAACTTCAATTTTAATAACATTCATCATTAATATTATAACTCACAATATTTATCAACCAGGTCGTTCCCAGGAAAGAGGGGGCTTTCCAATAAGGATTTCTCCCTATCAGCGCGCAATTAGGTGACCAAACCTCTCCTTAACAGAACTTCTAGACATTGTAAATATTGCAATTTAATAATATGAATAACTTTGTCGCCTCAATTATTGATTTAATAAAATAACATATTATGCAGATGATACTACGACAATAATCGAATCAATAATACGAGAGATATGATGCAACAATTATCGTAGCAATAATCGAGTATAACCGAGTGACTTCTCACGTAAGCATCAATAATCAATACCGCGGTGTGCTACTACGCAACCACGCCAGACATCGATTTTTACTACCTAGTGTAGTTCAAAAGCTTAACGTTATTTTCATAAAAATTTTTTCCGCCGTTATTTTCATAAAGTATTTTATTCCTTGTTTTTCAATCCGACAATAATTTGCGTACTTTGCAAAATTTGTGGGGGTCCACCAATGATATCAAATCCACACCATAATATTTAATATTCCTCGAGAAAAAACTTTATTAATATTTCCACCAATCGAAATATTATATAACAAATAAGAAGTTCATGCATGATTTTGCAAAATTTGTAAATATTACCCACAACTATAACATTATATCAAATCCACACCATAATATTCTAAAAAAATATATTTGGAGAAAATTTAATCTTTATTCAAAAGTCAGTCGAGCTACTTGCTCATTTATATCTGATGAATTTGCTAAGAGGTTAGGATTGCCTAGTGAAGAATTGAATTTCCCTTTAAGCATAGAAATTGCGAATAAGGAAGTAATTCTTGTTAGGTTCGTATACAAGAATTGTAGGGTGAATATTATGGGGAATATCATGATGGTAGATATAATTCTGATAAAACTTGGAGAGTTTGATGTTATTTTGGGAATGGATTTGTTGTTCAATTATGGAGCGATAATTGATTGCCAAAAGAAATTTGTAAACCTTATGACTCTGTCAAAGGTAGTTTTCTATGGTAGCAAATCACTTAGACATGCGAGATGTCTGACGATTATACAAGCCAAGAAATTGTTGTGTCAAGGCGGTGTGGGTTATTTAGCTTATATAGTCGATACTCAGAAGAAGGGTGTGAAACTAGAAGAGATACCAGTGGTTAGGGAATTTGTAGATGTGTTTCCGGAGGATTTATCAGGACTTCCGCCTAATAGAGAGATTGAGTTAGTGATCGATTTAGTGCCAGGATCAGCTCTGATATCGAAGGCCCCGTACAGAACAACTCCGGTAGAGATGAAAGAGCTTATGGTAAAACTGCAAGAACTGTTGGATAAGAAGTATATTCAACCAAGCGTATCACCATGGGGAGCGCCGGTGTTATTCGTGAAGAAGAAGGATGAGTCAATGCGTCTTTGCATTGATTATAGGGAATTAAACAAAGTCACTATTAAGAATAAATAAACATGGCCAAGAATAGATGACTTGTTTGATTAATTAAAGGGTGCTAAATACTTCTCGAAAATAAATTTGAGAAGTGGGTATCACCAATTAAAAGTAAGAAAGGAGGATGTACCTAAAACAGAATTCATAACTTAGTATGGCCATTACGAGTTTCTGGTGATGTTTTTTGGTTTGACCAATGCCCTTGCTGCATTCATGGATTTGATGAACATAATGTTTAAACCATTCTTAGATAAGTTTGTGGTGGTATTTATCGACGACATTCTGGTGTACTCCAAAACTTAAGAAGAACATGTGGAACATTTACGTTTGACGTTGGAGACAATAAGAAAAGAAAAGTTATACGCGAAATTCTCTAAGTGTGAATTTTGGCGATCGTGTACAATTTTTGGGACATGTGATTGACAAAGATGGGATTTCAGTGGATCCATCAAAAGTTGAAGTCGTAATCAATTGGGAACAACCAAGAACACCTTCAGAGGTGAGGAGTTTCTTGGGACTAGCCGGTTATTATAGACGGTTTATTCAAGATTTTTCCAAGATAGCCACTCCGTTAACAAATTTGACAAGGAAGGCTGTAAAATTTGTTTGGACGGAGAAGTGTGAAGAAAGTTTTCAAGACTTGAAGAAGAAGTTAAGCGTGGCACCTATGTTATCATTACCAGATAGTACAGAAAACTTTATGGTGTATAGTGATGCCTCAAATAAAGGATTGGGTTGTGTTCTTATGTGGAATGGCAAAGTTATTGCATATGCATCAAGGCAACTGAAGGACTATGAGAAAGGATATCCGACTCATGATTTAGAGTTGGCTGCAGTAGTATTTGCTCTGAAGATATGGAGACCCTATCTCTATGGGGAGAAATGTGAGATATATACAGACCATAAGAGTCTAAAGTATATTTTCAATTAGAAGGACCTGAACATGCGTCAAAGGCGATGGATGGACTTAATAAAAGATCATGATTGCGAGATCTTTTACCATCCGGGCAAAGAAAATGTGGTTGCAGATGCTTTAAGCAGGAAAGGTCGGGAAAAGTTGATGTTGATAACCGCTCAGGAGGAGCTTATTTCGGCAATGACAAAGCTAGAGTTGGAAATAAAATTTCTAAAAGAATCTAACGAACAACTATTCCAGATAGAAGCTAGTCCAACTTTGGTGGACAAAGTTAAGAATACTCAACTACAAGATGAAGAATGCGGGAATATCAAAGAGAAATTGGTTAAGAGTGGGGAATTGAAATACAAGATCGATACCGAAGGGTTACTAAGATTCGAGGGAAGAATCTGGGTTCTAGTAGTGCCAGAAATTAAAGAAGATATCTTGACCGAAGCTCATAATTCAAGATATTCGATTCATCGGGAAGTACGAAGATGTATCAAGATTTACGATGATATTTTTTATAAGACCCCGAATTTTATGAAATGAAAGTATTCAATTTTTTTATAATTATTATTTTATTTCGCAAATGGTTAAATTGATAAAAGGTTAAACTTAAGGGTGATATGTGAAATTTTTTGCAAAGTAAGCAAGTTGTTATAAAATATTCATTTGGTCGGGGAATATTCTTTTTCTCGGGAATATCCGTACGACGACACAATCATTGGTGGACCCCACAATAGAAGTATTGTCGTAGTTAGAAAATGACAGAATTATCTTTTTATAAAAATAACGGCAAAAATGTTACCGTTAAAACTGTTGAACTACCCGGTAGTAAAAGTACGATGAATCTGGCGTGGTTGCATAGTAGAACACTACCGGTATTGATTATTGATGTTTATGTAAGAAGTCACTTAGTTATACTTAATTATTGCCATAGTAATTGTTGTGATCATATCTCTCATATTATTGATTCAATTATTGTCACAAAGATCATCTCAGATAATATGTTATATTATTAAATAAATAATTGAGAGGACAAAGTTATTCATATTATTATTTGCAATATCGACAATGTCTAGAAGTTACATCAAGGAGAGGTTAGATAATCAAATTGCGCTTGATCAGGAGAAATCCATATCTGAAAGCCCCCTCTTTCCGGGAACGACACCGGTTGTTAAATATTGTGAATTATAATATTAATGATGAATAAGTTCGTGTTGATTAAAGATGAAATTGATAGTTCCATTGTGTTGGAATTATTAGTATTAGTGAAAATCGACATTTATTTCAATAATAATTGATGTCTGGAGGTTATATTGACCAATCGGGTAATTCACCGGATAAATGAGCAATTAATTGCTATTTATTCACATGCTTATAACTATGTGTTCACATGTGTGTACTATTGATTCACATAATTTACTAGTAAGGGAGTTGGTGCATTATTGATAATACTTGCATGACTAAATTAAAAATGAAGGTATAGATGAAGGTACTATACTGTAATTATTTTTTTCACATGATTAGAACTACTGAGTCACATGATTTATTATTAATTCACATTATTTACTATTAGGGGAGGTGGTGCAAGTTTGATAATACCTGCAAGACTAAATTAAAAATGAAAAAAAAGATGAAGGTATTATACTGTAATATTTCAAGCCCCAAAATGTGCAATTATCGAAACTATATTTTCCTATAAATAGAAGCTCATTCTTTTTTCATTCTCACAAATTCACTAAGTCTCACAAGAGCAATTATTATAGAGAGAAATTATAGAGAGAAAGAATAAGAGAAGTCTGCTACCTCACTATTCCAGTATCCAGTTTCTTCTAATGTAAGGGGTATTATTTCTTTCGCATTCATGAAGAGAGTTATTTCTTTCAATATTCGTAAGGGTTGTTATACCATTCTTTATTATTCTGTTAGAATAACCTGTCTGTGCGGTCTATCGCATGCTTGGTGAATTCTTCTGTTATTCCATTCTTTATTATTATGTTGGAATAACCTGTCTGTGCGATTTATCGCATGCCTGGTGAATTCTTCTATTATTCCATTCTTTATTATTCTGTTAGAATAACCTGTCTGTGTGGTCTATCGCATGCATGGTGAATTCTTCTGTTATTCCATTCTTTATTATTCTATTGGAATAATCTGTCTATGTGGACTACCGCATGCATGGTGAATGATCATTCATATTCATTCCTTATTAAATTATGGAAATGATCTGTCTACGTGGATTACTACATTGCGGGTGAAAATCCATTTGCAGTTTCGTATATTCTTTTATACTCGTATGAGATATCATTTCTTTTGTACTCGTCATGGAATATCATTTTCTTTGGTATCTTTCTTTTACGAGTTACTATTCACCCGGTTACTATTCACTCTAGTATTATTCACTCGGGTATTCGGGGTACTTTTCGTGCCAGAGTACTATTCACAAGTTACTATTCACCCGATTACTATTCACTCTAATATCATTCACTCGGGTGTTCGGGACACTTTTCATGTCGGGTTACTATTCACGGGGTACTATTCACCCGAAAAATATATTTCTTTTATGTTTAAATTATTTTTGGTACATGAATATTATTCTTGAATTTTACTCTACAAAGCAGTATCATGTTGACAATTTGGTCGTTATTGATTTCTGGATAAATTAAATTATAAATCTTTAAAATATATCCTTGAACTTGTTTTATTGAATTATAATGTCATTGTTATCATCCTCATGCTTATATTGTGATGAAAGTCATCTTTGGCTTACGTGCATAGATAGACTTGGTATAATTATAACCAGGGATTATTCGGTATAATCATGACCGTAATGTGACGAATGGTGTGGTAAAAGTCCTAATTGGACTGTAGTTCATTGATGGATAGTTGTTGTTATGATTATGACCAGGGATTATTCGATATAATCATGACCATTGATGATTACATGAATATCCTTGGCCGTGGTGCATGGATGATTCGATTTTATTTATTAATCCGAGTCTCAGTGATAAAGTTTATGAAAAAACTTTTTAAATCAGAGAAGATAGTAGATTTTATGCTCTACTTGACTCTTCTAATGAATTACTTATTCCGCTGCAGTTGTTGATCTATTGTATTCTATCAGTTGTTATACTGTTGAAAGCTAAGGATAATTTATTCTGCATTATCTTAGTCATAATATTTCTTACTAGGCTAGTTGAGCTCACCCTTTCTTTCACTGTTCTCTTCAGGAAATGAGAATATAGCTGGGACTAGTCGGGAACGGATTGACGGTCCAGATGGTTATTTTAGTAGTCCTCACTATTCTATAAAATAGTGTGACAATAAATGTAATGAGGACTCCATTGAGTGTGGATATTGTCTAGATGACAATATTCTTATTAAAATTTTTAGATTATGTTATGTCATATTTTTACATGACTGTTGTATAATTAAGTTGTATTTGAATTTTGTACCAGTATTTGGTGTGACGAATGAGATTTTTGTAATTTAATTTCATATTTATTGAATTGAATAAATATTTTTTGATGAATTAATTATTAGATTAAATATTAATTAATGAAATTGTGGTAGATTAATTTAATTATATGTGTTACATTTATTAAATTAATGTAGAGAATTTTATTATTCAAGTATGTAATTATGTGAGCTTATTATGTAATTATGTGAGCTTATTGAATTAAATGAAATATTTAATAAGCCCAATGTTATTTAATTAATGTAATAATTAATTAGAGATTTAGTAATTGGATATAATTAATTAATGAGAAAATTAATTATGTGACTATGTGAATTTATGAGAAATTATTATAATTAGTTTATATTAAATTAAATAATATAATTGAGCTATCAGATAATTGGGTGTGACATGAATTAAACTATATTGTAGAGGTTTTATTAAATTAAGTGGTTTTGTAAAATATTCTTGCTAAGCCAAACAAGACCTTATGGGGAGTTGGAAGCAGTTGCCCATTATTGGGTTAACTGACCACTCAGTGCGTCAGTTCCTTTCTTATATGCGTCTTCTCATTATTTCTTATTTTACCAAGTCCGATAAAACATCACGAGAGAAATTGAGAGAGAGAGTTTGAGAAGCTGCCGAGAGAATTAAGATATTGTGAAAGAGATTGAAAAAGGAGAATTTAAGAAAACATCTGAGTCTTCTAATCTATACCTTACACTCAGGGTAATCTCCTCCTTCCCAAAATTTTAAAGTTACGTTGTTTAAGTTTTATGAAAATGGCTTTCAAGTTTTCTGTAAAGTCTCTGTATTTATAAAGGGTATGGATTATGTGTTGTATATGTGTTAAATTTTACCATATTGTATTTAATTATATATATTTCACAAACCATATCATCTGTTTCATAATACGATGAATTGTTATTTCAAAAATTTACAGAGTTTGGGTTTTGGCCATATGGCCTTATACGTGATATTTCATGTGTTGATCATATATTATCCCTAAAATTTATACTCGTATATTATTATGCATGTTAATATGAAGAGACCAAACTTTAATTGAACGGATTCGGTGTTATAACGAATCCGTAGTGTTGAAATTATGTTTTATGTTCAAAACCTTCAAGAACGTCAAGAACAGTGGAAGTAAATGTGTTGATTTTACAAATTATGTGTTGTAACTTGTTAAAAATCATGCTAGATGGGTTAAGTAATGATTATATATGTATTACAATGATTGGGTAAGTCTAAATTCGTGTAAAAATAACTAATTGGAAGTTATGGCCATATTCATGTATAATTTTACCTGTGATTGATTTTTGGCCTAATTTGGCCTTGTTATGTTCGTGAACTGCAGAACTGCAGAAACTGCAGAAAATGAGCCTAGGTAACCCCGCCCCCGACGGGTGTTACCAAACTAAATTACCCCGCCCCGACGGTCAAAATAATAATAATAATAAATAAAAATTAAAAATTAAAAATAAATTAAAAAATAAATATTTGATGAAAATTATTAAAATATTTATAAAATAAATTAAATATTTTAATTGAGATATTTATGGAATAAAATAAATATTCGATGAAAATTATTATTTTAATATTTATAAAATAAATTAAATATTTTAATTGAGATATTTATGGAATAAAATAAATATTCGATGAAAATTATTATTAAAATATTTATAAAATAAATTAAATATTTTAATTGAGATATTTATTGAATAAAATAAATATTCGATGGAAATTATTATGAAATAATTTATTCGAGTGTAATAATAGTAAGAGAATGAAAATATTCTAATTTAATTAAGTAATTAAATTAGAAGGGTAATGATTTGTTAAATAAAGTGGAGTTTATATTAAATAATTAAGTGAAAATGTAACTAATGAATGTCGTGAATACATATGGTATGTGTGTAGGATTTGTGATGAACGGAAGTAGCAATCGTTTAGCCTACGCATGAGGCAAGTTTCCTAACCCTACTTGTCATTATTGTTCAAGTTTATTATTTACCTCGAGTAAATTATCATTACTATTATTCAAGATCAAATGTTATATTAAAGATTTATTATCTTTTCAAAGCATGATTCAGTTATACAATAATTGTTCTATTGTATACTTCTTGAGATTATTATTCGAATTGAATATCATTATTGTTGAACCTTATTAGACTAGTGAACTTTATTAATTCAACTAGTCCTTAGTTGATGAACGTTCTAAATTTCGAACCCTTATTGAATTATCCAAACCAAACTTCCTTTCAAAGTGCGGATTCGAATGTCAAACTGAGATGAACAACCCTGTAAAGGGATTTACTTATGCGTTAGCGTTAAGATATTGTGCATAGTATGGTACTAAGGGCTAATCCCCCTAAGTACGAGTAGAAAGGTCCATAATCTTATGACTGTTAAAGGTTTCAAGTATAACCCTTGATAACCTAGGACATAGTTCAAGATCTTATGACCCTCAGAATTCTTTTGATTCTTGTTATTCATTCTTGATTCAAAAGTTGAGCTTTTATTCAGATGTCTTTGATTTACTCGCATGTTATTATACTGTTATTTCATTATTATACTTGTGGGCAATAGTGCTCACTCTTGCTTAATAATAACATTGCAGTTAAGAACGAAAGAACCGATGAACCTTCCACTAGTAAAGGCAAGGGCAAAGTTAGCAAGTGATGAAGACTTGTTGTTTATTTGATGATGTATTTTGTTTAAGACTTGATTTAATGATGTTGTTAAGACTTATTTGTTTATGATTCCACACAGATGTTTAAGGTTAGTTTAACCTGGGATTGTATTATTATTATTCGGATGTTGTAACCCTTAAGGGGAAGATTTTTATTCTATCTATTGCATGGCTTGCATTTATTATGGGTAGATAGATAGATGATATTTGTACAGTGAACACCAAATCCCGTGGAATTAAAGTACCCGGATTTGGGGGTGTCACATTTAGCGACTCAAGATGGGTGATGTATACCTATTTTGGGGGCGTCACATTTTTGGTGGCCAAACATGAAAAGAGATGTTGCAAAATGTGTCGTAAAATGTTTGACATGTCAATGAGTTAAGGCCGAGCATCAAAGGCCAAGCGGATTACTTCAACCGTTGGAAATTCCAGAATGGAAGTGGGAACACATTACAATGGATTTTGTGGGGGGTCTTCCAACTACTCAGAGAGGATGCGATGCAATTTGGGTGATAGTGGACAGACTGACAAAATCAGCACACTTTATGCCAATAAAGAGTAGGTTCAATCTTGATTAGTTAGCAAAGTTATATGTTAAAGAGATCATTTTTGAGACATGGAGTGCCAGTGTCAATTGTGTCAGATAGAGATAAGCGATTCACGTCAAACTTCTGGAAGAGACTACAAGAATTCATGGGAACACAGTTGATAATGAGTACGACATACCATCCACAAACAGATGGCCAAAGCGAACGAACAATCCAGACATTGGAAGATATGCTTAGGGCATGCATCATGGACATCAAATAGAGCTGGAATGAACATTTACCGTTGGTGGAATTTGCCTACAATAACAGTTACCACGCAAGCATCCGCATGCCGCCTTACGAAGCATTATACGGTAAAAAGTGCAGAACTCCACTGTGCTAGGATGAAGTCGGTGAATGTCAACTATTAGGACCAGAACTGTTACAACAAACTGCTGAGGTTATCAAACTCATCAGAACAAGATTGGTAGCAGCTCAAGACAGTCAGAATCAACACAGACAAGATCGTGAGTTCGACGTAGAAAATTACGTGTTCTTAAAAGTTTCTCCTTGGAAGGGGAAAATTTTTTTTGGTAAAAAGAGAAAGCTAAGCCCGAGGTTTTATTAGACCCTTTGAAGTATTGCGAAGAGTAGGAGAAGTGGCTTATGAAGTAGCTCTACCTCTAGACTTGGAAAACGTCCACAATGTTTTTCAAGTTTCAGTGTTACGACCATATAAACCCGATTACAAGCACGTGATCGAGTACGAACCGTTGCAGTTTGATAAGGACTTATCTTATAAAGAGGTTCTTATCCAGATAGTTGACAGGAAAGAACAAGTGCTCAGGAATAAATTTATACCTTCTGTGAAGGTGATATAGAGTAACCACAATGATGAAGAAGCTACGTGGGAACTATAAGATAAAATGATGAAAGATTACCCTGAGTTATTTGTTTAATCTGTGTCTACGATTCTAGGGATATAATCCTTGTAAGTAGGGAAGAATGTGACGAATGATTTGTTTGAGTTGTGATTCTGGGGACAGAATCCTTGTAAGGAGGGAATGATGTAACAATCCAAAATTTTAATTATAATTTTTAAATATTTATTGAATTATATAAATATTTAATTGATGTGTTTATTGTTGAATAAATATTTGTTTAAATTGATTTGATTTGATTTGGTTAATTATTTGTTAAATAAATAATTAAGGAGTTAAGGAAATTAATTATTATGAAAAAACATTCTAATTTAATTTAATAATTAAGTTAGAGAGTTTATAATGATTAAATGAATTATTATAATGATATTTTAAATTGATGTTATAATTAAAATGATGTGTTAATTTATTAAATAAAATTATAATTATAAAGAAGATTATAATTTTGTTGTATTGATTTATGTGGTAAATTTATTCAATAATTTGTTATTAGAATTAATTAAATTAAGTATGAAAACTTAATTAAATAAAGTGTGATCATAAACTATACTATAAAGGAGTTATTAAAATAAATTAAAAGAGTTTAATTTAGTTTTTCCAAATAAGGCTTAAAGATATTAAGTCTTTGATTTTTAAAGAGTTTTGCCAAACAGAGCCTTATGGCTTTTGGATTTTTGAATTTTGAATTTTAAATAATATAAATAAAGTAAATCAAATAATAAATAAAATATATTTATAATCTATACATTATATTTTGTAATTGATATTAGTTATTAGGCTTAGTATGACCATATCAATTTCTTTTATTTTACGCTTGGTTATCAGTTGGTTTTGTTTACGCATTCTAGTCATTTGGCTTAAGCCTAAGAAAAGAAAGAAAAAAAAGGGTTTTCAAAGAGAGAGTTGAGAGAGACTAGAGTGAGTTGAGAGGAGAGAAGGTCTGTGAAGTTGTGATTCTCAGAGGTTAGCAAGGATTTTCTAAAGCGACAAAAGGTATTTTTCCCATAACCTTAATATTATATATACATATATGTTTTAATATGTTTTACGTGATGTCTTTTATGTCCTCTGTGAAATCCAAATTCTCTTAAATTATGGTATAAACTGAATTACTTCAATTGTAAGTAATTGCAATGCTAGAGTTTATGTTTAGATAAGGAATTGTATGATAGTTTCATTTAAAAAGGAAGAAAATTGTTTACAGTACATATATGTATGAAAATGGCTGGTAAAAGTACCAAAATTGATATAATGCAATTGTCTGTAATTATTTGTTTGTGAACTAATTGTGAAATTGAACCTTGAATATATTAATTTGGTAAGAAATGAAGAGAATATAGTTAGAATGGACTAAGTTGGTGTATAATTGGGATTACAGTGTTAGTTTTGTCAAATAATGGAGTTTTGGTTGAAAACATGGCATTCAAGGATTTATTTTTCTGAAATTGTTGTTTAGTTGTTTTAAATTGGTATATGTATGATGGGTAAAGGTTATGTATAATTTACGTAAGTTATACGTGTTAATTTAGTTTCTAGAAACTCTTAAACAGACATAAATTAGCTTTGTTACGTTTCTTCGTGTTTCGGATTCTATAAGTTGATTGCCTCGGTAGCTAAAATCGGTGTCGCATTTCAACTTCACCACATCAGAACGCTAAAGTCGATCTGCATGACCCAGAACTTTCGATTTTTGCAAGTCGCAAATACCCATGGCTTGGGCTTCACGTCATTAACACCAATACTGTGGCCAGTGCAACGCAGAATAATAGGGCGAAATGATTTTTCTTTTGTATTTAATTTCAGTAAATCTTGATATAATGCAATATCATAACTGTTAAAAATGTAATTTTGTTATTGTGGTATTATAGTGCTATGAATGAGCATATTATTAACACTTCACGAGTTTTGTTATTATTTTATTGATGTAACTTGATTATGTGATTAAAAATCAAGTCATACATGAAATTGGTACTTATTTGTATACAGAGTATCTGTAGTGACTAATTATATCCTAATGATATGTGATTAGGATATTGTGAATCAAACTATTTCGGTTTAGCCTACACGCAAGGCAAGTTTCTTAACTTCTTTCAATTCGTGCCTTGAACGCAAGTATTTTATCCTTAATTTGTTACTTTTAAGCAAATTCCTTTATCTCTATCTTGATTATAAATGTTGCAAGTTTCTAAACCTTATCTTTTGATATTGGACAAGTTATTCTTGTCTTTAACTTGTTTCATTGTATGCAAGTTTCTGAAACCTTATTCTTATGTTGAGCAAGTTTCTCTAATCATTAACTTGTTATTTAACATGCATGTTTATATATTCTAATATACTAAAGTTAAAAAAGTTTTATCGTTCAATTTATTATTTGTTATGCATGCTTAGTACTCAATTTTAAATAACCTTGGCTTAATATTGTTCCAGCAAGGTATGTTATAATTAATCAATGTTTATGCTCTTAGATTATTTCTAAAGCATGACCTTAGTATACAATGTTGATTCACTTATGATTTATTCCATAGCATAATGATATTACCTTTTTATTCAACTAATCCTTAGTTGATGACCGTTGAATTCCAAATTATCTTGAAACAACCAATCTTACTTTGGTGCAGACTTGTACTCTAAATCCTGAGATGAACAACCCTATTATTAGGGGATAATTTACGCATAGCGTTGAAATGTTTGTGCACAATACATTGTACGAAGGGCTGATCCCTCTAAGTACGAGGAGTCCCTATAGTCTTATGACTGTTAAAGTATAAGTTGAAAGATTACTTATAACTATGGACATAGTTCGTGGTCTTATGACCCTCAGATGATTGATTCAGAATTTTGATTATCATTGATAGAACCTATTATTCAGTTCCATTGAGCCTATTATTTGGCAATTGTTGTAAAGTTTTAATCATTATTATTTCAAGTGAGCCTTGTTTGCGCACTCTTGCTTATATAAATATTACAGCTAAAGTTGAGAAGGTTGATGTACCTAGCACCAGTAAAGGGAACAGAAAGATGAACAAGTATTGAAGACTTATAAACATGTTGACATTTTGTTGTCAGACTTTATTTTAATTATTGTAATAACGTTATTTAATTTTTCCGCATAAGATATTTGTATTTGAAGGTTAGACAACCTGTGAGATTTTTATTAATATAATCCTTTAATTGGAAGGTTTATTATTCAATTTTATTATATTTGGGTAGTTAGAAATGAATGTTTTTTCAAGTGAACACCAAATCTTGAGGGAATGAAGTACCCGGATTTGGCGGTGTCACGCCAACCCCGGAGATAACCCCGAGAGATCAAGTTCAAAGCCTGAAGATAACTGTAATGACCCCAAAATTCATACAATTTAATTCTCAACTTTGGTCGTTAATAACACATCTACCTTCTGATTTTACATCATTATTCGATGCTAAACATTATAAAATACGGAATAATTTAAACTTTTATGTCTTCTTACTTTAATTCCCTGAATCAAACCTTTATCATCTACATGTCTTTGAATCAATCTTATTTTATGATTCACTTTATCACTGTTATTATATAAAATTTTACATTTCAATCCGATAACCTTTACATATCAGATAACTCTAACTTTAGCTTTACAACTCAACACAAAATTATACATCATAAAACATTTAGTACATCTCATAAATCGTAATCATGGTATAAAGAAATAACTACTTTTGTTGAAATATTAATCTCCGTGTATTATTTTTGATCCACGTCATTCAAGTAGCACATAGTGTTACCTTCAATCCTTGACCTGCAAAAATGGTTATTTACAAGGTTGAGCTCGACAGCCCAGCAAAATCTACCAGTTTTCATGCATCACAAAGCACATAATAACATGCTCAACATATAAGAATAATCATAAAACAAACATAGCATACATGTTGTAGTTCACATAACAACTATAAAGATTGAGTTCCTTACTCAATCATCATTCATAGCTCAATCATCATAGTCATAGATTGACTTTCACATTTCATACTTTTGATATATACAATACATCATACACTAAAATTTTAAAGTAGTTCATCATCAAGTTCATATAGCAAAAAGGAATTGAAAGACTTGCCTTTTACTAGGCGTTTTTTTACCAACACGCTAATACTTGGCGATCCTTGCACAACCTACAATATATGTGAGATTGATAATAAATAAAATCAATACTCAATCTCATGGTCAAATTTATTCTAAGACCTTACTTTATCTTATTATCCTTTATAATGTCTTTATAGACATCTAACTATTTTATATGCAACTCGGTTTTATTTTTTCATTTTCATCACACACACATGCTAGACTATCACACTTTTAGTTTAATAATAGTATATCACACCATTTTATTATACCACTTTGGTTTCAAAAATGCATATTCAACACATTGTTTACATGTTTAATTTTCCTTCATAAATCAAAAATTACCCTTTTCGATTTCTCTCCATTATTATTCTTGTATTATCATCTTTTCATACTTAGATATCCAATATTAGCCATTAGTTAGACACTTTGTATACCAAAGTTTAGAAAACACTATTACTCTTAGGCATTTTATCGAGCACGTTATGTGCACACATTAACTTATCTCGACTCTTGATCTTAAATGGTTAAGTATGCATAGAATATGATAACACATATCTATACTCATTACATATGTCAAAACATATTTTTAATCATCAAAATATATCATCACCCAAAATCTTAATTCAAATGTAATTATAAAACTCATCTTCACAATTTCTTTAACAAAACGTTGTTTTTCATTTTTTAACGTAAACTCGCTCATTTACATGTCCCATTTTGTTCCTTCTTATATAGAATTAACCCTTACTTAGTGTACTACAACCTCATCTAGGCTTTAAAGTTAGACCCTTACCCATCTAAACTAGATTCTGTAATTCATCAACTAGTCTAGAAAATTTCATTTTCTAGACATTCTTACTATACAATTTATTTCGGACATGATCTGGTCCATAAAATGGCTCAATCTCGCGAGTCTAGCTAGTAAACTTCCATATCTACAATTGTGCAGTTTTAAGTTTCTTCAGATTCAAAACACACGAATTTATATGAAATTTTCAAAGTCAGAAACCGTAACAGTTTTCATTTTCTGGACAGATTATTTTCCTTTAGACCAGCCTTACTAAAACAGACATTGCAAGAAATCTACAAAGAGTTTTGATGTGATTTCACTTTCAGAATATAGCTTACTTCCATATCTTCGATTTGATATAAGGCTCACTTTCTAACTCATTATACCTAAAGAGCTATGAATTTCACAAGATATGTCCACAATTACTTAAAACCTACGAATTTTGTTCTTCAAATTTTCTTTCCATTTCATTTTCTTTCTTGAATCCTCTTATTTGATTCTTGATAATCCAAGATTAAACCAATACAAATAGATTAAACATGATCTACTACCCTAGAACATAAATCTACCCAAAAAAAATCAAGGATTAAATAAGAGTTTAGTAGTTACCTTCTTCTAGCTTTTTTTTTTTTCTTCTTCTTCTTCTTCTAGCTCATCTCAATTCCTCTATTTCTCTCTATCTCTCTCAATTTCTCAATACAACTTCTACATAACAATTATCTACATTATGAAGAACATAAAAATATAATTAAAACAAGGAATTTAGATTATAACTTTATTAGTATGAATTTAAGAGAGAGATGGAGATGATGATGACGGGGCTTGTTTTATCTTCTCAAAGCTTTCCCTTCTTCTTTTTCTTCCTCTTCTTCTTCTCCTACAACTCTCTCTAACTCTCTTCTTCTTTCTTTGGTTTGTTTTCTAAAACTAACATACTAACTTGTAGTATATACATATAATATACAATACTAGTAATATATAATATATGTAACTCCTAGTAATTATTAGATATACTAATTACTAGTTAATACATAGGTTACTGACAATTTGAACTTGAAAAGCCTAAGACCATGTTTGGCAAATACTCATTATTTTAATTAATCAATAGCTTAACATCAATCAATCTCATCAAATTGTCACATAATTATATTTACTTGTTAATTATAATTTTGTGTAACAATCATCACATTACTCATCTAATTTAATTATCTCAATTAAATTAGAACTATAACATAAAATTATTATATTAATTAAATTAAATACTAAATATTCATTTAATTAATCGCTACACTTAATTACATTACTCTATAATCAAAATAAAATTTATTTATTTAACTCAATAAATAATTCAATTAAATATTTATATATATTAAAAATTAATATATAACATTCTCTTCACATCAATTCACATATTCTACAATATATGACATACACATACTCACACCCAACATATCTCATAAATAATACTTTTATTTATAAAATTCTCATTTATAATTTCTAAAAATTTGGGATGTCACATCCTTCCCTCCTTTTAAGGATTCCGTCCTCGGAATCACCGAAACCCTACCTTACTCAGGTTTTCCTCAAATCTATTCATTGAATAACTTCAACACATTACCTTAATATAGGTTTTATATTTTCTACTCTCACCATTCTTGATAATAAATTCTTATAAGTTTTATTTCATAATATTTACTTAGACTCAATTATATTTGAGTTTTACATATTCTTTGACCCGTTCATTATCTTTCTCTAAGGATCATTATCATATATTATATGATCAAACTCTCAGGACATTACAATAACCACAGGAGGTCAAGCCAAGCTCAGAGATAGCCTTGAGGATAGTCAGAGTCAACAACAGGCCAACCTCAGAGATAACCCTGAGAAAAGACTGCTACAACTGTTCGAAAACCGGAGATAACCCCGGGATGGGCAAAATGGTCATTTTGCTAACTCAAACTTAACTCAAATCAACTCAACTCATTTCAACTCAAACTTCCTCAAAAGAAGTCCCAAAAGAACCATATCTTAACTTCTGAGTGCAAACTACGCAAAACAGCTCAACGGACTGCCTGTTGGAAACCCGTAAATACTATTTCGGTCATGGATCCATCTTCCTGGAATAAAAAAAGGGCAAATCATATGTCATTGCGTAGCTCTCGAAAAGAGCTTTCTGGAATGGTATGGCACGCTTCCATCGGACTCCCAGAATGAAAGTTAAGAGGGTTCGAGCGAATATTGTGTTGTCCGAGTGCAAGTCTTTCGAGATGGTGTGACCCACATAGCCCAGGGCACCTCGGGCAGCCACAGGTAGACCCGTGGCTCCCCCCTCTATAAATAGAGGGCTTTGGGTGGCCATTTTGAACATAGAAAAGGCGAGGAAGCCCTGTCCATTTTGCTCTGTACACACTTTAAACTGAGTGTTTTCTCTTTCCAAACACTTGGGAGCTTCTGTTTTGCTATATTTTACCGGTGGAAACCGAGTATTCATTCATGTGATAACTCAGGATTTTGAATAATTCAAATTTTACGAATAATTTTTATTATTATTATTTATGTAGTATTGATATTGATTATCAATATTGGGCTGAGAATATGTAATACGAGTTTAGAGAATAAGTCAATTTGTGTATTGATTGAGAATTAAGAGTAGAGTTGTGCTTAAACAAGTTAGAATCCCTAACCCTAAGTCCAGATAGAGATTTGATAGATATTACAGTTATAATAATCGTAACTGTAGGTACGTGTTCGTACGGTATAGATTTTTGATCAGTGATTGATCGGATAGGGTACACTATTAGTAAACCCTAATAAGGGATTAGAAACCCTAATCTCAGGATTAAAAACCCTAACGCTTAGTTAGGAACCCTAATCGAAAGTCGAAAAACCCTAATTTTAAATTCGAGAATCCTAAACCCTAATTAAGAAACCCTAATCCTAATTAGCAAGCCTAAAGTGATTAATAAACTTTAATGTGGTTAGTAACCTTTAATATAATTAGGAAACCCTAATTATATATTTGAAATTTTAATTTTCTATTTTAAAACCCTAATTTAGAAAATCCTAGAAGCTAAGGTTGTAAAACCTAAGGGTTGGACATTGTCAAGTATGCCATTAAATTTAGAATACAAATGAGCAAAATGCCCTTTTTGGATTTTTATTAAGGTAACTTGTAAATCTTACCAAATGAAGAGTTGGTGACCAACTAATTTGACCATTGTGACTTATAATATCCAACAACCCAGTCCACATATCAGATCTATACATTGCATCATAACATATAAGAGATAAAGAGAGAGAAAGTCCATAAAGTTGCTCATTTTTCATCTAAGCTCTCAACAACTCTCTCTCCAAGACCTCCGAATTTCATAAGTAAATCAGTCACTAGATCACCCCTTAGAACACCTATATCAGTTAAGGAGATCAAATATCAAGGATTGGACTAGAAAGGTATAAACCTAAACCTAAACCCTACTTTTGATCTTGTATCCTAAGAAAAAATTCGTGTTTATGTGTTTAGATTTATGTTAAAAGGTGTTTTAAGTTGATCTATGATGATCCATCATGGATCCATAGCATCAAAGTGCCTGAAAATGGTGTTTTTCAAAAACTGTCCATGAACATTAAAAATGGTCTGACAAGCTAATGTCAATGGCTCTAGATCTTTATCTGTTTTTGATTTGGGTTATTTTATGTTTTAGAACTGTAGCTTGTCATGTGGTATTTGATCAGGAAGTGGAATCACAGCTATCCCATGTCCAGATCGTGAGTTATTAACGGTCAAAATCCGTTGACCGAGATTGACCAAGAGTTTCTGGGCAACCCAGAAACTCGTTTCCAGCTTCTGACAAGTTTTTCTAAGGACTTGATCTGTCAGGTGTTATGAGTTATGTTGATGTAGCTAGCTTGTACTATGTTAGATGGCCTATAGATCCATACCTTAAAACCCCTTAAACAATAACTATGTTGGAGGTAGCAGATGGTCAAAGTAGCCATCCGAGGCTGATTTTGAGTTTCTAGAATTTCAAGAAACCGTAAGAACTCGCCCTCTGACATAGTTTGACCGTGCTAAATCTGATGATTTGGATATTGTTGAACTGAGATGTTGTTATATAAATGTTCTTTGACACATGGACTATAGATTTGAATCATGAGTGTAAGACCCCAACTTTTATGAATAAAGATGAATTTTCTATAAATATAATTTTGAATATTATGGAAAGAATTTGATATAATGTTATAGTTGTGGGTAATATTTATAAATTTTGCAAAAGCACGCAAGTTGTTATATAATATTCGATTGGTGGGGAATATTCGTTTTAACGGGAATATTAAATATAACCAAGACAATCATTGGTGGACCCTAGCAATGTAATTATCATCGGATTGAGAAAGCGACAAAATACTTTATGAAAATAACGGCGGAAATTTTACCGTTAAGCTGTTGAAACACCGGTGTTAAAGAACAATAATACTGGCGTGGTTGCATAGTAGCTACGGTATTGATTATTGATGCTTACGTGAGAAGTCACTCGGTTTTGTTCAATTATTGCTACGAAGAATTAACGCGTAGTATCTCACGTTATTTGATTCAATTATTGTCAAAATTTTATATATTATTAAATCAATAATTGAGATGACAAAGTTATTAATATTATTATTTGCAATATTAACGATGTCTAGAAGTTCTGTCAAGGAGAGGTTTGGTCACCTAATTGCGCGCCAATAGGGAGAAATCCTTATTGGAAAGCCCCCTCTTTCCTGGGAATGACCTATATTTTGAATTATAATAATGATGATAAATTTTGTTTTATTAGTATTATTAATGTAATAATACAGAAAAACTTTTTATATAAAACAAAATACTTTTATAAAGTTATCTGTTTTATTAGACTATAAATAGAATATATTATATTCTATTATGCATAGTGTTTTACATAGTAAAATCTTTTTATATAAAGCAGAATACTTTTATAAAGTTATTTTTTTTATTAGACTATAAATAGAATATATTATATTTTATTATGCATAGTGTTGCATAGTGCCTGCATAGTATTTGCAAAGTAAAGACTTTTTATATAAAACAAAATACTTTTTATAAAGTTTTGTTTTATTTGATTATAAATAGAATATATTATATTTTCTTACATAGTGCAGCATAGTATCCTTTCCATTCTTCTATAAATAGGATGCTTAGTTAGAATTGAAAATCACACCAGAAGTTCAGAGAATTCTCCTTCTATAATCTTGAGCGTATTTTTTTAGAGTTTAAGAAATCTTTGAGCATAGAAATTAGTGCAAGTTTTCTTCAAGTATATCCTCGCCCTACTAATCAGAATACTCTTCTTTTTAAGGTAAGGGATATTATTTGTTGTACTCATAAGGTGTATTATTTCTTTCGTCTTCATGAAGAGAACTTTTGTTATTCCATTCTTTATCATTATGTTGGAATAACTCGCATACATGGCAATCTTTGCATACATGGTGAAATTCTTCTGTTATTCCATTCTTTATTATTCTGTTGGAACATCTTGTCTGTGCATTTACGCATGACCTGGTTCCGTTCTTTATTATTCTGTTGGAACATCCTGTTTGTGCGGTTTACGTATGACCTAGTTCCGTTCTTTATTATTCTGTTGGAACATCCTGTCTGTGCGGATTACGCATGACCTGGTTCCATTCTTTATTATTTTGTTGGAATAACCTGTCTGTGTGGTCTATCGCATGCATGGTGATTTCTTCTGTTATTGCATTCTTTATTATTCTTTTAGAATAACCTGTCTATGTGGATTATCAGATGCATGGTGAATGATCCTTTGTATTCATTCCTTATTAAATTGTGGAAATGATCTGTCTAAGTGGATTACCGCATGTCGGACGAAAATCCATTTGCAGTTTCATTAATTCTCTTATACTCAGTTGGTTAAAGCTTTGACTTCCATACTCCATGAAATTGGTGGAATATCCTTGATATTTGCGCTTCATCCAGTATCTTTTCATGGAAATATTCTTCTGAGCATTCTTGAATTTTACTCCACAAAGCAATATTCTGACGCCCCCAAAATAGGTCCAATCCATCCAACCTATTCTGAGTCGCCAAATACATGGTACGGAAAACAACTACAACTTTATTACTACAATTGTCTTACAAAATACAACAACACATATACTGTGAGTCTTAATACCAACTGTGACTCATGTCCCAACTATGGACATCACCTCACATTGATACATTACGTAAAGGTACAGTCAAAAACTGTTTTAGAAATTAAAATCTTTGGGAAGTGCTCAAGGAAACCTTCGTATATAGGAGGCCACACGTCTAGGTTATGATAGATATCATATGTCCACAGAATTATCCTTGGTTGACCCAATAGACCCCAAAGAAAAACGAGAAGATTACTATCATGTTCTTTCCAATGGTGAGTCTTCTCTTGACATATAATTATCACCACTGTCTCCAGTTGAAAATTATATTTCAAATAAACTCCGAGATCATATAGGTAGTTCTCGTAGATATACTCAGCAAGTGGATGTGCATAACCCTGTCTTATGATAACACGAGGTTGTATGTCATTAGACATCTTGTATGATAGTGACAAAATACCCTTCCAACGTTGGGTTTGCCTCACCCTATATGATTCACCAAATATAACTACTAAATGATGTATACAACACACTTTTCTATACTGTTTAGGGAGAGCCTCCACAGCTAGAGATCACCGTTCTATTCTCCTGTTATCCCCGCTCGACCCAGCTACACTCTTATTACCTGAAAGGAATTGTGAAGCAAAAGGGGGAGCTCAACTAGCCCAGTAAAGAATATCCTGACTAAAGATAATTAAATTATCAATAGCATTCATCAGTAATAAATCAGAGATTTAGAACATATGGTAGATGATAAAACTTTTCAGCCATAGTTGCAGCGGAACGAGCAATCCATTAGAAGAGTCAAATAGACCATAAAGTCTATTATCTTCTCCATGTTAAAAATCCACCAACAATATTTTATCCCTGTAACATCAATCAACAGTTCTGGTCCACAATTATATGAATAACTCATAATCATAATTGTGATTCTAAATTCCTCTTCGCATCTAGGACGAAGATAATTTTCATCACATGTGTTTACCTGAAACATCAAAGATCATGGTTATACCAAATCACAGTTCCTGTTCATAATCATACTAATAAATTCATCTTTGCACTACGGGTCAAAGATATTCATCAACAGTTCATCTTTTCACTACAGGCCAAAGATATTCAATAACAGTTCATCTTTGCACTACGGGCCAAAGATATTCAACAACAGTTCATCTTTGCACTACGGGCCAAAGATATTCAACAACAGTTCATCATTGCACTACAGGCCAAAGATATTCAACAACAGTTCATTTTTGCACTACAGGCCAAAGATATTAATATCTCAAAGAAATATATAATAATTTTAGAATTTATATAAACAATAATAATAACCATGTTGATCAATTCACCTTTGCACTTAAGCTAAAGATATTCAATTATAAATTCAATGGTCATAATCATACCAGTCAACAATTCATCTTTGCACTACTGGCCAAACAGAACCCATAGTTACGATCATACCAATAATCTACCCATCTTTACACTCAAGTCAAAGAGAAATTTCTTCACCAGGATTATAAAAATGTTATATATAATAATAAAAACAATATGATCAAAACATGAATTTAATTTCAAGAGTAAGATTCATAAATCAACGATAATTTGGTCAGAAAAAGAAACCAATTTTTTTGTGAATAGTAACTCTTGAATAGTAACTCATGAATAGTAACTCGTGAATAGTAACTCGTGAATAATAACTCATGAATAATAACTCGTGAATAGTAACTCGTGAATAGTAACCCCGACATGAAAAAGGTAGAAATTTCACAATAAAATCCATACCAATATTTCGGTATAATGATATTGAAAGAATAACATTTCTTAAACTTATAAACAATTTTAATTGTTTACACTTTACTAAATAATGCATTTAATCATCCTAAAATGCCAAACTCATAAGATTTATCACCAATAACCAAAACCCTCATAACAAATCTTCATATACCTCATATAGGATTCTCAAGCCATAAAATCCTATTTTCCAATTTTCTTACTTCACATAACATATTTAATTCATTTACTCATAACTAGTCCATTTTTATGAAAAATACCAAATCAAGATACAAACAAATTTTCTTTTAAGGATTTAGTGAGAATATAGTTCCATATTGAACATATATTTTCTCAAAATTTTTAAAATTCATTTACTATTTTTCATATGGCCAAAACAAATTGAATATTTAGACATTTATCATAAAGCGTACTTTAGTCCAAAATTCGAAATTTACAGAGTATATACATTATATACATGTACTCCCAATAAAAATTTCACCAATTTTGGAGTTAACCACAAGGAGTTATAAGGGTTTACTTTTTAAAATAGTCTTTTCTCATAAAATTCATAACTCTTAATCTATACATCCAAAAATTACCATTTTGGACACAATCAAGAAAACTCATCAAATTATCATTTCATATTTTTCCGAATTTTTGAAGGTTAAAAAAAATTTAAACCGAAAAACATAATAACCTTAAAATCCCTTACCTCAAAAAAAAGATTTTCGATTTGGAATATCAATTATAAGGTTGAAGGAAACTTGCACCGATAAATAGAAACTCACAAAGTATCTAAATACTCACAAAATACACTCGATAATATAGAGAGAGAAAGAGAGAAAGCTTATGTTTCGGTGTGATTTTCAATTCTAACTTAGCCTCTATTTATAGAAAATGTTAGACACACAAAAAGCAGGACACGTGACTGCTACACCGATGGCTTTACCTGCTACTATTGCCACCCACCAAATTTGAAATAAAATTCAGCACATTTCTTCACCAACCACAAGTGGGGCCCACTCAATTTTAGAATTTTCCACCAAAATTATTTATAAACCTAATTTTCGAATCAGTCACCTCTTAAAATTCATAACAAATTATACGTTCATTTTTAACGGTTCAAAATTTGTGGACATATACTCAACTTATATATGTATAACATATCCAAAAATCACAACGATCCAGCTACGATTAAAAATTATAACTCACTTAATACTGACTTTAAGAACAATCGATTTGATCTTTTAATACCTCAAATCGACAAAATCTCGATAAAATACCTCAACATTAATTCCTTCATTTATAACCACATAAATAAATCCATCATTTATATCTATATCAAATAAATATTTCCTTATCAATAATTAATTATTCACAAATAATATTACAGAATCACAATAATGACAACGAGGCAGTTCCCAGGAAAGAAGGGGCTTTCCGATAAGGATATCTCCTTATTGGCGCGCAATTAGGTGACCAAACCTCTCCTTAACAGAACTTTTTAGACATTGCCAATAATGTTATCTAATAATATTATTCAAATAATATTAATTATTGATCTAATAATGGAGATACTATGCAATGACAATTATTAAACAGCAATAATATAAAATATCAACGTAGCAATTATTGAATTAATAAAATAAAATATTGAACAGTAATCACTGTAACAATTATTGAGTAGTGTCTTCTTACGTAAGAATCAATAATTCAAAAAATCTTTGCAATACAGGTATATCTCTTGTAACTAACGCGCGTCTTACTATATTTTAACCAAGGGTATTCCAATGATGTTAACTTGGTAATAACTACGCCATTATTTATAAAAACTCAAACTTGTCATTTTCTTCATCCAAACAATTATTACATTATGGAGCCCACAAATGGTTGCTTGCCAGTGCATACGAATATTCCCCGACAACAAGAATATTCCCCGACCAAACGAATATTCCCCGACAATAATAAGTATTTTATAAGCCACTTGCATATTTTGAAAAAATTTCACATATCACCCTTAACTTTAACTTTTTATCAATTTAACTATTTACTAAATAGAAAAATTGAATATTTTTATTTCATAAAATTCGGGGTCTTACAAGTATCATGTTGACAATTTGGACGTTATTGAGTTCAGGATAAATTAACTTATAAATCTTTAAAATTTATTCTTGAAATTGTTTTATTGAATTGTCATCATCCTCATGTTTATAATATGTTGAAAGTCATCTGTGGCCTATAGTGCATAGATGGACTTGGTATGATTATGACTAGGGATTATTTGGTATAATCATGACCGTAATGTTACAAATAATGTGGTAAAAATCCTCATTGGCCGTAGTGCATTGATGGACAGTTGTTGGCATGATCATGACCATTGATGAATACACGAATATCCTTGGCCCGTAGTGCATGGATAATTTGTGGTCGTGATACTAATGAATATCCTTGGCCGTAGTGCAGGGATGATGTGGATTATTTATTAAGCTGAGTCTAAGCGATAAAAGTAATGAAAAACCTTTTAAATCATAGAAGATAGTAGACATTATGTTCTACTTGACTCTTCTAATGGATTGCATGTTCCGCTGCAGTTGAACTTGATTTTTGTTATATTTTATCAGTTTAACACTGTTGAAGGCTAAAGATAAATTATTCTGCATTATCTTAGTCATAATATTTTTTAGTGGGCTAGTTGAGCTCACCCTTTTGCTTTAATTGTTCTCTTCAGGAAATGAGAACGTAGCAGGGACTAGTTGGGGAACGGAGTGACGGTCCAGATGATAAAATTAGTAGTCCTCATTATTCTATATGAAATAGTGTGATAATAAATGTATTGATGACTTATTTTGAGTTTGAATACTGTCTAGAAGACAATATTTGTATTAAAACTCACATCTCATGTTGTATATTTAAGTTTGTATTTGTATTCTGTATCATATATTTGGCGACTCAGAATAGATGATGTATACCTATTTTGGGGGCGTCACAGTAGGTTTAAAGCTTATGGATATGATCCCTGGCTGTTATGTGAGACAAGAACTAGGAAGGGAGAGATGCAGAATTCCTTCGCTAGTATGACCTACCTAAGTTTATTTGGTTTTTGATTGGTCGGTCAGAGTATAGGGATAATATATGATATGATAACTAACCCTTGTTTTGTGGCAGTATCTGAAAATGACATCCGAGAATGTTGAGAATAGCAATGGAGTATAGGAGACCGTTAAGTCTCCACATATCAATATTCAGGATAATGTGCATCAGGAAAGCGACAATCCTCATACAAACAACAACACTGACCAAATGATGAATGATGGAATGTTCAGAGGCTTTATTCAATTCATGCAACATCAGGCGAGAGCGGCTCCTGTCCAAAATGTAGGTGGAAACTTGGAAACTCGGTGGGCCACCCGCTATACGATTCAAGGAGCTGGGACCACGGAGTTTATTGGAGAGCCAAAACCACTTAAGGCGAAGACGTGGATAAAGCAGATCACCAAGATATTTGATGTCTTGGGATGCTCCGAGGAGCAAAAGGTTAACTTTGCCAGCTTTATGTTGCGAGGAGAGGCGACATTGGTGGGAATCGGTAAAAGCATAGTCAACTCCGCCTTGACTTTGAAGATGTCTTGGGAGAAGTTCCAAGAACTATTCAACGACAAGTACTTTCCCGAAAGTATTCGTCACATGAAAGAGGTATAGTTCATCAAGTTGGAGTAGAAAAATATGATCGTGTCGCAGTATGAAGCTAAGTTTGCTGAGTTGTCCCGGTTTGCGTCTCACTTGGTTGATAATGAGGAAAGAATGACGCGGATGTTTCTAAGAGGTTTGAAACCCGAGATACGTCAATATCTAATTTCTCATAAAATGTGTTTGTATTCAGATGTTGTAAATAGGGCTCAGTTATTGGAGCGCGATAATGAATCAACTCAACTAAGAGAAAACAGCTGGCAAAATGATAATACCAGTGGTAGCAGTCATCGAAGCGTTGACAGGAAACGTGGAGGGAATCAACATGCCAGAAATGGTAACAACTTCATTGGTAATCATGGCCAAGACAATAAGAATGGACATTTCAAGAAGAGGAAATTCAACAATGATGGAAAGACGTCAACATCAGGACCCGTGGTTAAGGAAGGAGAACGACCACCTATCATATGCTTCAAATGAGGAGGGGAGGGACATATCAGTCCAAACTACGCGATGCCATCCAAAGCATGTTATAATTGTGGAAGAGAATGTCATGTAGCCTGATTTTGTCATGCACCGAAGACAAGTCCAGTTGGAACGGTGACACAAAATACCATCCTAGACAAGTCAAAACAAGTAGTTCAAGGTAGAGCTTTTGTTGTGACCTCAAAGAAAGCAAGGAACCCGAACGAGGTCATCACGGGTAAGCTTATCATAAACTCTAGCAAAGTCTATACGTTATTTGATACCGAATCTACCAATTCCTTTATTTCTCCTACTTGCGCTCAACGATTAAATTTGATTCCGGAGAAATTAGACTTTGACTTATCTATGGAAATTTGATTCCTTCATTACATCCACTGTTTATAAGTCTTGTTTGGCTCAAATCGGTACCCTCACATTACATGTCGATCTTATTTCATTTAAAATACTTGCATTTAATGTGATTCTAGGGGTTGATTTGTTAACTACTCATCATACAAAAATTGATTATTTTCTTAAGGTTGTTAGTTTTCATATTCCTAACCAACCTATTATGCGAATTCAAGCAACCAAACCATTAAAATCAATCACTGTCATCTCAAGCCATAAAGCCATTCGTTTATTGAAAAACGGATGTCAAGCTTTCTTAGCTCATGTCACAGATTTAAACAAAAATATGTCAGATTTGAATGATATTTTTGTTGTTAATAAATTTCCTGACGTTTTTCCTGAAGAACTTCCTGGCCTACCCCCAAAGTGTGAAATTGAATTTTGTAGAGACCTTGAACCCGGTACAAAACCCATTTCCAAAGCCTAGTATCGAATGGCTCCTATTAAACTTCAGGAGTTAAAGACCCAATTGCAGGAATTGTTAGACATTAGTTTCATTCGTCCAAGTACATCTCCTTGGGGTGCTCCTGTTCTATTCGTGAAGAAGAAAGATAGGAGTATGCGACTTTGTATTGACTACCGGAAATTGAACCATGTCACCATCAAGAATAGGTTTCTGTTACCCCACATTGATGACCTATTTGACTAGTTGCAAGGAGCACAATTTTTTTCTAAGATCGATCTTCATTCTGGATATCATCAGCTGAAGGTTAAAACTGAGGATATTCCAAAGACTGCCTTCAGAACTCGGTACGGGCATTATGAATTCTTAGTCATGTCTTTTGGATTGACTAATGCTCCTGCTGCCTTTATGGATATGATGAACCGAGTATTCAAGGAATATTTGGATCACTTTGCAGTTTTCTTTATTGATGACATCCTCATATATTCCAAAAGTCATGAAGATCATGAGCAACACTTGAGGCTGATACTCCAAAAGCTTCGTGAAAACAAGCTTTATGCCAAGTTGAAGAAATGCGAGTTCTGGATTGAGGAAGTAGCATTCCTTGGGCACGTAGTATCAATTCATGGAATATATGTTGACCCGACAAAGATTGAAGCTATTCAAAGCTGGGAGCAACCTAAATCTGTGACCGAAGTACGTAGCTTTCTCGGATTAGCTAGTTATTATCGGAGATTCTTAGAAGGGTTTTCTCGAATCGCTACTCCATTAACTCAGCTGACCCGGAAAGATATAAAATTCGGTTGGAGCGTGGAATGTGAGAAGAGTTTTCAAGAACTCAAAAGGAGACTCATTTCAGCACCTATTCTGACAATACCATCTGGCTCGGAGGGATTTGTCATCTATAGTGATGCATCGGGAAAAGGGTTAGGATGTGTTCTCATGCAACATGGGAAAGTCATAGCCTATGTCTCTCGGCAACTCAAAGAATATGAGAGGAATTATCCTACTCATGATCTAGAGTTGGCAGCTGTTATCTTCGCACTTAAAATTTGGAAGCATTACTTGTATGGGGAGAAAGTGGAGATCTTTACGGATCATAAAAGCCTCAAATATTTCTTCACCCAAAAGGAACTCAACATGCGGCAACGACGTTGGTTTGAACTGTTGAAAGATTATGATCATACCATCCAATACCATCCTGGAAAAGCGACGTGGTAGCTGACGCATTGAGTAGAAGATCATATGCGAGTACGAGTGCGATATTGTCAACACAAAGACCCATTTTATGTGACTTGCAAAGGATGGAGATAGAGTTAAAGACTCCGGGGACCTATGTGATGATGGCGAATATACGAGTAGAATCGACTTTAATCGATAAAGTTAAAGCTGCTCAAACTATAGACCTGGAGCTGATGCATATGAGGAAGAAACTGCAAGAAGGTGCTATTTCAGAAGCAAGAATAGATTAAGAAGGAATACTTCGAGTCAACTCCAGACTTTGTGTTCCTAACGACCCTGATTTAAAGTATAAAATCATGATGGAGGCACACAACACACCATTTGCAATCCATCCTGGAAGTACCAAAATGTATCATGATCTTCGACATACATTTTGGTGGGGCAATATGAAGGGAGAGATAGCGCTGTTTATCTCAAGGTGTTTAACGTGTCAATGAGTCAAGGCGAGCATCATGTACCAAAAGATCCATTGCAACCACTTGAAATTCTAGAATGGAAGTGGTAGCACATTACCATGGATTTCGTTACTGGTCTTCCCAAGGTTTCTCAAGGCATATATACAATTTGGGTTATTGTTGATAGATTGACCAAGTCTGCTCACTTCTTACCGATACGAGAAACTTATACACTTGAATGTCTTGTTCGTATGTACATAAACGAGATTATAAGACTGCATGGTATGCCAATATCCATAGTTTCTGATCGAGACCCAAGATTCACTTCATGATTTTGGGTTAGTTTGCAGAAAGCTATGGGCATAGATTTATGATTTATCTTGGCATATCATCCTCAGACGGACGGGCAGTCGGAGAGGACTATTCAAACTCTTGAAGATTTATTAAGACTCTGTGTCCTTGACTTCAAGGGAAGTTTGGACAAGTTCTTACCATTGGTGGAGTTTTCCTACAACAACAACTATCAAACAAGTATTGGCATGGCTCCATTTGAAGTGTTGTATGGAAGAAAGTGTCGTTCTCTAGTATGCTGGGATGAGGTGGGTGAAGCAACGTTGGGACCGGAGTTGGTACGTATGACTACGAAAAAGATTCAAACAATCCAACAACGTATAAAAACCTCACAAGATCGACAAAAGAGTTGTGTTGATCTTCATCGAAAGGACGTAGAATTCGATATTGGAGATCATGTGTTGTTACGTGTTGCTCCATGGAAAGGAGTTACGAGATTTGGAAAGAGAGGAAAGCTCAATCCTAGATTAATTGGCCCATTTTTAATCCTCGATCGAGTAGGAACTGTGGCCTATAGACTCGATTTACCGTCAAGTATGTCTCGTGTTAATAACATTTTTCCATATGCATGTTACGTAAATATGTGAAAGACCCGCACCACATTATTGAGTTAGAACCGGACGAAATAGCGGAAGATTTAACGTATAAAGAGGTTCATGTTAAAATCTTGGATAAGAAGGAACATGTTCTACGCTCCAAGGTTATACCTCAAGTCAAAGTTTTGTGGAGGAACCACGATGTTGAGGAATTGACCTGGGAGTTAGAATCTGAAATGAAATCAAGGTATCATTACCTCTTCGACATACCAGGTACGTATCCTAATTTCGAGAGCGAAATTTCATAAGAATGGGAGGTTGTAAGACCCCAACTTTTATGAATAAAGATGAATTTTCTATAAATATCATTTTTGAATATTATGGAATGAATTTGATATAATGTTATAGTTGTGGGTAATATTTATAAATTTTGCAAAGTACGTAAGTTGTTATATAATATTCGATTGGTCGGGGAATATTCGTTTTAATAGAGAATATTCGTACAACGACACAATCATTGGTGGACCCCACAACGGAATTATTGTCGAATTGAGAAAGTGACAAAAATACTTTATGAAAATAACGATGGAAGTTTTACTGTTAACTGCTGAAACACCTAGTGTTAAAAGTACAGTAATACGCGTGGTTGTATAGTAGCACACGGTATTGATTATTGATGCTTACGTGAGAAGTCACTTAGTTTTGTTCAATTATTGCTACAGTAATTGCTGAATAGTATCTCACGTTATTTGATTCAATTGTTGTCAATATTTTATATATTATTAAATCAATAATTGAGATGACAAAGTTATTAATATTATTATTTGCAATATTAACGATGTCTAGAAGTTCTATCAAGGAGAGGGTTGGTCACCTAATTGCGCGCCAATAGGGAGAAATCCTTATTGGAAAGCCCCATTTTTCTTGGGAATGACCTTGTTGATTAATATTGTGAAATATATTAATAATGATAAATTTTGTTTTATTAGTATTATTAATTTAATAAAACAGGAAAACTTTTTATTTAAAACAAAATACTTTTATAAAGTTATCTATTTTATTAGACTATAAATAGAATATATATATATATTTATTCGCATAGTGTTTTGCATAGTAAAATCTTTTTATATAAAGCAGAATACTTTTATAAAGTTATTTATTTTATTAGATTATAAATAGAATATATTTTATTTTATTATGCATAGTATTTCATAGTGCTCTGCATAGTGTTTACATAGTAAAAACTTTTATATAAAATAAAATACTTTTTATAAAGTTTTGTTTTATTTGATTATAAATAGAATATATTATATTTTATTGTATAGTGAAGCATAGTATCCTTTCCATTCTTCTATAAATAGGATGTTTAGTTAGAATTGAAAATCACATCAGAAATTCAGAGAATTCTCCTTCTATAATCTTGAGCGTATTTCTTTAGAGTTTAAGAAAGCTTTGAGCATAGAAATTAGTGCAAGTTTTCTTCAAGTATATCCTCACCCTACCAGTCGGAATACTCTTATTTTTAAGGTAATGAATATTATTTGTTGTACTCGTAAGGGTTATTATTTCTTTTGTCTTCATGAAGAGAACTTCTGTTATTCCATTCTTTATCATTATGTTGGAATAATCTATCTATGCGAAGTACCGCATACATGGTGAAATTCTTCTGTTATTCCATTCTTTATTATTCTGTTGGAACATCTTGTCTGTGCGTTTACGCATGACCTGGTTCCGATTCTTTATTATTCTATTGGAACATCACATGCATGCGGTTTTACGCATGACACAGCTCCGATTCTTTATTATTACATTGGAGCATCCATGCATGCGGATTACGCGTATTTGGTTTCATTCTTTATTATTCTGTTGGAATAACCTGTTTGTGCGATCTATCGCATGCATGGTGATTTCTTCTGTTATTCCATTCTTTATTATTCTATTGGAATAACCTGTCTACGTGGATTATCAGATACATGGTGAATGATCCTTTGTATTCATTCCTTATTAAATTGTGGAAATGACCTGTCTAAGTGGATTACCGCATGTCAGACGAAAATCCATTTGCAGTTTCATATATTCTCTTATACTTAGTTGGTTAAAGCTTTAACTTCTATACTCCATGAAATTAGTGGAATATCCTTGATATTTGCGCTTCATCCAGTATCTTTTTATGGAAATATTCTTCTGAGCATTCTTAAATTTTACTCCACAAAGCAGTATCATGTTGACAATTTGGACCTTTTTGAGTTCAGGATAAATTAACTTATAAATCTTTAAAATTTATTCTTGAACTTGTTTTATTGAATTGTCATCATCCTCATGTTTATAATATGTTGAAAGTCATATGTGGCCTGTAGTGCATAGATGGACTTGGTATGATTATAACCAGGGATTATTCGGTATAATCATGACCGTAATGTTACAAACTATGTGGTAAAAATCCTCATTGGCCGTAGTGTATTGATGGACAGTTGTTGGCATGATCATGACCATTGATGAATACACGAATATCCTTGGCCCGTAGTGCATGGATAATTTGTGGTCGTGATACTAATGAATATCCTTGGTCGTAGAAAAGGGGATGATGTGGATTATTTATTAAATTTGAGTCTCGTGATAAAAGTAATGAAAAACCTTTTAAATTATAGAAGATAGTAGATTTTATTCTCTACTTGACTCTTCTAATGGATTGCTTGTTCCGCTGCAGTTAAACTTGATGTTTGTTATATTTTATCAGTTTAACACTGTTGAAGGCTAATGATAAATTATTCTGCGTTATCTTAGTCATATTATTTCTTACTGGGCTAGTTGAGCTCACCCTTTTACTTTCATTGTTCTCTTCAAAAAATGAGAACGTAGCAGGGACTAGTCGGGGAACGGAGTAACGGTCCAGATGATAACATTAGTAGTCCTCACTATTCTATAGGAAATAGTGTGATAATAAATGTATTAAGGACTTATTTTGAGTTTGAATACTGTCTAGAAGACAATATTTGTATTAAAACTCACAGCTCATGTTGTATATTTAAGGTTGTATTTATATTTTGTACCATGTATTTGGCGACTCAGAATAAGTGATGTATACCTATTTTGGGGGCGTCATAATGAGAATGACCAGTTAATGACCAGAACACCAAATGAAGTGAACTAGAAAATGGACCCTCGAAGCTGCTTGGTTTCTGGGTTACCCAGAAAACCTACGAGTTGTCTGACAGCTACTTTGGGAGATCAGATCTTCGTGTTGGTTTGAGTTATGACCTAAATGATGGTTGATGATTGTAATGTTACATAAACACTACACGATTAAGGTTCAAGCTAGCCCAGAATATGATTGGACTGAGAATTAAGGCCGGTCAAACGTGACCCATTGAGCACTTACTGTTAGTGTTCTTGAGGCTCAAGAACACCAACAATGACGCTTTGTGTCGCTATGGCCTATAGCGACGATTTTATTAATTTTAATTTCTGATTTTCCGAAAATTGATTTAAAATATAAAATAAATTCTAAAAATTACAAAAATGGTTTTAAACTTTATTTAAAATTATGAAAAATAACTTTTAATAATATCAAATATATTTCATTAATATTTATAATTATTGGAATATTAATGGTATTTAATTTATTTAATTAGTGTATTAAATAAATTAGAGAAAATGATTTTAATATTATAAAATCATTTTAAATAAGAATAAAGTGTTTTAAAATATTTTGAGTTATAAAATGTAACTTTTAATATTTTTGAGTAAATTTCAATAATAATTTAACATTAATGATAATAGATTTATTGAATTATTATATTAAATAAATGAGTTAAAAATGGTTTTATTGATATAAAATCATTTAAAAATTAGAAAAGTGATTTAAAAATATTTTAAGTTATAATTAATGACTTTTAATATTTTGATAATAATTTTATTAATATTTAAATATTAATGGTGATGATTTAAAATGATTTTAATTATTTTAAAAAACATTTAAGTAGAATATTGATGATTTAAATATATTTTAAGTTATTAACAATAACTTTAATAATTTGACAAGTATGTCATTAATATTTTTATATTATTAAATATTAATGATGATAATATTATTTGATATTTAAATCATTTCAAAATGATTCCAGTGTTTGAAAAAAATATTATAAATTATAATAATTGTTTATAAATTATTACAAGCTTCCAAAAAATATTATAACTGATATATGACTTATCTAAAATAATATTGAAGCTTTGAGACCGAGTTTAAGTGATAATAAATGTGTTAATTGTCGGATAGGGTGACCAGTACACTTAGATGAGACCAAAGTCCAATCAGACCGAACTAGTTAGACTTGATAAGTGTTTATATTGGTTATAAACACTGATGTTATTATGTGATAATGTGCCTAGGAGAAGTATTGACTGTAAATTACAGTATTATGTGTTATGAATTATTGTGCTAATTGTGAGACCGATATTGTGATTATAGGTCTTTCAAACGCAGATAAGTATATTGTGTAGCAATAATCAACGCAGAAGGCAAGTTTCCTAACTCAACCTTGAGTTATATCTTTTAAATATTATAGTGGTTAGTTATTGTTGATTAGACCACGCTCAAGAATTTATTGTTGATTATTTGCAGTTAGTGCATGTTTATTAGTTCAAATTGAATTAGTGATTCTGAGAATATACTTAAAGAATAATTGTTATTGGATACTCATATCCGTAAAAGCTATTAGTGATTGCAAATAGTACAATCAAATTATGTCTATTATTAAATCGTGTTGAGAAATGTCTTAGCTAATTTTTCTGGCTAGACGAACATTTATTAGAACTTGATAGGTTCGAGAAGAGAAGAGAAGAGAATTCAATTATTATTGCTAGAGAATACTCATTTAGAGTACTAAGTGAGGGATTACCGAAGCGCATCAATAGTGAGATATGTGGACACATAGTGTGAGAATCTCATACTGGTGAAGTATTAATCAAGTTATTTAAACGGATTATTGGATGTCTGGATAAGATGAAATGAGTACGAAGATCTTTAGTGGGCATGTTGCACTAGTGCCGATGGCCAGAAGTACCGGTATGAAAGCGAGTCGATTGAAGAAGTGGGAAAAGTTGAACCCATGGTGAATCTGGGGAGTGATCATGATGATTATCACGAGATGCATCTGAGTGGTGATGAGGAGGTAGAGTTCGAAGAAGTTAAGGTGGAGAAAGAGAATAAGACTGAAGTTGGAGAACAAGATCAAGTATCTATAGAAGTTCAAGAACTCCTGAGCAAAGTATTTCTCTTGGAGGAGTTGTGGAAGACAGAGCGAGCGTTATGCGAAATGACCAAAGAACGGAACGAGCTGAAGGCGTACGTGGATAGGATGAAGAGTGAAGGTGGTGGATCGTCTGAAGGAACAATCAAGTAGAAAAAAGGCAAGAATAAGAGAAATAGGGACAACGACAACGATAATTCTGAAAATTTAAACCCGAAGGAGAATCAAGTTTGTAGCAAGTGTGGAAAGACTCACGTGGGAGAATGCATGATGTATAAGAATGTGTGTTTCCCCTGTAAGCAGGAAGGACATATGTAAGACCCCAACTTTTTTAATAAATAAAATTGAATTTTCTTTAATTATTATTGTGAATAATAAGGTGTTAATTTGATATAATGCTTTGGTTATGGGTGAAATATGCAAAATTTTCAAAATAAGCAAGTGGTTATAAAATATTCATTGTTGTCGGGGAATATTCGTACGACGGCGCAACCATTTGTGGGACCCATAACAGATAAATATCGGATGAAGAAAGCGACAAGTTTGAGTTTTTACAAATAACGGCGTAGTTATTTACAGATTAATGATGTTGGAATACCCGTTGGTTAAAATACTGATAATACGCATGGTTGCACAAGAGTAGCACGGTTTTTGCAGTATTTTTGAATTATTGATTCTTACGTAAGAAGGCACTAATAAATAATTATTACAGTAATTACTATTCAATATTTTATTTTATTGATTCAATAATTGCTGCGTTGATATTTTATATTATTACTATTTCAATAATTGTCACTGCATAGTATTTTCCATTATCAGATCAATAATTTATATTATTTGAATAATATTATTAGATAGCATTATTGGCAATGTCTAGAAAGTTCAGTCAAGGAGATGTTTGGTCACCTAATTGCGCGCTAGTAAGGAGAAATCCTTATCGGAAAGCCCCCTATTTCCTAGGAACGGCCTGGTTGTCATAATTGTGATTATGTAATATTATTTGTGAATAATTAATTATTGATTTATATGATAAGGAAATATTTATTTTATGTGGATATAAATGATGGATATATTTATTGTGGTTATAAATGAAGGAATTAATGTTGAGGTGTTTTATCAGTATTTTTGGCAAAATAGAGGTGCTGAAAATCACCCGTATATAGATTTCAGACATTTTCTGTTTGGAATTTGGAAAAACTTTCTTCTACAAAGTTGTAGAGAATTAAATGTCCTATGAAAAGCGCATGAGATTCAAATTTTTCTGATAAAAGAGCTATTTATTATGAATTATTGAAGTTTTGTAAATTAAAATATTTTTATTAAAAATATGGGTGGGCCCCACTTTTGGTTGTTGGGGAAGATGGCTGATTTTTGGTGGGTGGAAATAGTAGCAGATAAAGCCATCAGGTTGTAAGTCAAGTCTGCTTTGGCATTCTAACATTTTCTTATAAATAGGGTGCTTAGTTAGAATTGAAAATCACACCAGAAATAAGTTTTCTCTCTTCCTCTTTCTATATTAT
Source organism: Panax quinquefolius (assembly GCA_020205615.1). Classification (NCBI taxonomy): domain Eukaryota; kingdom Viridiplantae; phylum Streptophyta; class Magnoliopsida; order Apiales; family Araliaceae; genus Panax; species Panax quinquefolius. The sequence goes on along the minus strand of CM035165.1, from coordinate 66,085,881 downwards.
CGAGTGTATTTTGTGAGTATTTATGTGACACCCCCAAAACAGGTATACATCACCCATCTTGAGTCGCCAGATACATGGTACAAAAACAAATACAACTTCAGTAATATAATTGCCGTGCAAAATACGACAACACATATCTTGTGAGTTTGAATACAAATATTGTATACTAGAGAGTATATACAAACTCAAAAGGAGTCCCCATTACAATTATTGATACACTATTTTACAAAAAAATAGTGAGATTATGCTAAACAACTATCTTGAATCATCACTCCATACCCGGCTAGTTCTGCTAAATTCTCTCATCACGAGAAGAACAATGGAACAAAAAGGAAAAGGGTGAGCTCAACTAGCCCAGTAAAGAATATTATGACTAAGATAATATACAAAAAATTATCATTAGTCTTCAATGAGGAAAATCGATAAAATATAATAAAAAACAAGTTTTAGATCAACAACTGCGGTGAAACAACAATCCATTAGAAGAGTCGAGTAGAGAAAGAATTCTACTATCTTCTAAGATTTAAAATCTATCATCGATATTTTATCCTGTAACATCAATCGATATACATCTTGAATCAAATATTCATCTTTTCACTTCTGAGGCCAAAGATATTCATTTGTATCACCCGGTTAGTCGTATTCATCTCAACACTTTTGTTCATCTTTACTATGGACCAAAAGATATTCATTAGGTAATCATTCATCTTTTACTACTGGGCCGAAGATATTCGGTGATATCATCATTTAGGGTGAGGATGATGAAAAATATTTTAAAGAAAATGAATCGGTGAGACGGAAGGACAAATATTAGGGATTAAGTATCATAGTTTATCAAGATCGATAATACTTCATAATAACCAATTTTGAAGCATAATTCAAAAATAAAGATCAAAACATGGATCTGATCAAAGATAGTAACCATAATAGACATTTTGGACAAAAAGAAGAAAATTTCATTTTTTCGGTGGATAGTGCCGTGTTCGTGAATAGTACCATATACGTGAATAGTGTCGTATACGTGAATAGTAACCTCGACACAAAAAGTTTCAAATTTGATAAAAAGTTCAGACCAATATTTTGGTATAATGATATTGAAGAAAATAATATCATTTAGGAAGAAAATAACATCCCTTACCTCAAAATAATAGTATTTTTAATTGAATTTGGATATAGTCTTGTGAAACTTGCTTTGAATAACAACTCTCAAAGTATCTAAATACTCACAAAAATATGCTCAATAATCTAGAGAGAGAAAACTTGTTTCTGGTGTAATTTTTAATTCTAACCTAAGCGTCTATTTATAGGAAAATGCTAGAACGTCATAGGAGACTAAAATAATAAAATATTAATTTTTTCCTTTTTTCCTACGCATGCAAAGACCAGCCATCTAGCATGCCATTATTGAAAAAAACTTCAGCAGCCCACATGCTTTAGAAAATCAAAAAGTGGGTCTCACCCATAATTTAATAAAAATCAGTTTATTTTCCGAAACTTCAGTCATTCATAGAAAATAGCTCTTTTATCAGAAAAATTCGAATCTCATGTCCTTTACATAGGAAATTTAATTCTCTACAACTTTGAAAGTTTAAGTTTTTCCAAATTCCAAGCAAAAAAATGCAAAGAAATCCACAAGCGGATGATTTTAATACCTCAATCAGAGCAAAATAATGATAAAACACCTCAACATTAATTCTTTCATTTATAACCACATAAAATAAATAAATTCATCATTTATATCCACATAAAAAATAAATATTTTCTTATCATATAAATCAATAATTAATTATTCATAAATAATATTATAAAATCACAATTATGACAACGAGGCGGTTCTTCAGGAAAGAGGGGCTTTCAATAAGGATTTCTCCTTCTTTGGGCATGATTAGGTGACCAAACCTCTCCTTGACAAGAACTTTCTAGACATTGCCAATAATCTTTATCTAATAATATTATTCAAATAATATGAATTATTGATCGATAATGGAGATGATGTGCATTGATAATTATTGAAGCAATAATAATATAAAATATCAATATGACAATTATTGAATCAATAAAATAAAATATTGAGCGATAATTATTGTAACAATTATTGAGTAGTGCCTTCTTACGTAAGAATCAATAATTCAACAATCTTTGTGTGCAATACAAGTGTCTTCTTTGTGCAACCAGTGTATTCTTGTATTTTAACCACCGGGTATTCCAGCGGTGTTAGCGGTAACAACTTCTGTAGATTATTATTTAATTTTGTCATTTTCTTCATCCGACCGTTATCCTTTATGGGGCCCACAAATGGATGCGCCGTCGTACAAATATTCTCCGACAAAAAGAATATTCCACGACCAAACGAATATTCCCTGAAAAATGAATATTTTATAACCACTTGCTTATTTTGCAAAATTTTCATATTTCACCCATAACCAAAGTACTATATCAAATTAATACCTTATTATTCACAATAATAAATAGAGGAAATTCGATTTTATTCATTAATAAGTTTGGGTCTTACAACCTCCCCTCCTTATGAAATTTCATCGTCGAAATTGACGTATGTACCTGGTGTTTCAAAAAGGTGAGGATACCTCACTTTCATTTTTGATTCTAACTCCCGGGTCATTTCTTCAATAGCATGGTTTCTCCACAAAACCTTAACTTGTGGTATAACCTTCGTGCGTAGGAAATGCTCTTTCCTATCAATATCTTAACAGTACCTCCTCGTATGTTAAATCTTCGGCTATCTTGTCCGGTTCTAACTCTATAATGTGGTTCGGGTCTTTAACGTATTTACGAAGCATAGATATGTGAAAAACATTATGAACACGAGACATGCTTGGAGGTAATACGAGTCTATAGGCCACATTCCCTATTCGGTCAAGAATTTTAAATGAACAAACAAATCGTGGATTGAGCTTTCCTCTCTTCCCAAATCTTGTAACTCCCTTTCATGGTGCAACACGTAACAATACATGATCCCCAAACTTAAATTCCACGTCCTTCCTATGAAGATCCGCATAACTCTTTTGTCGATCCTGTGCCGTTTGTATACGTTGTCGAATCATTTCGATATTCTCTGCAGTCATTCATACCAACTCTGGTCCCAACAATGTTATTTCACCCACCTCATCCCAGCATACTGGAGAACAATATTTTCTTCCAAACAACGCCTCGAATGGAGCCACACCTATACTTACTTGATAACTGTTATTGTAGGAGAATTCCACCAATGGTAAGTACTTATCCCAACTCCTTTGAAATCTAGGACCACGAGCCTTAATAGATCTTCAAGAGTTTGAATAGTCCTCTCGATTGTCAGGTGGTTTGAGGATGATATATGCGGCCCAGAATCGTAAATCCGTGCCCATAGCTTTCTGCAAGCTAACCCAAAATTGTGAAGTGAATCTTGGGTCGCGATGAAACTATGGATCTTGGCATGCCATGCAATCTTACAATCTCATTTACGTACATATTAGCAAGGCGTTCGAGGAATAAGTCTCACGTATAGGCAAGAAATGGGCGGACTTGGTTAATCTTATCAACAATAACCCAAATCGCATCTATGCCTTGAGAAACCTTGGGAAGACCCTTGAAATCCATAGTAATGTATTCCCACTTCCATTTGAGAATCTCAAGTGGTTGTAATGGACCCTTTGGCATTTGATGCTCGCCTTTACACGTTGACAAGTTAAACACCTCGAGATAAACTCGCGATCTCTCTTTTCATATTGCTCCACCAAAATGTATGTCGAAGATCATGATACATTTGGTACTCCCGAGATGGATTGCAAGCGTGTGTGTGTGTGCCTCCATCATGATTCTATGCTTCAAGTCGAGAATCGTTAGGAACCTGAAAGTGCGGAGTTGACTCGAAGTATTCCTTCTTCATCGATTCTTGCTTACGGAATAGCACCTTCTTGCATTTTTCTTCTTCATACGCATCGGCTCCATGTAATAGTAGCTTGAAGCGACTTTAACTTTGTCGATTAAAGTCGGTTCTACTCGTATGTTTGATATCATCACGTGGGTACTTGGAGCCTTCATCTCTATCTCCATCCTTTGTAAGTCATATAAAATGGGCCTTTGTGTTAACAACATTGCACTCGTACCCGCATATGATCTTCTACTCAATGCGTCAGCTACTACGTTCGCTTTTCCAGGATGATATTGGATGGTATGATCGTAATCTTTCAATAGCTCGAGCAAACGTCATTGCCGCATGTTGAGTTCCTTTTGGGTGAAGAAATATTTAAGGCTTTTATGATCTGTATAGATCTCCACTTTCTCCCCATACAGGTAGTGTCTCCAGATCTTCAATGCGAAAAGCATTTTGCTTGACTACAAATCATGAGTAGGATAATTTCTCTCATATTCTTTAAGTTGTCACGAGGCATAGGCTATGACTTTCCCATGTTGCATGAGAACACATCCTAACCCTTTGCGAAGCAGCATCGTTGTAGATAACAAATCCATCAGAAACGGATGGTATTATTCGAGAACAGGTGCGAAATGAGTCTTCTCTTGAGTTCTTGAAAACTCTTCTCACGATCCTCGCTCAACCAAATTTTATATCTTTCTGAGTCGGTGAGTTAGCGGAGTAGCGATTCGAGAAAATCCTTCCACGAATCTCGATAATAACTAGCTAAGCCCGAGAAAGTTCGTACTTGATCATGCCGACTTTGGTTGCTCCCAACTTTGTATGGCTTTAATCTTGGCAAGGTCGACGGATACTCCATGTTTTGACACCACATGCCCGAGGAATGCTACTTCCTCAAGCGAACTCGCATTTCTTGACTTGGCATATAGCTTGTTATCACGAAGCCTTTGCGATTACCGAGCTTCAAATGGTGCTCATGATCTTCACGGCTTTTGGAATAGATGAGGATGTCATCGATAAAAAGACAACAATGGCCGATCTAAATATTCCTTGAATACGGTTCATCATATCCATGAAAGCGGCGGGAGCATTAGTCGATCAAAAGACATGACTAAGAATTCATAATGCCGTCTATCGAGTTACGAAGGCGGTCTTTGGAATATCCTCGGTTTTAATCTTTGGTGATGATATCGAGCGAAGATCGATCTTTGAAAAGAATTGTGCTCCTTGCAAGCTGTTGGTCAAACAAGTCATCAATGCGAGGTAGCGGATACCTATTCTTGATAAGTGACATGGTTGATTCTTGGTAGTCGATCAAAGTCGCATACTCCGTCTTTCTTCTTCTACGAATAATAACAGGAGCACCCCGAGGAGATGTACTGGGGCCGAATAAAACCGATGTCCAACAACTCCTGTGGTTGGACCTTTAACTCACGAAGTTCAATAGGAGCCATTCGATATGGGGTTTTAGAAATGGGCTTTGTACGAGGTTTAAGGTCGATAAAGAATTCAACTTCACGTTACGGGGTGGGCAGGGAAGTTCTTGAAATCGTCGGGAAATTCACTAACAATGGAAATAGTATTCAAATCGGCGTGTTTTTGTTCAAGTTCGTGACATGGGCTAAGAAAGCTTGACATCCATTTTTTAATAAGCGAATAGCTTTATGGCTTGATATAGCGGTGATTGACTTTAATGGTTTGGTTATTTGAATTCGCATAATAGGTTGGTTAGGAATATGAAAACTAATGACCTTACAAAAATAATCAATTTTAGCATGATGTGTGGTTAACCAATCAATCCCTAAAATCACATCAAATGCAAGAATTTTCAAGCGAAATAATTATTGACACATAATGTGATGGTACCGATTTGAATCAAGCAAGATTTATAGGCGGTAGATGTAATAAAAGTTTCTCTAGCAGAGTCTCCACGAGATAAGTCGATGTCTAATTTCTCTCGAGTCAAGTTTAAGCGTTGAGCACAAGCGGGAGAGATAAAAGAATGGGGTAGAGCCGGTATCTAATAAGGTATAAACTTCACAAAAGTTTATAATTAGCTTACCGTGATCACCTCGTTTGGGTTCCTCGCATTTTGGCGATCACGATAAAGCGCCCTTCGGGGAACCACCAGAGCTTTGACTTATCTGGGACGACCTTTGGAGTCACCATCCTGTTGAACTTGGTTTCACAACTAGAAAATCTCTAGCTATATGACCTTCCTTTCCACAGTTATAACACACCTTGGATTGTTGTGGGCGGTTTGGGTGATGTGTCCCTCCTTCCGCATTTGTAACAAACGACGGGGTGCTCGTTCTCTCTCCCCTAAAAGCAGTTGATGTTTGTCTTTGGCGTCTTCACATTATCATTGTTGTACCTTCTCTTCTTGAAATCTCCTCCCAACTCGCTCCTTCTATTATCACGTACGATTACCACCAGTGAGTGGTTCTGCTTTTGTAATAGAATGTTTTCCTCCTCCTTTGGTTTTCATTGCTTCGATGGATTGCCGCTTGCCGGTATGACCACGGTTGTGGTCCCTTAGTTGAACATACTCATTATCTCGCTCTAATAATAATTGAGCCATTTACAACATCTGAATATAAAGAAAATTTATGAGAGATAAGATATTGCGAATCTCGGGCTTTAGACCTCTCGAAACATCCTTGTCATTCGTTCCTCATTTTCGACCAAATGAGGTGCAAACACTGGATAACTCTGCAAACTTCGCCTCATCTTTGGGACACCATCATCGTTGTTTTTGTTCGGTCGATAAACTCCACCTCCTTCATATAGCCGAATACTTTCGGGAAAGTACTTGTCATTGAATAGTTCTGAAATGTTTCCCAAGACATCTGAGAGCGGGTGTGGTGGTATGCTTCCTGAGAATCCCCCCGGTGAGATGCCTCACGCGCGGAACATAAAGGTGGCGAATGGAACCTTACATTTCCTCTGCATCCCAAGACATCGAATATCTTGGTAATTTTCTTGACCCACGTTTACGCCATGATCGGATCGGCTTTCCCTTAAATTACGGTGGTCCTGACTCTTTAAACTGCTTGGTTTGTGACAAGCCGCGCATTGCTAGCATTTCCACCCGTATTTTGTGCACATGAGTCTCCCTAAATGCGGTTTTGCATGAGCTGCAAAAAACATCTAAACATCCATCATTCATCATTTGTTCGGTAGTGTTGTTTCTAGGAGGAATATTGCCTTCTGTTGCACGTTCCACAGGTGGTGATCAAAGGTGTCTCCATGGTGCGATTTACTCCATTATTAACATTCTCAGCTGCCATTCTTAAATACTGCCATAAAATAAGGGTTAATAAGTCATATCATATATTATCCCTATACTCGGCCGACCAAATAAACACCAAATAAACTTTAGTCGGGTCATACTAGCGAAGGAATTCCCCATCTCTCCCTCCTAGTTCTTGTCTCACATCTCGGCCGGGGATCATATCCTAAGCTTTGATACCATTGTATGGCGCCCCCAAAGCAGGTATACATCACCCATCTTGAGTCGCGAGATACATGGTATAGAAACAAATATAACTTGGTAATATAATGCCAAGTGCAAAATCGACAACACATATATCTTGTGAGTTTGAATACAAATATTGTATACTAGAGAGTATACAAACTCAAAAGGAGTCCTCATTACAATTATTGATACACTATTTTTTACAAAATAGTGAGGACTTCTAAACAACTATCTTGAATCATCACTCCATACCCATTTAGTTCTGCTAAATTCTCTCCTCACGAGGAAGAACAATGGAACAAAAAAAGGAAAAGGGTGAGCTCAACTAGCCCGATAAAGAATATTATGACTAAGATAATATAAAACAAATTATCATTAGTCTTGATAGGAAAAATCGATAAAATATAATGAACAACAAGTTTTAGATCAACAAGCTGCGGTGGAAACAACAATCCATTAGAAGAGTCAAGTAGAGAAAGAATTCTACTATCTTCTAAGATTTAAAAATCCATCATCAATATTTTATCCACTGTAACATCAATCGATATACATCTTGAATCAAATATTCATCTTTGCTCTGGGCCAAAGATATTCATTTATATCACCGGTTGGTCGTATTCATCTCAACACTGTTCATCTTTGCACTCTCTGACCAAAGATATTCATTAGGTAATCATTCATCTTTTTACTTCTGGGCAAAGATATTCGGTGATATCATCATTTAGGGTGAGGATGATGAAAAATATTTTAAAGAAAAGCGAATCGGGTGAGGAAAAGGACAAATATTAGGGATTAAGTATCACGGTTTATCCAAGATCAATAATACTTCATAATAACCAATTTTGAAGCATAATTCAAAAATAAAGATCAAAACATGGATACAATCAAAGATAGTAACCATAATAGACATTTTGGACAAAAGAAGAAAATTTCATTTTTTGATTGAATAGTCTTGCGTATTTGTGAATAATGTCAAATATCGTGAATAGTGTCGTATCGTGAATAGTAACCTCGACACAAAAAGTTCCAAATTTGATAAAAAGTTCAGACCAATATTTTGGTATAATGATATTGAAGAAAATAATATCATTTAAGATGAAAACAACATCCCTTACCTCAAAATAACCGTATTTCTAACTGAATTTCGGATATAGTGCTGACAGAAACTTACACTGAATAACAACTCTCAAAGTATCTAAATACTCACAAAAAATCGCGCTCGATAATCTAGAGAAAGAAAACTTGTTTACGGTGTGATTTTCAATTTTAACCTAAGCGTCTATTTATAGTAAAATGCTAGAATGCCATAGGAGACTAAAATAATAAAATATTATTTTTTTTCCTTTTTTCCTACGCATGCAAAGACCAGCCATCTAGCATGCCATTATTGAAAAAAAAAAACAATTGACCCACATGCTTTAGAAAATCAAAAAGTGGGTCCCACCCATAATTTAATAAAAATCATTTTATTTTTCGAAACTTCAGTAATTCATAGAAAATAGCTCTTTTATCAGAAAAATTCGAATCTCATGTCCTTTCCATAGGAAATTTAATTCTCTACAACTTTGAAAGTTTAAGTTTTCCAAATTCCAAACAAAAAATGCCCGAAATCCACAAACGGATGATTTTTAATACCTCCAATCCGACAAAATACTGATAAAACACCTCAGCATTAATTCCTTCATTTATAACCACATAAAATAAATAAATCCATCATTTATATCCACATCAAAAATAAATATTTCCTTATCATATAAATCAATAATTAATTATTCATAAATAATATTACAGAATCACAATTATGACAACCAGGCAGTTCACAGGAAAGAGGGGGCTTTCCAATAAGGATTCCTCCTTCTTGGCCAATGATTAGGTGACCAAACCTCTCCTTGTGAAACTTTCTAGACATGACCAATAATCTTTATCTAATAATATTATTCCAAATAATATGAATTATTGATCGATAATGGAGATGATCTAGCATGCCATTATTGAAAAAAACTTCAAAGACCCACATGCTTTTTAGAAAATCAAAAAGTGGTTCCCACCCATAATTTAATAAAATCATTTTATTTTTGAAACTTGATGAATTCATAGAAAATAGCTCTTTTATCAGAAAAATTCGAATCTCATGTCCTTTCCATAGGAAATTTAATTCTCTACAACTTTGAAAGTTTAAGTTTTCCAAATTCCAAACGAAAATTGCCCGAAATCCACAAACGGATGATTTTTAATACCTCAAATCCGACAAAATACTGATAAAACACCTCAGCATTAATTCCTTCATTTATATCCACATAAAATAAATAAATCCATCATTTATATCCACATCAAAAATAAATATTTCCTTATCATATAAATCAATAATTAATTATTCATAAATAATATTACAGAATCACAATTATGACAACCAGGCAGTTCCCAGGAAAGAAGGGCTTTCCAATAAGGATTTCTCCTTACTGACGCGCAATTAGGTGACCAAACCTCTCCTTGACAGAACTTTCTAGACATTGCCAATAATGTTATTGAATAATATTATTCCAAATAATATGAATTATTGATCTGATAATGGAGATGATGTGCAGTGACAATTATTGAGCAACAATAATATAAAATATCAACGCATCCATTATTGAATCAATAAAATAAAATATTGAATAGTAATTACTGTAACAATTATTGAGTAGTGCCTTCCTACGTCAGAATCAATAATTCAATAATACGATCTGCAAAACCGTAGATATTCTTGTATTTTAAACGAGGGTATTCTAACAGTGTTAACGGTAACAACTACGCCGTTATTCAATTTTGTCATTTTCTTCATCCGACCGTTATCCGTTATGGGGCTCACAAATGGCTGCGCCTTCGTACGAATATTCTCCGACAAAAAGAATATTCCACAACCAAACGAATATTCCCCGACAAATGAATATTTTATAACCACTTGCTTACTTTGCAAAATTTTCATATTTCACCCATAACCAAAGTATTATATCAAATTAATACCTTATTATTCACAATAATAAATAGAGGAAATTGGATTTTATTCATTAATACATTGGGGTCTTACAATTTAGATACTTTGTGAATTGCTATTCATCAGTGCATGTTTCCTTTAGCCTTATACATGATATTTCAGCCCGAAGTACTGTTCTTTTGAGGTAATGGATAGTACGGGATTGTAAGGGATAGTAATGGATGTTATTTTTTTCGTAAATGATATTATTTTCTTCAATATCATTATGCTAAAATATTGATATGAATTTTATTGTGAAATTTCTATCATTTTGTGTTGGGGTTACTATTCACTTATACAGAACTATTCATGTATATGACATTATTTACGTATATGGTACTATGTACGAATACAGAGTACTATTTACGAGTTACTATTCACGAGTTACTATTCATGAGTACTATTCACGACAAAATTGGTTTCTTTTCCTGAGCAAATTATCGTTGATTTATGAATATTGCTCTTGAAATTAAATCCATGTTTTGATCATATTATTTTTATTATCATATATAACATTTTTATAACCCTAGTGTTGAAATTTCTCTTTCACTTGAGTGTAAAGATGGGTAGATTATTGGTATGATCGAGACTATGGGTTCTCTTTGCCGATGAGTGCAAAAGATGAATTGTTGACTGGTATGATCATGACCATTAAATTTATAATTGAATATCTTTAGCTTAAGTACAAAGGTGAATTGATCAACATGGTTATAATTATTGTTTATATAAAATCTGAAATGATTATATATTTCTTTGAGATATTAATGTCTTTGGCTTATAGTGCAAAGATGATCTGTTATTGAATATCTTTGGCCTGTAGTGCAAAGATGATCTGTTGTTGATTATCTTTGGCATGTAGTGCAAAGATGACCTGTTGTTGAATATCTTTGGCCAGTAGTGCAAAGATGAACAGTTGATGAATATCTTTGGCCAGTAGTGCAAAGATGAACGGTTTACGAATATCTTTGGCCCATAGTGCAAAGATGCATTTACTGGTATGGTTATGAACATGAACTGTGATTTGGTATAACCATGATCTTTGATGTTTCAGGTAAAGACAGGTGATGAAAATTATCATTGTCCTGGATGAGAAGAGGAATTTAGAACCAAAATTATGATTATGAGTTATTCATATGATTGTGGACCAGAACTATTGATTGATGTTACAGGGATAAAACATTGTTGGTGGACTTTTCATATGGAGAAGATAATGAACTTCATGGTCTATTTGACTCTTCCAATGGATTGCTCGTTCCACTGCAACTATGGTTCAAACGTTTTATCATCTACCATATGTTCTAAATCTACGATTTATTCTTGTGAAGGCTATTGATAATTTATTTATCTTTAGTCATGATATTCTTTACTGGGCTAGTTGTGCTCACCCTTTTGCTTTACAATTCCTTTCAGGTAATAAGAGTGTACGTAGCTGGGTCGAGCGGGGGTAACAGGGGAATAAAATGGTGGTCTCTAGCTGTGGGGGTTCTCCCTAAACAGTATAGAAAAGTGTGTGGTATTTTATACATCATTTAATAGTTATATTTGGTGAATCAAATAGGGTGAGGCGAACCCAACGTTAGAAGGGTGTTTTGCCACTATCATACAAAATGTCTAATGACCTACGACTTCGTGTTATCATAAGACAGGGTTGTGCACATCCACTTGCTGAGTATATCTATGAGCACTACTTATATAATCTTGGAGTTTGGTTGAAATATAATTTTCAATTGCAGACAGTGGAGATAGTTATATATCAAGAGAAGACTCACCTTTGGAAAGAACATGATAGCAATCTTCTAATTTTTCTTTGGGGTCTATTGGGTCAACCAAGGATAATTCTGTGGACATATGATATCTATCATAACCCAGACGCATGGCCTCCCATGTACGAAGGTTTCCTTGAGCACTTCCCAAAGATTTTAATTTCTAAAACAGTTATTGACTGTACCTTTATGTAAGGTGTCATTTTGAGGTGCTGACACAAGTTGGTGTCCAGAGTCACAGTTGGTATATATTTGTATCAAAACTCACAACATATGTGTTGTTGTATTTTGCACGACAATTATAGTAATAAAGTTGTAGTTGTTTTCTGTACCATGTATTTGGCGACTCAGAATAGGTTGGGCGGAATGGACCTATTTTGGGGGCGTCACAACATATTTCTTTACATTGTCCTAAGCCGAATATGAGAAAGTATTTTTCAAGTGGGAGAACGGGTCACGGATTCAACAAGTGTCCTGGTAAGAAGAAGACATGTGAAGGGAGTGGAAGGAAAACATCTTAAGTATAAGTGATAATATTTTTTGATGGTGTGTGATATTAACGGTTGTAATATCGAGAACGATGTGTAAGCATATGTAAATATATATATATATATATATATATATATATATATATATATATATATATATATGTTTGTATGAATAAATAAAATCTTTATTTTCTATATGATTATGAGATTAAGGTTAATTTGTGTATTCTTAAAACTTATACTTATGGTAAGTTCATGACTCATAATTATATGAAATGTTTTGAACCCCTCAGGGAATGGACGCCAAAGGTCTGACTAGGATAAGTTCACACACTCATATAATTGTGACAAGTTCCTGAACTCATAAGTGTGGTAAGTTTGACGAGCTGGGAATAACTAGGTGTGAATGGAGAAGTTCAACTTTTTGTATAAAGTTGGAGAATTATAACTTTTTGTGTAAAGTGGGAGAATTATAACTTTTTCTGTAAAGTTGTGTTGTTAATCCTTATATTATTAAAAAGGGATAGTTGTATATGTTGAGTACTAAATGTACTATGTGCTATTTGAATAAATATGTGATTATATGAGAACTATTTTTTTTCCGATTATACAAGCTCGGATGGAGGTTATGTTTCTATAACTGAAGCAGGAGAATATGTCAGTATCAGAATACGCTGCTAAATTTAGCGAGTTAGCAAGATTCAAACCTCATTAGGTGGATACAGAGCTACGAAAGGCGAGAAGGTTTGAGAATGGATTAAAGCCAAGTATATACACAAAAGTAGTCATATTGCAGATTAATACATTCGCGGCTTTGTTGGAGAAAGCAATTATTTCTAAAGAGGGAAGCAAAGCTGCATCCCGATATTATCAGGAGAAGAAGAAGAAGATAAATAATGGAGGAAGCAGTGATGGTAGTAATCCAAACAAGAGAAAGTGGAGCGAGAATACCCAGTCGGGTAACATAATAGGAGGGAATAAGAAAGGAGGGGAGTCATGTGCTACCTGTGGAAAGAATCATTCAGGAGTATATTTGAAGAAGAAGGGAGTCTGCTATAACCGTGGTCAAGATGGACACATCTCACCCAATTGCCCCAGTTCGAAGAATACAAGGTTGTTTTGCGTGTGGATCGACATATCATTTGGTTTAGAACTGTCCGAAAAGAAATGTGGAGAAGGAAGTGCCAACAAGGGACTCGACAGTGGAACCTTGGCAATTCAAGGACCTGCTCAGCCAGGAAGACCATCGGCCCGTGCATTCAACATAATGGTGCAAGATGCAGTGGCTGCCCAGGAGGTGGCGACAGGTAACGATTTCATTTAGAAATTGTATTACGCGAGTATTATGAGTTAGATAATGCAGTGAATTGTTTTCTTTTATAGATTTAAATCACGGGTTAGAATATTGAGACACAAATGAATATTGTGTTGATAAAAGTGAATTTATGATACAACTTTAAAAGATTGTAGGGAGAAAGGAAGCGGTGATTCCGAGGATGGAATCCTTATAAGGAGGGGGGAATGTGATAACTCGGGATTTCGAATAATCCGAATTTTATGAATAATTTTTTTTATATTATTTTTGTAGTATTGATATTGATTATCAATATTGGGCTGAGAATATGTGATACGAGTTTAGAGAATAAGTTAATTTGTGTATTGATTGAGAATTAAGAGTAGAGTTGTGCTTAACAAAGATAGAAACCCTAACCCTAAGTCCGGATAGGGATTCAATAGAAATTACAGTTATAATAATCGTAATTGTGAGTACGTGTTCGTACGGTATAGAATTTTGATCAGTGATTGATCGGATATGGTACAATATTAGTAAACCCTAATAAGGGAGTAGAAACCCTAATAAGGGATTAAAAACCCTAACGCTCAGTTAGGAACCGCATCGAAAGTTGGGAAACCCTAATTTTAAATTCAGGAATACTAAACCCTAATTAGGAAACCCTAATCCTAAATAGCAAGCCTAAAGTGATTAGTAAACTTTAATGTGGTTAGTAACCTTTAATATAATAAGGAAACCCTAATTATATTTTTAAAATTTTAATTTTCTATTTTAAAACCCTAATTTAGAAAATCCTAGAAGCTAAGGTTATAAAACCTAAGGGTTAAACCCTAAGGGTTTGGACATTGTCAAGTATGCCATTAAATTTAGAATACAAATAACCAAAAATGCCCTTTTTTGGATTTTTATTAAGGTAACTTGTAAATCTTACCAAATTAAGAGTTGGTGACCAACTAATTTGACCATTGTGACTTATAATCTCCAGCAAACCAGTCCACATATCAGATCTATACATTGCATCATAACATATAAGAGATAAAGAGAGAGAAAGTCCATAAAGTTGCTCATTTTTCATCTAAGATCTTAACAACTCTCTCTCTCTCTCCAAGACCTCTGAATTTCTTAAGGAAATCAGTCACTAGATCACCCCTTAGAAAAACCTATATCAGTTATGGAGATCAAAGATCAAGGATTAGACTAGAAAGGTATAAACCTAAACCCTACTTTAGATCTTGTATACTAAGAAAATTTTCGTGTTTATGTGTTTAGATTTATGCTAGAAGGTGTTTTAAGTTGATCTATGATGATCCATCATGGATCCATAGCATCAAAGTGCCTTAAAATGGTGTTTTTCAAAAACTATCTATGAACATTAAAAATGGTCTGACAAGCTAATGTCAGTGGCTCTAGATCCTTATCTATTTTTGATTTGGGTTGTTTTATGTTTTATAATGGTAGCTTGTCATGTGGTATTTGATATGGAAGTGGAATCACAGCTATCCCATGTCCAAATCATGAGTTATTAACGGCCAAAACCCATTGACCGAGATATTGACCAAGAGTTTCTGGGCAAACCAGAAACTCGTTTCAAGCGTCTGACAAGTTTTTCTAAGGACTTGATCTGTCAGGTGTTATGAGTTATGTTGATGTTGTTGTAGCTAGCTTGTAGTATGTTAGATGGCCTATAGATCCATGCCTTAAAACCCCTTAAACAACAACTATGTTGGAGGTATGAGATGGTCAAAGTAGCCATCCGAGGCTGATTTTGAGTTTCTGGAATTTCCAGAAACTGTAAGAACTCGCCCTCTGACATAGTTTGACCGTGCTAAATCTGACGATTCGGATATTGTTGAACTGAGATGTTGTTATATAAATGTTCTTTGACACATGGACTATAGATTTGAATCATGAGAATGACCAATTAATAACCAGAACACCAAATGAATTGAACTAGAAAATGGACCCTCGAAGCTGCTGGGTTTCTGGGTTACCCAGAAAACCCAGGAGCTATCTGAAAGCTACTTTGGGAGATCAGATCTTCGTGTTGTTTTGAGTTATGACCTAAATGATGGTTGATGATTGTAGTGTTACATAAACACTACACGATTAAGGTTCAAGCTAGCCCAGAACATGATTGGACTGAGAATTAAGGTCGGTCAAACGTGACCCCTTGAGCACTGACTGTCAGTGTTCTTAAGGCTCAAGAACACCAACAACGATGATTTGTGTCGCTATAGCCTATAGCGACGGTTTTATTAATTTTAATTTCTAATTTTTCGAAAATTGATTAAAAATAGAAAATAAATTCTAAAAATTACAAAAATGGTTTTAAAAATTATTTTAAATTATGAAAAATAACTTTTAATAATTTTAGATATTTTTTATTAATATTTATAATTATTTGAATAGTAATGGTATTTAATTTATTTAATTAGTGTATTAAATAAATTATAGAAAAATGATTTTAATATTATAAAAATCATTTTAAATAAGAATAAAGTGTTTAAAAATATTTTGAGTTATAAAATGTAACTTTTAATATTTTTGAGTAATTTTCATTAATAATTAAATGTGACGCCCCCAAATTAGGTATACATCACCCATTATGAGTCGCCAAATACATGGTATATAAATCAAATACAAACTTCTTTTATACAATACGACAACAACATAGCTTAGAGTTTTTATACGAATATTGTCTCATAGACAGTATTCAAACTCAAATGGATTCCTCATTACAACTATTATCACACTATTTCATAGAATAGTGAGGACTACTAATGCCACTTATCCTGGACCATCACTCCGTTCCCCGGCTCGTTCCAGCTATATTCTCATTTAAGAGACAATGAAAGAAAAGGGTGAGCTCAACTAGCCCAGTAAGAAATATTATGACTAAGATAATGCAGAATAAATTATCGTTAGCCTTCAACAATGTTAAACTGATAAAATATAATAAACATCAAGTTTAACTGCAGCGGAATAAGCAATCCATTAGAAGAGTCAAGTGGAACATAATGTCTACTATCTCTTCTAGATTAAAAGTCCATCATTAATATTTCATTCCTGTATTACTCAACAACAGTTCTTTGTTATACCCAAGACAAAAAGAACTATCATCACCTGTCTTCACGTAAACCACCAAAGATTATTGTTAAATCTACAATTCATATTTATAATCTCGTAAATCAACAATAATTCCTTGCCACAAAGGCTTAATAGAACGTTCACTCAATATCCTTACCCTAAAGGCTAAAGATATTCAAATTTAATAACAATGATCATACCAATCAGTTGTCTGCCTTTGCACTACGGGCCAAAGATATTCAACTATAAAACCAATTATCGTGATCATACCAATCAATTGTCTGTCAGTCGGCCAAAGACATTCAACTGTTAACTAATGGTCATGATCCTGCCAATCACATCATCGAATTATCCATGCACTACGGGCCAAGGATATTCGTTATTATCATCAATTGTTATGATCATGTCATACACCTGTCCATCTTTGCACGTAAGAAAAAGATATACAACTATAAAACCAATAATCAATAGTCCATCTTTGCACGTAAGCGAAAAATATACAACTGTAAAACCAATAATCAATAGTCCATCTTTGCACGTAAGCCAAAAATATACAACTATAAAACCAATAATCAACAGTACATCTATGCACTACATGCCACATATGACTTTCATCACAATATAAGCATGAGGATGATGACAATGGTATAAGAATTCAATAAAACAAGTTCAAGGATAAATTTTTAAAGATTTATAATTGAATTTATCCAGAAATCAATAACGTCCAAATTGTCAACATGATACTACTTTGTGGAGTAAAATTCAAGAATAATATTCATGTACCAAAAATAATTTGGACAAAAAACAAATATATTTTTCGAGTAAAAATAGTACCCCGTAAATAGTACTCCGTAAATAGTACTTCAGGAATAGTACCTTGTGAATAGTACCCCGGAATGAAAAGTACCCCAAATACCCGAGTGAATAATATTCGGGTGAATAGTAACTCGTGAATAGTACTTCGACACAAAAAGTGCCCCGAATACCCGAGTGAATAATACTAGAGTGAATAGTAACCGGGTGAATAGTAAACTATGAATAGTAAATCATAAATAAAATACCAAATAAAATGATATTTCATGACGAGTACAACAGAAATGATATCTCATACGAGTATAATAGAATATACGAAACTGCAAATGGATTTTCACCCGCCATGCGGTAATCCACGTAGACAGATCATTTCCACATTTTAATAAAGAATGAATACAAAGGATCATTCACCATGCCAGCGGTAATCCACATAGACAGGTTATTCCAACATAATAATAAAGAATGGAATAACATAAAAATTCACCAGGAATGCAATAGACCGCACAGACAGGTTATTCCAACAGAATAATAATTAATGAAACCAAGTCATATGTAATACGCACAGACATGATATTCTAACATAATAATAAAGAATGGAACCAGGTCACGCGTAATCCGCACAGACAGGATATTCTAACAGAATAATAAAGAATTGAATAACAGAAGAATTTCACCATGTATGTAGTACTTCGCATAGACAGGTTATTCCAACATAATAATAAAGAATGAAATAACAGAAGCTCTTCTCATGAATACGAAAGAAATAATACCCCTTACCTTAGAAGAAAACTGGATACTAGAATAGTGAGGTAGCAGACTTCTCTTCTTCTTTCTCTCTATAATTTCTCTCTATAATAATTGCTCTATAGCTTAAGTGAATTGGTGAGAAATGAAGGAAGAAAGAGCTTCTATTTATAGGAAAATATAGTTTCGATAATTGCACGTTTTGGGGCTCAAAATATTTCTGTATAATACCTTCCTCTTTTTTTTCATTTTTAATTTAGTCCTGCAAATATTATCAAACTTGCACCACCTCCCCTAATAGTAAATCATGTGAATAAATAGTAAATCATGTGACTCAATTGTTCTAATCATGTGAAAAAAACAATTACAGTATAGTACCTTCATCTATACCTCCATTTTTAATTTAGTCATGCAAGTATTATCAATCTTGCACCAACTCCCCTAATAGTAAATCATGTGAATCAATAGTACACACATGTGAACACATAGTTATAAGCATGTGAATTAATAGCAATTAATTGTTTATTTATCCGGTGAATTACCCGATTGGTCAATATAACCTCCCGACATTAATTCTTATCAAAATAAATGTCGATTTCCACTAACACTAATAATCCCAACACAATGGAAATATCAATTTCATCTTTAATCAATACGAACTTATTCATCATTAATATTATAACTCACAATATTTAACAACCAGGTCGTTCCCAGGAAAGAGGGGGCTTTCCGATAAGGATTTCTCCCTATTGGCACGCAATTAGGTGACCAAACCTCTCCTTGACAGAACTTTCTAGACATTGTCAATATTACAAATAATAATATGAATAACTTTGTCGTCTCAATTATTGATTTAATAATATAAAATATTATGCATATGATACTGTGACAATAATTAAATCAATAATATGAGAGAGATATGATGCATCAATTATTGTAGTAATAATTGAGTATAACCGGTGACTTCTCACATAAGCATCAATAATCAATCTTGTGCTACTACGCAACTGACGCCAGCATATTCTTGTACTTTTACTACCGGGTAGTTCAACAGTTTTAACGGTAACACTTTCGCCGTTATTTTTATAAAAAAGATAATTCTGTCATTTTCTAACTATGCCAATACTTTCATTGTGGGGTCCACCAATGATTGCGCCGTCGTACGAATATTCCCCGACATAACGAATATTTTATAACAACTTGCTTACTTTGCAAAATTTTCAAATATCATCCTTAACTTTAAACTTTATCAATTTAACTATTTACCAAAATAGAAAAATTGAATACTTTTATTTCACAAAATTCGGGGTCTCACAATCTCCCCTCCTTATGAAATTTAGCCCTCGAAATTTATGTACGTGGTAGTTTGAAGAGATTAGAATACCTTGCTTTCTTTTCAGATTGTACCTTCCAGGTTATTTCCTCTGTATCATGATTTTCCCATTGCTCATCTCCTGTATTTCAGATATCATTCAAGAATATAGTTTCAAAATAAGGGTTAATTGACATGCCACATATTATCCATATATTCTGACCGACCGATTAAATAACAAATAAACTTAGGTAGGTCATACTAGCGAAGGAATTACCCGTCTCTCCCCTCCTAGTTCTAATCTCACACCTCAGCTAGGGATCATATCCCTAAGCTTTGATACCAACTGTGACACCCCCAAAACGGGCATACATCACCCATCTTGGGTTGCCAGATACATGGTACAAAACTCAACTACAAACTTCTTTTATGCAATACGACAACAACGTAGCTTAGAGTTTTTATATGAATATTGTCTCATAGACAGTATTCAAACCCAAATGGAGTCCTCATTATAATTATTATCACACTATTTCATAGAATAGTGAGGACTACTAATGCCACTTATCTGGACCATCACTCCGTTTCCCGACTCGTTCTAGCTATATTCTCATTTCTGAAGAGAACAATGAAAGAAAAGGGTGAGCTCAACTAGCCCAGTAAGAAATATTATGACTAAGATAATGCAGAATAAATTATCGTTAGACTTCAACAATGTTAAACTGATAAAATATAATAAACATTAAGTTTAACTGCAGCGGAATAAGCAATCCATTAGAAGAGTCAAGTAGAACATAATGTCTACTATCTCTTCTAGATTAAAAGTCCATCGTTAATATTTCATTCCTGTATTACTCAACAACAGTTCTTTGTTATACCCAAGACAAAAAGAACTATCATCACCTGTCTTCACCTAAACCACCAAAGATTATAGTAAAATCTACAATTCATGTTTATAATCATGTAAATCAACAGTAATTCCTTGCCATAAAGGCTTAATAGAACGTTCACTCAATATCCTTCCCCTAAAGGCTAAAGATATTCAAATATAATAACAATGATCATACCAATCAGTTGTCTACCTTTGCACTACGGGCCAAATATATTCAACTATAAAACCAATGGTCATGATCATACCAATAAATTTTCTGTCAGTGCACTACGACCAAAGACATTCAACTGTTAACTAATGGTCATGATCTTGTCAATCACATCATCGAATTATCCATGCACTACGGGCCAAGGATATTCGTTATTATCACCAGTGGTTATGATCATGTCATACACCTGTCCATCTTTGCACGTAAACTAAAGATATACAACTATAAAACCAATACTCAATAGTCCATCTTTTCACGTAAGCCAAAAATATACAACTGTAAAACCAATAATCAATAGTCCATCTTTGCACGTAAGCCAAAAATATACAACTATAAAACCAATAATCAACAGTCCATCTATGCACTACATGTCACAGATGACTTTCATCACAATATAAGCATGAGGATGATGACAATGATATAAGAATTCAATAAAACAAGTTCAAGGATAAATTTTTAAACATTTATAATTTAATTTTTCCAGAAATCAATAACGTCCAAATTGTCAACATGATACTGCTTTGTGGAGTAAAATTTAAGAATAATATTCATATACCAAAAATAATTTGGACAGAAAAGAAATTTATTTTTCGGGTAAATAGTACCCCGTGAATAGTATCCCAGGAATAGTACCTCGTGATTAGTACCCCAGCATGAAAAGTACCCCAAATACTCGAGTGAATAATATTCAGGTGAATAATAATTTAGGTGAATAGTAACTCGTGAATAGTATTCTGACACGAAAAATATCCCGAATACCCGAGTGAATAATACTAGAGTGAATAGTAACCGGGTGATTAGTAACCCGTGAATAGTAACTTATAAATAAAATACCAAATAAAATGATATTTCATGACGAGTACAAAAGAAATGATATCTCATACGAGTATAATAGAATATACGAAACTACAAATGGATTTTCACCCGCCATGCGGTAATTCACGTAGACAGATCATTTTCACAATTTAATAAAGAATGAATACAAAGGATCAGTCACCATGCCAGCGGTAATCTACATAGACAGGTTATTCCAACATAATAATAAAGAATGGAATAACAGAAGAATTCACCAGGCATGCGCGATAGACCGCACAGACAGGTTATTCCAATAGAATAAAAAAATGGAACCAGGTTATACGTAATACGCACAGACATGATATTCTAACAAAATAATAAAGAATAGAACCAGGTCATGCGTAATCTGCACAGACATTGTAACAATCTAGATTTTTAATTAAAATATTTAAATATTTATTGAATTTTTATAAATATTTAATGGATGTGTTATCGTTGAATAAATATTTGTTTAAATTGATTTGATTTGATGTGATTTGATTATTTATTTGTTTAATAAATAATTAATGAGTTAAAGAAAGTAATTATTTTGAAATAGTAATCTAATTTAATTTAATAATTAAGTTAGAGAGTTTATAATTATTAAAAATATTATTATATTATTGCAATGAATTGTTATTAGAATTAATTAAATTAAGTATGAAAACTTAATTAATTAGAAGTGTGACAAATAGCTATATTATAAGTGGTTATTAATATAAATTAAAGTAGTTTTAATTTATTTTGCCAAACAAAGCTTAAATATATTAAGTCTTTAATTTTAAATAATTTTGCCAAACAAAGCCCTATGGCTTTTGAATTTTTAAATTTGATTTATTAGTAATATAAATTAAATTAAACAAAATATAAATAATATATAATATATTTGGTAACTGATAGTTTAATAGGGTCATTAGTATATGGCAGTTACGTTTGGGTTTTAAACGTTTGAAAAGTACGTTGGTTTTTACTTTACGTATATTGTTTTTGGCTTAAGCCTAAGGAAAATAGAAGTTTGTCTGAGAAAAGTTCAGAGAGAGTTTGAGAGTGAAAGGGATGTGATTCCCAAAACAAGTTCTTAGTTCTTCAAGATATTATCAATGATTAAAAAGGATTGTCTGAGCAAATTAAAGGTATGTTTTATACTCTTAACAGATATGTTTTATAGTATAATTACTTAGTCTCTGTTCTTGAAATCCATTCACTGTGTATAAGGTTTTTACAAAAAGTGTCTGTAAACCATGTTTTAGAATTGGTTATGATATTACATGTAATTATAATTGTTATTGTTATAACTAACATGTATATATGTATATATGTGTTGTATGCTAAAGTATGTTCAAAGAGAAAGAAGAATTGGTTTTACAGTGAAAACGTGTATGAACTTGAGTTGTACAAAATCAAAGGCTATAGATATAATTGTATACTAGTTGTGAAATTGAAAGTCAGGTATGTTAATTGGATATGAACTACAGAGAATTGTAGTTTAAAAGTAATCAAATTGGTGGTTAGTAGGATTTACAGTATTCATTGTGTTTATCAACTTTCAGTAATGGAGTTTTGTTTTAAAAAACGGTGTTTCAAAGAATTAAGTTTTCTAAAATGGTTGTTTAGTTGTTGGTAATTAGTATATGGATGATTGCTAACATTCATGAGCAATTTATATAAGTAATAAGCATGTAAGTTTAGATGTTAGCTGTGTTAAATAGACAAAAATTAGTTGTTCTGTTCTCCGGTGGTTGTATTCTGCAAGATCGGCACCCCATCGCCGAAATTCGCGCCCCAGCGCAAAAAATGGAGCCCTATCGCTGAAATTCGCGCCCTAACGCTAATATTCGCACCCCAACGCCAATGTCGCATTGCAACACCACTGTATGACTTAGTTCTCGCACCGTGGCGCCGGAACAGAAGTCTGGGTCAGACAGATTTGACCTCCTGTAGTAAAATGGCCATAACATTTTCATACAAACTTCGATTGATGTGATTCAAGATGATCCGGAACGTGGACGAATAAACCTACAACTTTCGTTCTTTAAGGTTTTCAATTTGAGGTCTGTAACAGTAGTTAAAATGGTCATCTTTAGGACTGTTATGTTTTCGGGGGCAATCGGAGGGCGTCGGGCATGCACATATGCATGTGAAGTGCTTCTGATGATAAAAGATATTATTCTAAGTTATAAAACATGAATGCTAGTAAATATAATGATGCTTAACATTAATAAATGATGTATTATATAAGTTGTATAAGCATACTAAACACACACAAGATAGACGAATCAGGCGTGTGACGAATAAACGTCGAAACGCCGTACCAAGTGTTAATGAACTTAAAAAGTATTTCCATTCAATTGAAATGAATATGATAATATATGGAATGGATTTAATATAAAACCAATAAATAGTCCTAGCAAGACTTAAGCACTTGAATGAACTACGAATATGAAATATAGTGAGATATAAGTTGAAAGTTAACACAATTAATTTGAACATTGTGTATTTATGATAAGAAGGGTTATGAGACGTAGAATAAAGTTTATATTACACCTACTATGCGTTGTTATGTGACTAATGGTTAATGTGAATGATTATATAATTATTAAAAGCACGTGAAGTGCAGATATCTGTAAGCTGTTAAACTGTTATTGGTAAACAACGATCAAGGAAAGTCTTTCGGTTCCTATTTGTTACGTGGACTTGATGAAATATTTTAAATTGCATGATATGTTATATATATTGAAATCATGAAATGTTAAAGTCAATTTATGACTGCGTTATTTTGGTTAAATAAGGAGGATTGAGTAAGGAACTAAATCTTTATATTTTCTATGTGAACTAAAAGCATGTATGCCATGTTATTTTAGTTATTATGATATGTATGTTTAGCATATTATTAAGTGTTATGTTATGCATGAAAACTGTTAGATTTTGCTGGGCTGTCGAGCTCACTCTTGTAAATAACCACTTTTGCAGGTCAGGAAATTAAGGTAAGGATATGTGCTAAGTGAGTTATAGAGATCTATATTCACGAAGATTACTTATGTTTTATGAGAAATGTATGTAAGATTTTGAATGTAACATGTTGTTGAATTGTAAATTGAGTTATCCGGTGTATATGGAAATCTATTTATGATATAAGACTTTGTATACTCATTTTGTTATAACGATTCATGATATAAATTTGAATCGAAGAGATGTAATGTAAAGGTTGCGACTTAGGGCAATACAGAAGGAAATGTATAAAAGTTTTAAATATTCTACAATTTTAGTGATTTTAATATCGAATAATGATGTAAAAATTAGAGGTTGAATGTATGGTTAACGAAAGAAGTCGAGATTTAAATGGTATGAATTTTGGGGTCGTTATAGTTGGTATCAGAAATGATAGGTTAGAAACCTTAGGTAAGAGTACCTTATGCTATAACCTAAGAGAAGAGATGTGAAGATAATGAAAGAATAAGCTCAAATAGAGTTTGAATAATAAGAAGTAATTTAAGAAATTTATAAAGAAGGGATTGAATCTTGCGTGAAATGATTCAA
Organism: Panax quinquefolius; assembly: GCA_020205615.1. Classification (NCBI taxonomy): domain Eukaryota; kingdom Viridiplantae; phylum Streptophyta; class Magnoliopsida; order Apiales; family Araliaceae; genus Panax; species Panax quinquefolius. The sequence goes on along the minus strand of CM035165.1, from coordinate 66,060,541 downwards.
AGAAGAATCTCACAAGAGTTATAAGGAATATAAATGTGGGGTTGCCCAACTCCAATAATAAGGATGTAAGGTGATAATAAATTGACAGTGTCTATAAGAAGAGAATGATAAAGAAGTTAAGAATAGAGAGTTATATTTAAGTATGGTGCAATTGTACTCTTTAGTAGTTGATGTATGGTATCTGGGCTAAAAGATTCCTTCATAGAGCGGAGGTATATACGAACTAGTAACTCAGAACCTAGTTTGTTGGTTGTTTGTGGGAAACCACTCAGTGTACCATATTGAAACTGTTAGAGAGTCGATGTGTACCAAGTGTAGAAAATGGATACGTATGATGAAAGTGTAGACCTTGAATGGACTATTGAGAAATTTAAATGAAGTTAGAAATTCTTAAAGGAAGAATTGTTATATAAACAAGAAGATTCAAAGAAGAATCTTGAAGAGATATAAAGATAAGAAATGGCAATAGCCAACATAACGAATAATGTCGTAAATGATGAAAAGGGAAAGAAAAAGGATCGTTAAATAAAACGATCACGAGTTAAGAAAGGAATTTTAAAGGAGATGATTATAGAATAAGATCACGACGTGATCTGTTTAAGTTATAAAAGGAAGATGGTCTCTAATGTTTGAATGATTATAGCTTAATGCTATGAAGATGGAGTACTATGAAATAGTACGAGATAACTCACGAGGAGTTATAGATGATGTGATACGAGGAATTCGTATAGAGCAAAGAACAAGTTATAAGTATGATAGAGTTAGGAGGGATTTCAATTGAGGACTCCTGTGATGGCTGAGTTGTACAAATCTTTGTATGGGCAAGGGTTTTGTTCTTGCACTCAGTTTATCACATTGATAATAATTGGAATGTTTATGTCGAGCTATTTGCTATATGCCTATTGAGAAGGTGATTTTTTTCTAATGTGTATAACAGATAGGTAGAGTATAGTTAGAGAATATTATAAGGTTAAGTGCGAGTTCTTAAAATTCATACTTATGGTAGGTTCGTGACTCATAATTATATGGTATGTTTTTGAACCCCTCAGCGAATGGACGCCTATGGTCTAACTAAGATAAGTTCTTAACTCATATGATTGTGGCAAGTTCTTGAACTTATAACATGTGGTAAGTTTGACGAACTGGGTATAGATAAGTGTGAATGGAGTATTGAGGATGATAGGAATAGATAGACCTATTAAGCAACGGATCATTATAGAAAGTGGAGTTGATGGTGGAAGCATAGGTATTCTAAATCTACTAGTTATGCTAGACTTTCAAAATTTATTGACTTCGTGCTGATGTTTACACTTTTATTTTCTTGAAAGACATTGGATCAAATAATGGAACCAATGAGTTTTAACAACAATATTGTTATTTGTATGTCTATGCTTGTAACAACCCGATATTTTCAGTATAAATAAATCAGAAATTTTGCATATAATTTTTTTTTATTTTAAGGATAAGGATTTGTACAAGATAATGTATGTATGTAATTATGTAATAAATAAAAATATATTTATTACATGAATAGTTACAAATAATTTTATTTTAGAATTATTGACTATTATAAAGTTTATTCTTACAATAATTAATTTTATAGTAGAAATGTTTTTATTAATTATTTTCTATGAAAATATGATTTTATATTATTTAAATAATATATGAAATGATTTTTAGAATTATTATAATAATTATTTATTTTATTATATGAATTTATGCAAGATTAATTAAGTTAATTATTTTAACTTAATTAATAATGTTATATATGAAGAATAAATCGGATATGGAATCCAAACCCTAATTTTGGATTTTTATCAATGGATAAGAATAATAATATAATAATATTATATTTTGATTTTTTAGTGCTATAAATATGTCTATATTTTTTTATACATTGACAATGGTTGGTCAATTATGGTGTATTATGACTAAAACCCTATTATTCTTGATAAACCCTAGTTTTACAAAGAAAAAATAAGACTTTAAAATGCCTAGTGATTATGTTATGTGGTATATGATATGTATTATTAGAATTTAATTATTATGTGGAAAACCCTAATTAGTAACTTAAAAACCCTAATTTCTAAAAGTTAGAAACCTTAATTAGAAACCCTAATTTAAAACTCAATTTGAGTTCGAGATTGTTATATAACTGTGTTATGTGATTTAAGTGGTGTATTATAGAATTTAATGTTAATTAGAGAAATCCTAATTAATATTTGAAATCCTAATTTTAGAAACCCTAATATTTAAATTATAAAACCCTAATTTTTGGAAATGAGAAACCATAATTTAAAATTCAAATTACTGATTTGAGATTGTTTGTAAGTGTTAAGGTGATTAATTTACAAGTAGTATTAGAATTATATTTTTTAATTAGGAAAACCCTAATAAAAATTGGAAACCCTAATTAACTAGAAACCCTAATTTGTTAATTTGTAACCCTAATTTGTTAATTTATTAACCCTAAATTATTAATTGTAAGCTAAATGCCAATTAGTGGACACTAAAACACTAATGTTCATGTATAGTGTAATTAGAAAATTAATCATAATTAGAAAACCCTAATTTCAAAAATTTTAGAAACTAAAAGATAATTATTTAATTTTATTTTTGTGCAAACCCTAAATTGGAAATTCTACATTTGATTTGTGCTAAACCTTAGGGTTAAACCCTGAGGATCAAACCCTAAGGGTTTGCCAAATGACAAAATGGCCATTAAATTTCCAAGCGAAAAGATCAAAATGCCTTTCTTGAATTATTGGATTTTGCCAAGTGTTAGAGTTGGTGGAGTTGTTGGCCAAACACTGACTTCCCATGTGACAATCTCAGCAGATCAGCCTCTAGATAGCAGCCAATACATGTATCTTACATTTATATATACAGAGTGGAGAGAGAAAAATGTCATTTCTGTAGCCTAAATTTTGGGCAACACTCAAACATTTTCTCTCAAGCTCCACACCTCCGAAATTCTTTCCTAATATCAGTCAAGAACCAAGCCCCGCGATTACCTCTAACCAAATCAGTAGTTTGAATCAAAAGATTGATCATCAAGTTATAAAAACCCTAACTATAATCTGACCAAAAATCTGATGTTAGATGTTGTTTTTTTATGTTAAACATGTTAGATATAGTGTCTAAGGATGATCTGGGTTGCTAGATGTTAGATCCATAACATCTAGAGGCTTGGATTTGAAGATATACAAAATCTGGAAAAAATGTTCTTGGTGGTCTGACAATGAATGTCAGGCCTTGTATCTCTGTGCTCTTTAATGATTTTTGTGTTTCGAAAGTTTGTAGTTGTAGTCTGACATGTAGTCTTTGATCTGGAACAAGAATCAGACTTAGACCTGATCTAGATTGCAAGATATTGTTAGTCAAAAGTCGTTGACCGACCATGACTGGACAAAATTTGGGTAACCCAAATCTTGCCCAGAAATGGTTTGACAAGAACTTTGTCGCCTCTGATCTTGCACGTTGTTGTTGATTTGTGTTTCTTATTGTATTTAGGTTATAATATAGTAGTTAACTACATCGTGATGCTTTTATATAGCTTATATCACAATCATGTTGGGATTGGGGGATGGTCAAACCAGGCAGAAAGTCCAGGGATTAACTTTCTAGGTAACCCAGAAAGTTCTTGAGCGTGGTTTCTGACATGGTTTGACCGGACAAGATCTTTCGATTGTGTTGTTGTTTTGTTGATTTTATGTAATAGAAATGTTGTCCTACATGTTGGCTACATACTGAAGCTTATATATCACTAAAACATTGCAAGGATTACAAGTTGTGGAAGCCCAATTATGAGCAGTCGATCTGTTCTTCATTTCTAGGTAACCCAGAAAATGAAGAACAACTCTGACAGCTTGTTCATGGCTCCAAATCTCTTTTGTTATGTGTTGTTTGGCCATGTTTGTTATTGGATCTTATGGTCGTGCATTAGTACTACAATATCTTACTAACACACTACTCAGAAACATCTTGATTTGATCAGAAAGCTTGGTCAAACAAGGAACCTCGAAACTGTGTATGAAGTTCTGGGTTTGGCCAAGAACAACTCAAGAACACCTAAGGCGGCGGTTTCTCTCGCCAAAGGGCTTTAGCGACAGACAATATTTACTATTTTTGAAAATTAATTAATTTAATTAAATAAATAGAAAAAAATAGTTTTTAATTATTAAAAATACAAAATAAATTATTAAAAATTATTTAAAAGTTCAAAAATTTTATTTTTATTATTTTGAATATATTTCATAAATATTTAATATTTTTGGAATATTAATGGTATTTAATTTATTTAATTATAATATTAATAAATTAATTAAAAATGATTTTAATATATGAAAAATCATTTAAAATTATATTATGTTATAAGTAAATAATTTAAGTTATTTTGATAACTTTTAATATTTTGTTATGAAATTCATTAATAAATTAATATTAATTATAATTGAGTTATTTACTAAATGAAATAAATTAATTAATTAAAAATGATTTTATTATATTAAAATCATTTTAAATAATAATAAAGTATTTCAAAATATTTTAAGTTATAAAATATAACTTTTAATATTTAAAGGTAAATTTCATTAATTAATTATTATTAATGATATTAGAATTATTTAATAATTATATTAAATAAATTAGTTTAAAAATGACTTTAATATTATAATAATCATTTTAAATAAAAATAAAGTGTTTAAAGATATTTGAAGTTATAAAATATAACTTTTAATATTTAAAGGATAATTTCATTAATAATTTAATATTAATGATTATTAATTTATTATAAAAGATATTAGAGTTATTTAATAATAATATTAAATAAATAATTTAAAAATGGTTTTATTGATTTAAAAATCATTTTAAAAGGATATAAATGAATTAAAAATATTATTAAGTTATACTTAATGACTTTTAATATTTTGATAAATAAAACATTAATACTTTAATATTAATGATATTTATTTAAAATGATTTTTAATATTTTAAAAATCATTTAAGGGTAATATAGATACTTTAAAAATATTCTAAGTTATTATAAATAACTTTAACTTTAGCAATGGTTTCATTAATAGTTTCATTAATAGTTTAATATTAATGATAATAGAATTGTTTAATATTTACATCATTTAATAATGATTTCAATGTTTGAAAAATTTAGGATAAATTATAATAAATGTTTTAAAATTATTATAAGTCATTTAAAAATAATATGACTGAAATTTATAGATATTGAGTTACAGAATAGAGTCTTAGACTCGATAATTATCCGATAAAGCCGTCGGTACACCAACATATTTTAGAAATTGATCTGGACTTAGATAATTTGATTTGATATGTGTTTATTTGTGATTCGATGGTTGTGGAACATATGTGACAATGTGATTAGGTTATGTCTTTAATGCGATAATAAGCGGTGCTTATGTGTTATAATATGTTATTCTAATCGATCAAATGATCTTATTAATGATGAGGTAGTTGTTATATAAAGATAGAACTAAGTTCTGAGCTATGGAAGTAGCAAGATCGTGCAAGTATCTTACCTTTGCATTTCCTTTATCTGATGGACATGAGTAAATCTTTAGAATTATATTATTATTATGCTATATTATTAACCCTATTGTGATATATTCTATATCAGATCATTGTTTATCAACATGTTAGTATATGGTAATTCGGATATATATTACATTTCGTTAATTTCTAAACATGGTTATACAAGTGTCCACACTTGGGTAATCATTATATTAAATCATGTTGATATATATATATATATATATATATATATATATATATATATATATATATTAAAGTCGTCTAAGTTATTTGATTGACTAGACACAAATTTGAAATATCGTTGAATAAGTAAAAATCTTTTGTATCAATCAAATTATTTTGGTTTGGATTTGAGACTAAGTATGAACATCCGATCACGGGAAAATTTTATTATGCCAAAGTGACAAAGGATGAACGATAATATCGTTCTAGCAATGTAGTATTGATCAATACAGGGCACATTGGGCAGATCACCCTCGTGCCTGTAAGTTATGACGGTTTACAGATGAAGTTCTGCTAAACCTTAGCGAAAACTAAAAATAATGTTTATAATCTGTCGACTAATACCTATATATATAGTCAATATGTAGTTTCAAAAATTTGAGATAGAATTGTTATGTTGTTATTATCGGTTCAGTTTACTTCACAACTATAAATTCGTTGTAGAAGTGATGTACAAAGAAAACATTTATTTCTTTCAGCTAATTATATTTCTAATTGTTATTACTTGTTGGGCACTCAATTGCTCATCCTTGCTTAATTTAAATGTTTTCAGCTAAGCGTGATCAACATGAAGGTTCAGACAAGAACAAGTGAAAAAGGAAAGCAAACTGAATATGTGTAATGTTATCTTTTGTAATAGTTAGACAGTATTAAGGCAATGATATATATTATCTATCATGTAAGGAATTATAGTAAAGGTTGCGTACTTGGGATTAGACTCTGATATATGTAAATTAAGTTTGTTATTTATATTATTGTTATTATTATTAGTTTTATTCCGCTTATAGAAATGGTATCGTGAAGCACCGAGTTTAGGTTTCAAGTACCTGAATTTGGGGGTGTCACAGTATGGTATTAGAGCTTAGGGTTAAAAACCTTAGGTGGGTTAGACCTTAGGCTATAACCTTAGAACAGAGGGAAACGTTGAAAATACAAATAACTCATATAGAGTTTATAAGGAGATGAATTAAATAAATTCATCATTAAACGAAATAAAAAATAACTTGTATAAAACTATTATTTGTTTTTTGTATATATTAGTTGATAATTAGGATAACTTAAGTGTGTAAATGACAGATAGCAAAGGATTAGGATACCCTCAAATCGTAAAGTAGAAGTCAACCTCCATAACCGAGCCAATATCGAAGCCAATAGCTGAAATAGAGGCTCACATTGAAAGCTACCTCAATGAGGTGGTTATTTTGGAAAGTATAGTACCAGACCCAGAAATGATAGTATAACTGATAGGTAAAGTATAGTTAAAGAATATGTGGTCAATGTCGAGTTCTTAAACTCATATTTTGTGGTGAGTTCTTAAACTCATAATATATGGTAAGTTAGGTGTGAATGGATTATTGAGGATAATGGGAATAGACAGATTTCTAAGCAATTGACCCTTAGTGGAGGCATAAGAAATAAGTAGTACTAGTATTACTTGGATATGTATGAGTATATGTTATGTATATGATAGGTATGTTTGTATAAGGTAATATTTTTCAAATTTTGTATAAGTTGTGTCAGTGATTCCCGACTTTTGAGTCACAAAGGGATAGTGAATGTTTAAAGCAGTATGTGATATGCTATAAAGTACTATGAATTAGTTAGATGAACATGATTTATTTAATCAGATAATGCCGCCAAAACGAAAACGAGACCAAATGACGGAAGAACTTGTCAACAAAGCTGGAGGACAACCAGACCTGATGCAGAATTTAACGAATATAGACACTCAAGCTATGCAGAATGGATTACCAGCTACAGGAAATCAGCCAGGAAATCGATCGGCAAACTTTGAAGACTTAAAAAAAAACGAACCGCCAGGATTTAGAGGATCAACTAACCTTGATGAAGTGGTTATGATAGCTAGAGTAACGGAGGGGCAACATACAACTTTTGCCACTTATACAACGAAAGGAGGGGTGAATCTTTGGTGGGAGACAACTCAAGTTAAAGCCAGAGAAGGGAGTAGTGGTAGTAGAACTGGAAAGAGGAAAGGTGATAATGTTGGGAATACAAAAAATAGACCAGAAGGTGGAAAGAAACAAGTTGTGCATGGTAGAAATTGTGGAAAGAATCATTTGGGAGAGTGTTTAAAAGGAAAGAATGTGTGCTACAAGTGTGGGCAGGAGGGACATATCTCTCCTAACTGCCCCAATCCAATAATTTATAGTGGGTGTTTTATTTGTGAATCAAAGGAGCATAAGGTGAAAGACAGTCCAAGAAGGAGAATGGAGGCAAAGAATGCAAATATGAGGAAAGGCAGCAGGACATTGGCGATAACGGGACCGACTTCAACAAATGAACCAACAGAACCAACCGAAGGAGTCTTCAACATGACCGTTCAAGAAACTGTAGCAATCGGGGATGCAACTCCAGGTATTACTCGAACAAATTTTATTTTTTTTATATATTATTTTCTTATATATAGTAAATTATTCTATAAAGATATTTTGAAGGAGGAATTTGAGTTCTTTTAGGAATCAAATTTCCATTCAAATTTTCGTTTAATCAGAAAGACAAGCTTTATGTGAATAGTTAAAGATCAGTTCGATCAGATTATGATCGAGATCTACTTACAATAATTGTGTATGCTATGTACCCTGGTATGTATATGTTTTAAAACGGTGTTTCCGGGGACGAAATCTTTATAAGGGAGGATGAATGTAACAACCCGATATTTTCTGTATAAATAAATCATAAATTTTGCATATAATTTTTTATTTATTTTAAGGATGAGGATTTGTACAAGATAATGTATGTATGTAATTATGTAATAAATAAAAATATATTTATTACATGAATGTTTACAAATAATTTTATTTTAGAATTATTGACTATTATAAAGTTTATTATTACAATAATTAATTTTATAGTAGAAATATTTTTATTAATTATTTTCCATGAAAATATGATTATATATTATTTAAATAATATATGAAATAATTTTTAGAATTATTATAATAATTATTTATTTTATTATATGAATTTTTATGTAAGATTAATTAAGTTAATTATTTTAACTTAATTAATAATGTTATATATGAAGAATAAATGGGATATGGAATTCAAACCCTAATTTTGGATTTTTATCAATGGATAAGAATAATAATATAATAATAATATATTTTGATTTTTCAATACTATAAATATGTATTGTATTTTTGTGAACCTGACAATGGTTGGTCAATTATGGTGTATTATATGACTAAACCACAGTATTCTTGATAAACCCTAGTTTTCAAAAAGAAAATAAGACTTTAAAATCTATCTAGTGATTATATTATGTGGTATATGATATGTATTATTATTAATTTAATTATTATGTGGAAAACCCCTAATTAGTAACTTAAAACCCTAATTTCTAAAAAGTTAGAAACCTTAATTAGAAACCCTAATTTAAAACTCAATTTGAGTTCGAAGATCATTATATAAGCGTGTTATGTGATTTAAGTGGTGTATTATAGAATTTAATGTTAATTAGAGAAATCTTAATTAATATTTGAAATCCTAATTTTAGAAACCCTAATATTTATATTATAAAACCCTAATTTTTGGAAATTGGAACCCCTAATTTGAAATTCAAATTAGAGTTCGAGATGGTTTGTAATTGTGTTAAGGTGATTAATTTACAAGTATTAGAATTATAGTTGTTAATTAGGAAAACCCTAATAAAAATTGGGAACCCTAATTAACTAGAAACCCTAAATCTAAAATTAGTAACCCTAATTTGCTAATTTACTAACCCTAAATTATTAATTATAAGCTAAATGCTAATTAGTGGACACTAAAACACTAATGTTCATGTATAGTGTAATTAGAAAAATAATCATAATTAGAAAACCCTAATTTCAAAATTTTAGAAACTAAAAGTTATTTAATTTTTATTTATTTTTATTTTTGTACAAACCCTAAATTGGAATTCTTACATTTGATTTGTGCTAAACCTTAGGGTTAAACCCTATGGGTTAAACCCTAAGGGTTGGCCAAATGACAAAATGGCCATTAAATTTCCAAGCGAAAAGACCAAAATGCCCCTCTTAAATTATTGGATTTTGCCAAGTGTTAGAGTTGGTGGAGTTGTTGGCCAAACATTGACTTCCCATGTGACAATCTCAGCAGATCAGCCTCTAGATAGCAGCCAATACATGTATCTTGCACTTATATATATAGAGTGGAGAGAGAAAAAGGTCAATTGGTAGCCTAAATTTTGTGCAACACTCAAACATTTTCTCTCAAGCTCCACACCTCCGAAATTCTTTCCTAATATCAGTCAAGAACCAAGCCCCATAATTACCTTTAACCAAATCAGTAGTCAGAATCAAAAGATTGATCATCAACGTATAAAAACCCTAGCTATAATCTGACCAAAAATTTGATCTTAGATGTTTTTTTTATGTTAAACATGTTAGATATAGTGTCTAAGGGTGATCTGGGTTGCTAGATGTTAGATCCATAACATCTAGAGGCTCGAATTTGAAGATATACAAAATCTGAAAAAAATGTTCTTGGTGGTCTGACAATGAATGGCAGGCCTTGTATCTCTGTGCTCTTTAATGATTTTTGTATTTTGAAAGTTTGTAGTTTTAGTCTGACATGTAGTCTTTGATCTGGAACAAGAATCTAACTTAGACCTGATCTAGATTGCAAGATATTGTTAGTCAAAAGTCGTTAACCGACCATGACTTGACAAAATCTGGGTCACCCAAATCTTGCCCAGAAATGGTCTGACAAGAACTTTGTCGCCTCTGATCTTGCACGTTGTTGTTGATTTGTGTTTCTTATTGTATTCAGGTTATAATATATTAGTTATACTACATCTTGATGCTTTTATATAGCTTATATCACAATCATGCTGGGATTGGGGGATGGTCAAACCAGGCAGAAAGTCTAGGGATGAACTTTCTGGGTAACCTAGAAAGTTCTTGAGCGTGGTTTCTGACATGGTTTGATCGGACAAAATATTTCTATTGTGTTGTTGTTTTGTTGATTTTATGTAATAGAAATGTTATCCTACATGTTGGCTACATACTGAAGCTTATATATCACTAAAACATTGCAAGGATTACAAGTTGTGGAAGCCGATCAGTGAAGCGATCGAATTGTTCTTCATTTACAGGTAACCCGAGAAAATGAAGAACAATCAACAACTTTTTTCATGGCTCCAGATCTCTTTTGTTATGTGTTATTTGGCCATGTTTGTTATTGGATCTTATGGTCATGCATTAGTACTACAATATCTTACTAACAGCTTGCTCAGAAACATCTGGATTTGATCAGAAAGCTTGGTCAAACAAGGAACCTCGAAATTGTGTATAAAGTTCTAGGTTTGGCTAAGAACAGCTTATGAACACCTAAGGCGACGGTTTTTGTCATATAAAGGGCTTCTTGACAGAACAATATTTACTATTTTACGGAAATTAATTAATTTAATTAAATAAATAAAAAAAAAATAGTTTTAATTATTAAAAATACAAAATAAATTATTAAAATTATTTTAAAGTCCAAAATTATATTTTTATTATTTTGAATATATTTCATAAATATTTAATATTTTGGAATATTAATGGTATTTAATTTATTTAATTATAATATTTATAAATTAATTAAAAATGATTTTAATACATGAAAAATCATTTAAAATTATATTATGGTATAAGAAAATAATTTAAGTTATTTTTGATAACTTTTAATATTTTGTGATGAAATTCATTAATAAATTAATATTAATTATAATTGAGTTATTTACTAAATGAAATAAATTAATTAATTAAAAATGATTTTATTATATTAAAAATCATTTTAAATAATAATAAAGTATTTCAAAATATTTTAAGTTATAAAATATAACATTTAATATTTAAAGGTAAATTTCATTAATTAATTATTATTAATGATATTAGAATTATTTAATAATTATATTAAATAAATTAGTTTAAAAATGATTTTAATATTATAATAATCATTTTAAATAAAAATAAAGTGTTTAAAGATATTTTAAGTTATAAAATATAACTTTTAATATTTAAAGGATAATTTCATTAATAATTTAATATTAATGATTATTAATTTATTATAAAAGATATTAGAGTTATTTAATAATAATATTAAATAAATAATTTAAAAATAGTTTTATTGATTTAAAAATCATTTAAAAAGGATATAAATGAATTAAAAATATTATTAAGTTATACTTAATGACTTTTAATATTTTGATAAATAAAACATTAATACTTTAATATTAATGATAATTATTTAAAAATAATTTTAAATATTTTAAAAATCATTTAAGGGTAATATTAATACTTTAAAGTATACTAAGTTATTATAAATAATTTTAAGTTATTATAAATAACTTTAATATAATAATTCATTAATAGTTTAATATTAATGATAATAGAATTATTTAATATTTTCATCATTTAATAATGATTTCAATGTTTGAAAAATTCATGATAAATTATAATAAATAATTTAAATTTTTTATAAGTCATTTAAAAATAATATAGTGATATTTATAGATATTATGTTACTGAGAATAGAGTCTTAGACTTCGATAATTACTGATAAAAGTCAGTAAATTTTGCAAGCATATTTGAAATTGATACGGACTTAGATAATTTGATTAGATATATGTTTATTTGTGATTGATGGTTTGTGGAACATATGTGATGATGTGATTAGGTTATGTCTTTTTTTGCGATAAGCGGTGCTTATGTGTTATAATATGTTATTCTAATCGATCAAATGATCTTATTCTTGATAGGTGTTATATAAAGATAGAACTAAGTTACGACAGCGTAAGCGGTAGCATCGTGCAGATATCTTACCTTTGCATTTCCTTTATCTGATGGACATTAGTAAGAAGTTTCGAATTATATTATTATTATGCTATATTATTAAGCCTATTTTGATATATTCTATATCCGATCATTGTTTATCAACATGTTAGTATATGGTAATTCAGATATATATTCTGTTCGTTAATTTCTAAACATGGTTACACAAGTGTCCCCACTTGGGTAATCATTGTATTTAATCACATGTTCATATATATATATATATATATATATATAAAGTCGTCTAAGCTATTTGACATAGCTAGATACAAATTCGAAAATATCATTTAATAAGTAAAAATCTTTTTGTATCCAATCAAATTGTTTTGGTTCGGATTCCAGACTAGGTATGAACATCCCGATCACGGGAAAATTTTTATCTTGAAAAGTGACAAAGGATGAACGATAATATCGTTCTAGCAATATAGTATTGATCAATATAGGGCGATTAGGCGAGATCACCCTCGTGCTGCGTAAGTTATAGCGGTTTGCGGATGAAGTTACGCTAAACCTTAGCGAAAACTAAAAACAATGTTCATAATCATCGACTAATACCTATATATATAGTCAATACGTAGTTTCAAAAATTTGAGATAGAATTGTTATGTTGTTATTATCGGTTCAGTTTACTTCACAACTATAAATTCGTTGTAGAAGTGATGTACAAAGAAAATATTTATTTCTTTCAGCTAATTATATTTCTAATTGTTATTACTTGCTGGGCACTCAAACGTTCATCCTTGCTTAATTTAAATGTTTTCAGCTAAGCGTGATCAACCTGAAGGTTCAGACAAGAACAAGTGAAAAGGGAAAGGAAACTGAATATGTGTAATGGTATCTTTTGTAATAGTTAGACAGTATTAAGGCAATGATATATATTATCTATCATATAAAGAATTATAGTAAAGGTTGGGTACTTGGGATTAGACTCTGATATATGTATATTAAGTTTGTTATTTATATTATTGTTATTATTAGTAGTATTATTCCGCTCATAGAAATGGTATCGTGAAGCACCGAGTTCGGGTTTCAAGTACCTGAATTTGGGGGCGTCACAATGCTAATTGCTTCGGCTAGACAAAAATGATTTGCAATATATCAAAATGTATTTTATATCATTAATGCATCATGTAACCTGGTGCAAAGATGATAAAAATGATGGAGTCATCAATGTAGTATTACCTAGTGTTGGATGTGATCAAAGGATCGTCAACCCACTATGGTATGATGTAGTATGATAAAATCACCAAATGATAGAATCTTCAACGGACTGTAAATACAGTGCTGTATCATGACGTCATAAAAAGATTTTTGAGATTTCTTTAAGATATGAGAATACATATGTATGTATGTATATGTTTATTTCGGTTGATGTCCGAATTGTTGTAGAGGTCTATGCTATTTGATTCAACTAGACAAATATTGAAAGATGTTCATGAAATTCAAGAGTTTCTTGAGAAGTTATGCCAAACCAAATTATTTTGGTGCGGATTCAGATGTTGAAAAGTTGAGATGAACAACCCTATTATTTAGGGGTTGCGCTTAGTTTATACTTTGCGCTGAAATGTTTGAGCACAATACATGTACGAAGGATTGATCCCCTAAGTACCTTGGAGTCCTTATAGTCGTATGATTGTTAAAGTTAAAGTTAAAAGATTACTTATAACTGTGGACATGGTTCGTGGTCATTAGACCCTCAGTTGAATGCTTGCACTCTAAATTCTGAGATGAACAAGTCTTTTATTAGAGGTTGCGCTTAGTTTATACTTTGCGCTGAAATGTTTATGCACAATACATTGTACGAAGGGCTTAACACCCTAAGTACCAAGCGTAACACATATAGTCGTTACAAAACACTACGTTGCGGCATAACGTAGTGGTACAGTAGGTTGGCCACCTAGTGTACGAGTGGAGGGTGTTTTCAGTCTTTGTGATTGATAAACATTCTGCCAAAGAGGGTTTAAAGTGTGAAGAACCGGGGGGGGGGGGTGAAGCACTATTAAACCTAGAGAATAGAGTTCAAGGTCTTGTGACCCTCAGAATGATTTGGAATCTTTTAAATTCCTGAGTTATTCATACTACTTCCCAATTATTGAACAATTGGGAAGATTCTTGTTATTCTGCAAGATGGATGTGAAAAAGGAAAGTATTCCTTAGAAAAAAGTGAGTCGTTGAATACGACACTGAATGATGAATATGTTGAATAAGTGAGAAAGAGATTTTGAAGTGAGAAGGAGATGAGTTATTAAAGAATAATGTGAAACTTTTAATAGAAAAGTTAATAGTTGTAGAATGATCTTTGTGGAAAGAAAGTGGTTATAGAAACTAATGAATGAATGAAGTAGTGACGTAAAAATCTACTTTGATAGATTGAATGAATAAAGATTAATAAATAAAATTTCGAGGACGAAATTCTTAGGAGAAAAGGTGAATGTAATATCCCGAGTGTTGATGATAGCGATTCTTAGAAAAGGAAATGAATGGGTTAAGAATATAATACTCAGAATATAATTGAGTTCAAGTGAAGGTTATGAAATGAAACCTAGAATTTGTTAAAGTAATGAATGTAGTAGGAAATATAAAATATATATTTAGATAAAATGATGAAAGATTACTCTGAGTTATTTGTTTAAATTGTGTCTGCGATTCTGGGGACAGAATCTTTGTAAGTAGGGAAGATTATAACGAATGAACGGTTTGAGTTGTGATTCTGAGGACATAATCCTTGTAAGGAGGGAATGATGTAACAATCTAGATTTTTAATTATAATATTTAAATATTTATTGAAATTTTATAAATATTTAATGGATGTGTTATCGTTGAATAAATATTTGTTTAAATTGATTTGATGTGATTTGATTATTTATTTGTTTAATAAATAATTAATGAGTTAAGGAAAGTAATTTTTTTGAAATAGTAATCTAATTTACTTTATTAATTAAGTTAGAGAGTTTATAATAATAAAATAAATTATTATATTATGCAATGAATTGTTATTAGAATTAATTTAATTAAGTATGAAAACTTAATTAATTAGAAGTGTAACAAATAGCTATATTATAAGTGGTTATTAAAATAAATTAAAGTAGTTTTAATTTATTTTGCCAAACAATGCTTAAATATATTATGTCTTTAATTTTAAATAATTTTTTTCCAAACAAAGCCCTATGGCTTTTGGATTTTAAAATTTGATTTATTAGTAATATAAATTAAATTAAACAAAATATAAATAATATATAATATATTTGGTAACTGATAGTTTAATATGGTCATTAGTATATGACAGTTACGTTGGGGTTTTAAACGTTTGAAAAGTGCGTTGGTTTTTAGTTACGTATATTGTTTTTGGCTTAAGCCTAAGGAAAATAGAAGTTTGTCTAAGAAAAGTTCAGAGAGAGTTTGAGAGTGAAAGGGTTGTGATTCCCAAAACAAGTTCTGAGTTCTTCAAGATATTATTAGTGATTAAAAAGGATTGTCTGAGCAAATTAAATGTATGTTTTATACTCTTAACAGATATGTTTTATAGGATAATTACTTAGTCTCTGTGTTCTTGAAATCCATTAACTGTGTATAAGGTTTTTACAAAAAGTGTCTCTAACCATGTTTTAGAATTGGTTATGATATTACATGTAATTATAATTGTAATTGTTATATCTAACATGTATATATTTATATATGTGTTGTATGCTAAATTATGTTCAAAGAGAAAGAAGAATTGGTTTTACAGTGAAAACATGTACGAACTTGAGTTGTACAAAATCAAAGGTTATAGATACAATTGTATGTTAGTTGTGAAATTCAAAGTCGGGTATGTTAATTGGATATGAACTATAGAGAATTATAGTTTAAAAGTAATCAAATTGGTGGTTAGTAGGATTTACAGTATTCACCGTGTTTATCAACTGTCAGTAATGGAGTTTTATTTTAAAAAATGGTGTTGAAAAGAATTAAGTTTTCTAAAATGGTTGTTTAGTTGTTGGTAATTGGTATATGGATGATTGCTAACATTCATGAGTAATTTATATAAGTAATAAGCATGTTAGTTTAGATGTTAGCAGTGTTAAATAGACAGAAATTAGTTGTTCTATTCTTCGATGGTTGGGTTCTGCAAGATTCGACGCCTAATGGCAAAATTCAGCGCCTAAGCGCCAAAATGGACCTTTATTTGAAATTCGCGCCCGGTCTTTGAAATTCATGCCCCAAATGCCAATGTCGTATTTGCAAGCGCCATTGTATGACTTAGTTCTCGTGCCGCGGCCCCGGAACAGAAGTCTAGGTCGGATAGTTTTGACCTCCTGGAGTAAAATGGCCATAACGTTTTCATACGAACTCCGATTGAGGTGATTCAAGGTGACCCGGAACGAGGACGAATAGACCTACAACTTTTGTTCTTTACAGTTTTCAATTTGAGGTCTGTAATAGTAGTCAAAATAGTCATCTTTAGGACAGTTATGTTTTCGGGGGCAATCGGAGGGCGTCGGGCATGCACATATGCATGTGTAGTGCTTTTGACGATAAAAGATGTTATTATAAGTTATAAAACATGAATTTTAGTAAATATAATGAGTCTTAACATTAATAAATGATGTATTAGATAAGTTGTATAAGCATACTAAGTACACAAAAGAGAGACAAATCGGGCATGTGACGAATAAACGTCGAAATGCCGTACCAAGTGTTAATGAACTTAAAAAGTGTTTCCATTCAATTGAAATGAATATTATAAGATGTGGAATGGATTTAATATAAAACCAATAAATAGTCCTAGCAAGACTTAAGCACTTGAATGAACTGCGAATATGAAATATAGTGAGATATAAGTTGAAAGTTAACACAATTAAGTTGAACATTGTGTATTTATGATAGGAAGGGTTATGAGACGTAGAATAAAGTTTATATTACAACTACTATGCGTTGCTATTTGACTAATGGTTAATGTGAATGATTATATAATTGTGTAGGCACATGAAGTGCAGAGATATCTGTAAGCTGTTAAACTGTTATTGGTAAACAATGATCAAGGCAAGTCTTTCGGTTCCTATTTGTTACGTGGACTTGATGGACTATTTTAAATTGCATGATATGTTATACATGTTGAAATTATGAAATGTTAAAGTCAATTTATGACTGCATTATTTTGGTTAAATAAGGAGGATTGAGTCAGGAACTCAATCTTTATATTTGCTATGTGAACTAAAAGCATGTATGCCATGTTGTTTTAGTTATTATGATATGTATATATAGCATATTATTACGTGTTATGTGATGCATCAAAACTGTTAGATTTTGCTGGGCTGTCAAGCTCACTCTTGCAAATAACCACTTTTACAGGTCAGGAAATTAAGGTAAGGATATGTGCTAAGTGAGTTATAGAGATCTAAATTCACGAAGATTACTTATGTTTTATGAGAAATATATGTAAGATTTTGAATGTAACATATTGTTGAATTTTAAATTGAGTTATCCGGTGTATATGGATATCTATTTATAATGTAAGACTTTGTATAGTCATTTTGTTATAACGATTCATGATATAAATTTGAATCGAAGAGATGTAATGTAAATGTTGCGACTTAGGGCAATACAAAAGGAAATGTATAAAAGTTTTAAATATTCTGCAATTTTAGTTATTTTAATATCGAATAATGATGTCAAAATTAGAGGTTGAATGTATGGTTAACGACAGAAGTCGAGATTTAAATGGTATGAATTTTTATGTCGTTATAGTTGGTATCAGAGCTGATAGGTTAGAAACCTTAGGTAAGAGTACATTAGGTTATAACCTTAGAGAAGAGAGGTGAAGATAATGAAAGAAAAAGCTCAAATAGAGTTTGAATAATAAGAAGTAATTTAAGAAATTTATAAAGAAGGGATTAAAACTTGCGTGAAATGATTCAAAGAAGAATCTCTCAAGAGTTAAAAGGAATATGAATGTGGGGTTACCCAACTCAAATAATAAGGATGTAAGGTGATAATAAATAGATAGTGTCTATAAGAAGAGAATGATAAAGAAGTTAAGAATAGAGAGTTATATTTAAGTATGGTGCAATTGTACTCTTTAGTAGTTGATGTATGGTAATTGGGCTAAACGATTCCTTCATAGAGTTGATGTGTATACGAACTAGTAACTCGGAACCTAGTTTATTGGTTGTTTGTGGGAAACCACTCAGCGTACCATATTAAAACTGTTAGAGAGTCGATGTGTACCAAGTGTAGAAAATGGACACGTATGATGAAAGTGTAGACCTTGAATGGACTGTTGAGCAATGTAAATGAAGTTAGAAATTCTTAAAGGAAGAATTATTATATAAACAAGAAGATTCGAAGAAAAATCTTGAAGAGATGTAAAGATAAGAAATGGGAGTTTCCTAACTCCAATAGCCAAGATAACGAATAATGTCGTAAATGATGAAAAAGGGAAATAAAGAGGATCGTAAAATAAAACGATCACGAGTTAAGAAAAGAATTTGAAAGGAGATGATTATAGAAAAAGATCACGACGTGATCTGTTTAAGTTATAAAAGGAAGATGGTATGTAATGTTTGAATGATTATAGCTTAATGCTATGAAGATGGAGTACTATGAAATAGTACAAGATAACTCACGAGGAGTTACAGATGATGTGATACGAGGAATTCGTATCGAGCAAAGAGCAAGTTATAAGTAAGATAGATTTAGGAGGGATTTCAATTGAGGACTCCTGTGATGGTGAGTTATACAAATCTTTGTATGGGCGAGGTTTTTGTGCTTTCTCGGTTTATCACATTGATAATCATTGGAATGTTTATGTCGTGCTATTTGCTATATACCTGTTGAGAAGGTGATTCTTTTCTCATGTGTATAACAGATAGATAGAGTATAGTTAGAGAATATTATAAGGTTAAATGCGAGTTCTTAAAACTCATACTTATGGTAGATTCGTGACTCATAATTATATGGTATATTTTTGAACCCCTCAGCGAATGGATGCCTATGGTCTAACTAGGATAAGTTCTTAAACTCATATGATTGTGGAAAGTTCCTAAACTCATAACGTATGGTAAGTTTGACAAACTGCGTATAAATAAGTGTGAATGGAGTATTGAGGATGATAGGAATAGATAGACCTATTAAGCAATGGATCATTATAGAAAGTGGAGTTGATGGTGGAAGCATAGGTATTCTAAATCTACTAGTTATGCTAGACTTTTGAAATTTATTGACTTCGTGCTGATGTCTACACTTTTATTTTCTTGAAAAACATTGGATCAAATGATGGAACCAATGAGTTTTAACAACAATATTATTATTAGGTATATACATGCTAATTGCTTTTGGCTAGACAAAAATGATTTGCAATATATCAAAATGTATTTTATATCATTAATGCATCATGTAACTTTGGTGCAAAGATGATAAAAATGATGAAGTCATCAATGCGGTATTACTAGTGTTGGATGTGATCTAAGGATCGCATCGGCCCACTACGGTATGATGTAGTATGATAAAATACCAAATGAGCGGAATCCTCAATGAATTTGTAAATACGAGTGCGGTATCATGGCGTCGTATAAAAGATTTTTGATATTTCTTTAAGATATGAGAATATATATGTATGTATGTATATATATATTTTGGTTGATGTCCAGAATTGTTGTAGAGGTCTATGCTATTTGATTCAACTAGACAAATATTGAAAGATGTTCATGAAATTCAAGAGTTTCTTGAGAATTTATGCCAAACCAAATTATTTTAGTGCGGATTTAGGATGTTGAAAAGTTGAGATGAACAACCCTATTATTTGGGGGTTGCACTTAGTTTATACTTTCTTATTTGAAATGTTTGAGCA
The DNA here is from genome assembly GCA_020205615.1 of Panax quinquefolius. Classification (NCBI taxonomy): domain Eukaryota; kingdom Viridiplantae; phylum Streptophyta; class Magnoliopsida; order Apiales; family Araliaceae; genus Panax; species Panax quinquefolius. Next base: position 66,040,093 of record CM035165.1, on the reverse strand, counting down.
CAATACATATACGAAGGATTGATCCCCTAAGTACCTTGGAGTCCTTATAGTCTTATGATTGTTAAAGTTAAAGTTGAAAGATTACTTATAACTGTGGACATGGTTCGTGGTCATTAGATCCTCAGTTGAATGCTTGCACTCTAAATTCTGAAATGAACAACTCTTTTATTAGAGGTTGCGCTTAGTTTATACTTTCTTATTTGAAATGTTTATACACAATACATTTATGCGAAGGGCTTAACACCCTAAATGCCGGCGCGTACATATATAGTCGTTACAAAACACTACGTTGCGCCCAACGTGTGTGGTGGTACAATAAAGTTGGCCACCTAGTGTACGAGTGGAGGGTGTTTTCAGTCTTTGTGATTGATAAACATTCTGCCAAAGAGGGTTTAAAGTGTGAAGAAATGGGGGGTGAATCACTATTAAACCTAGAGAATTGAGTTCAAGGTCTTGTGACCCTCAGTATGATTTGGAATCTTTTAAATTCCTGAGTTATTCATACTACTTCCCAATTATTGAACAATTATGGAAGATTCTTGTTATTCTGCAAGATGGAAGTGAAAAAGGAAAGTATTCCTTAGAAAGAAGTGAGTCGTAGAATACGACACTGAATGATGAATATGTTGAATAAGTGAGAAAAGAGATTTTGAAGTGAGAAAGAGATGAGTTATTAAAGAATAATGTGAAACTTTTAATAGAAAAGTTAATAGTTGTAGAATGATCTTTGTGGAAAGAAAGTGGTTATAAAAACCAATGAATGAATGAAGTAGTGACGTAAAAATCTACTTTGATAGATTGAATGAATAAAGATTAATAAATAAAATTTCTAGGACGAAATTCTTAGAAGAAAGGGTGAATGTAATATCCCGAGTGTTGATGATAGCGATTCTTAGAAAAGGAAATAAATGGGTTAAGAATATAATACTCAGAATATAATTGAGTTCAAGTGAATGTTATGAAATGAAACCTAGAATTTGTTAAAGTAATGAATGTAGTAGGAAATATAAAATCTATATTTAGATAAAATGATGAAAGATTACTCTGAGTTATTTGTTTAAATTGTGTCTTCGACTCTGGGGATAGAATCTTTGTAAGTAGGGAAGATTGTAAAGAATGAACGGTTTGAGTTGTGATTCTGAGGACAGAATCCTTGTAAGGAGGGAATGATGTAACAATCCAGATTTTTAATTATAATATTTAAATATTTATTGAAATTTTATAAATATTTAATGGATGTGTTATCGTTGAATAAATATTTGTTTAATTGATTTGATGTGATTTGATTATTTATTTATTTAATAAATAATTAATGAGTTAAGGAAAATAATTATTTTGAAATAGTAATCTAATTTAATTTAATAATTAAGTTAGAGAGTTTATAATGATTAAATAAATTATTATATTATGCAATGAATTGTTATTAGAATTAATTAAATTAAGTATGAAAACTTAATTAATTAGAAGTGTGACAAATAGCTATATTATAAGTGGTTATTAAAATAAATTAAAGTAGTTTTTAATTTATTTTGCCAAACAAGGCTTAAATATATTAAGTCTTTAATTTTAAATAATTTTTCCAAACAAAGCCCTATGACTTTTGATTTTTAAATTTGATTTATTAGTAATATAAATTAAATTAAACAAAATATAAATAATATATAATATATTTAGTAGCGATAGTTTAATAGGGTCATTTAGTATATGGTAGTTACGTTTGGGTTTTAAGCGTTTGAAAAGTGCCTTTTTTTAGTTTACGTATATATTGTTTTTGGCTTAAGCCTAAGGAAAATAGAAGTTTATGCGAGAAAAGTTAGAGAGAGAGTTTGAGAGTGAAAGGGTTGTGATTCCCAAAACAAGTTACGAGTTCTTCAAGATATTATTTGATTAAAAAGGATTGTCTGAGCAAATTAAAGGTATGTTTTATACTCTTAACATATATGTTGTATAGTATAATTACTTAGTCTCTGTGTTCTTAAAATCCGATCCATATGTATATAAGTTTTTACAAAAAGTGTATACGTAAACCATGTTTTAGAATTGGTTATGATATTACATGTAATTATAATTGTAATTGTTATAACTAACATGTATATATATATATATGTGTTGTATGCTAAATTATGTTCAAAGAGAGAAGAATTGGTTTCTGGTGAAAGCGTGTATGAACTTGAGTTGTACAAAATCAAAGGTTATAGATACAATTGTATGCTAGTTGTGAAATTCAAAGTTGGGTATGCTAATTGGATATGAACTACAGAGAATTGTAGTTTAAAAGTAATTAAATTGGTGGTTAGTAGGAGTTCTGATTATTCTTTGTGTTTATCATTTGTCGATAATGTAGTTTTGTTTTAAAAAACAGTGTTTCAAAGAATTAAGTTTTCTAAAATGGTTGTTTAGTTGTTGGTAATTGGTATATAGATGATTGCTAACATTCATGAGTAATTTATATAAGTAATAAGCATGTTAGTTTAGATGTTAGCAGTGTTAAATAGACAGAAATTAGTTGTTCTCCGATGGTTGGGTTTTGCAAGATTAGCACCAAAACTTAAAATGGAGCCCTAGTCTTTGAAATTCACGCCCGTACATGAAATTTGTGCCCCAACGCCAATGTCATGCTACTGCATGCCTTTGTATGACTTAGTTCTCTTGCCTTGATGCCAAAAGTAAGTCTGGGTTCATACAGTTTTGACCTCCTGTAGTAAAATGGCCATAACATTTTCATACGAACTCCGATTGAGGTGATTCAAGATGATCCGGAATGAGGACGAATAGACCTACAACTTTTGTTCTTTAAGTGTTTCAATTTTGAGGTCTGTAACAGTAGGCAAAATGCTCATCCTTAGGACTGTTATGTTTTCGGGGGCAATCGGAGGGCGTCGGGCATGCACATATGCATGTGTAGTGCTTCTGACGATAAAAGATGTTATTCTAAGTTATAAAACATGAATGTTAGTAAATATAATGATTCTTAAAATTAATAAATGATGTATTAGATAAATTGTATAAGCATACTAAGCACACAAATGAGAGACGAATCGGGCGTGTGACGAATAAACGTTGAAACGCCGTACCAAGTGTTAATGAACTTAAAAAGTGTTTCCATTCAATTGAAATGAATATTATAAGATATGGAATGGATTTAATATAAAACCAATAAATAGTCCTAGCAAGACTTAAGCACTTGAATGAACTGCGAATATGAAATATAGTGAGATATAAGTTGAAAGTTAACACAATTAAGTTGAATATTGTGTATTTATGATAGGAAGGGTTATGAGACGTAGAATAAAGTTTATATTATAACTACTATGCATTGCTATGTGACTAATGGTTAATGTGAATGATTATATAATTGTGTAGGGCACGTGAAGTGCAGATATCTATAAGCTGTTAAACTGTTATTGGTAAACAACGATCAAGGAAATTCTTTCGGTTCCTATTTGTTACGTGGACTTGATGAACTGTTTTAAATTGCATGATATGTTATACATGTTGAAATCATGAAATATTAAAGTTAATTTATGACTGCATTATTTTGGTTAATTAAGGAGGATTGAGTAAGGAACTTAATCTTTATATTTGTTATGTGAACTAAAAGCATGTATGCCATGTTGTTTTAGTTATTATGATATGTATGTTTAGCATATTATTACGTGTTATGTGATGCATGAAAACTGTTAGATTTTGCTGGGCTGTCGAGCTCACTCTTATAAATAACCACTTTTGCAGGTCAGGAAATTAAGGTAAGGATATGTGCTAAATGAGTTATAGAGGACTATATTCACGAAAATTACTTATGTTTTATGAGAAATGTATGTAAGATTTTGAATATAACATGTTGTTGAATTGTAAATTGAGTTATCCGATGTATATAGATATCTATTTATGATGTAAGACTTTGTATAGTCATTTTGTTTTAACGATTCATGATATAAATTTGAATCGAAGAGATGTAATGTATAGGTTGCGACTTAGGGCAATACAGAAGGAAATGTATAAAAGTTTTAAATATTCCGCAATTTTAGTGATTTTAATATCGAATAATGTTGTAAAAATTAGAGCTTGAATGTATTGTTAACGACCGAAGTCGAGATTTAAATGGTATGAATTTTGGGTTCGTTATAGACATGATATTCCAACAGAATAATAAAGAATGGAATAACAAAAGAATTTCACCATGTAAGTGGTACTTCGCATAGACAGGTTATTCCAACATAATAATAAAGAATGGAATAACAGAAGCTCTCTTCATGAATACGAAAGAAATAATACCCCTTACTTTAAAAGAAAACTGGATACTAGAATAATGAGGTAGCAGACTTCTCTTCTTCTTTCTCTCTATAATTTCTCTCTATAATAATTGCTCTATAACTTTCGTGAATTGGTGAGAAATGAAGGAAGAATGAGCTTCTATTTATAGGAAAATATAGTTTCGATAATTGCACATTTTGGGGCTCAAAATATTTAAATATAATACCTTCCTCTTTTTCTTCATTTTAAATTTAGTCCTGCAAGTATTATTAAACTTGCATCACCTCCCCTAATAGTAAATCATGTGAATAGATAGTAAATCATGTGACTCAATAGTTCTAATCATGTGAAAAAAACAATTACAGTATAATACATTCATCTATACCTCCATTTTTAATTTAGTCAGGCAAATATTATCAATCTTGCACCAACTCCCCTAATAGTAAATCATGTGAATCAATAGTACACGCATGTGAACACATAGTTATAAGCATGTGAATTAATAGCAATTAATTGCTCATTTATTCGGTGAATTATCCGATTGGTCAATATAACCTCCCGACATTAATTATTATCAAAATAAATATCGATTTCCACTAACACTAATAATCCCAACACAATGGAAATATCAATTTCATCTTTAATCAATACGAACTTATTCATCATTAATATTATAACTCACAATATTTAACAACCAGGTCGTTCCGAGGAAAGAGGGGGCTTTCCGATAAGGATTTCTCCCTATTAGCGCGCAATTAGGTGACCAAACCTCTCATTGACATAACTTTCTAGACATTGTCAATATTGCAAATAATAATATGAATAACTTTGTCGTCTCAATTATTGATTTAATAATATAAAATATTATGTAGATGACACTGTGACAATAATTGAATCAATAATATAAGAGATATGTTGCAACAATTACTGTAACAATAATTGAGTATAACTGAATGACTTCTCAAGTAAGCATCAATAATCAATACAGGTGTGTACTACTTATGCAACCACGCCAGACATCGTACTTTTACTACTAGGTAGTTCAACGGTTTTAATAATAACACTTTTTCGTAGTAATTTTATAAAAATATAATTCTGTCATTTTCTAACTGTGACAATACTTCCGTTGTGAGGTCCACCAATGATTGTGTCGTCGTACGAATATTCCCCGACACAACGAATATTTTATAATAACTTGCTTACTTTGCAAAATTTTCAAATATCATCCTTAACTTTAAACTTTTATAAATTTAACTATTTACCAAAATAGAAAAATTGAATACTTTTATTTCACAAAATTTGGGTTCTCACATTAAATATTAATGATAATAGATTTATTTAATTATTATATTAAATAAATGAGTTAAAATGGTTTTTTTATTTAAAAATCATTTAAAAATGAGAAAAGTTATATAAAAATATTTATAATTAAAGACTTTTAATATTTTGATAATAATTTCATTAATATTTAAATATTAATGGTGATGATTTAAAATGATTTTAATTATTTTAAAATCATTTAAGTAGAATATTGACGATTTAAAAATATTTTAAGTTATTAACAATAACTTTAATATTTTGACAAGTATGTCATTAATATTTTTACTATTAAATATTAATGATGATAAGATTATTTGATATTTAAATCATTTAAAAATGATTCCAGTGTTTGAAAAATTATTATAAATTATAATAATTGTTTATTAATTATAAAAAACTTCCGAAATATATTATAACTGATATATGACTTATCTAAAATAATATTGAAGCTTTGAGACCGAATTTAAGTGACAATAAATGTGTTAATTATCGGATAGGGTGACCAATACACCGAGATGAGACCAAAGTCCAATCAGACCGAACTAGTTAGACTTGATAAGTGTTTATATAGGTTATAAACACTTATGTGATTATGTGGTAATGTGCCTAGGAGAAGTATTGACTGTAAATTACAGTGTTATTTGTTGTGAATTATTGTGCTAATAGTGAGACTGATATTGTGATTATAGGTCTTTCAAACGCAAATAAGTATATTGTGTAGCAGTAATCAACGCAGAAGGCAAGTTTCCTAACTCAACCTTGAGTTATATCTTTTAAATATTATGGTGGTTAATTATTGTTGATTAGACCACGTCCAAGAATTTATTGTTGAATATTCACAACTAGTGCATGTTTATTAATTCAAACTGATTTAGTGATTCTGAGAATATACTTAAATAATAATTGTTATTGGATACTCATATATGTAGAAGCTATTAGTGATTGTAAATACTACACTCAAATTCTGTCTATTGTTAAATGATGTTGAGAAATGTCTTAGCTAATTTTTCTGGCTAGACAAACATTTGTTAGAACTTGATAGGTTCAAGAAGAGAAGAGAAGAGAATTCAATTATTATTGATAGATCGATGCCAATTATTTTGACTATATCGAAAAAGAAAACTTGATAGGTTTGAGAAGATAAGAGAAGAGAAGAGAAGTGATTAGATATTGAAATCATTGTATTTCGTTGTTAAATCAATTTCTGATTCAAAGACTGAGAAGAACAACCTTTTATATAAAGGGAACATTTTAGGTCATATATTCGGCCATTGCGCACTTTTAAATATTATGCATAATCTAGGATATAATGAAGCTGATCACTTTTTATACTTGTAGAGGGGTATGATTTAATCTTTATGGTTATCTGATACACCTTGGTATATCAAAGTAAATCTTTGATAGTTACACGAGAAAAGAAGTTCTAGATCATTTGTGATCATTCAGCATAAACTCTGGGAATTATTTCCAATTTGTTATTTGGGTATATCAGAGTAAATCTTTCATAGTTACTCGAGAAGAGAATTTCAAGATCTTGTAAGATCATTTATCATAAACTCTTGAGAATATTTCTAAATTGTTATTCAATAGAGTATCGTAGAAACTTTGAAAGCATTATATCCTTTCGTTAAGGTGTTTCTTAGGTTGCGAGAATATTGGTTAGAGAAGATTGAATTGTTCAGCTATTTCAAAGTTCCTCGAACTTTGGTGTCATTCTATCCAAATAGATAGTCTGTTGTTCTGATTCTTATACATTCATTATATATCTTAACTTGCGGAGCAATTTGTTGCTCACACTTGCTAAATAAAACATTTTAGCTAGGGACGAAGTGGTTAGAGGTGCTGTGAAGAACAAATGCAAAGGTGTTATGCTGTAATCGCTATGGTTAACATTATTATTATGTTATATTTATAAACCCTTTTTGTATATCTAAAGGGTATGTTTATAATATAAAGGTTAGATAACCTGGGACGAATGTATTAACTATATTAGTTAATGTGTTGTAAATTTTCTACTCATATTAAAATGGGTAGTTAGATGTTATTATATTGTGGATTGTGAGCACCAAACTCGGGAGTCAGGTAAACCAGATTTGGGGGAGTCACGGGTTGGTATCAAAGTTATAGGTTATAAACCTTAAGTGGGGCGGGAAAAACCCTAGGATTATAACCATAAGTGAGCTAGAGAATACTCATTTAGAGTACTAAGTGAGGGATTACCAAAGCGCATCAATAGTGAGATATGTGAACACATAGTGTGCGAATCTCATACTGGTGAAGTACTAATCAAGTTATTTAAACTGATTGTTGGATGTCTGGAGAAGATGAAATGAGTACGGAGATGCTAGCGGCTGTTGCACCAATGCCAGTAGTCGAGGTGCCAGCGCAAAGCGAGTCAGTTGAAGAAGTGGGAAAAGTTGAACCCATGGTAAATCTGGGGAGTAATCATGATGATTATCCCGAGATGTATCTGAGTGGTGATGAGGAGAAAGAGTCCGAAAAAGTTAAGGTGGAGAAAGAGAATAAGACTGAAGTTGGAAAACAAGATCAAGTATCTGCAGAAGTTCAAGAACTCCGGAGTAAAGTATTTCTCTTGGAGGAGTTGTGGAAGACAGAGTGAGCTTTACGTGAAATGGCCGAAGAACGGAACGAGCTGAAGGCGCAGGTGGAAAGGATGAAGAGTGAAGGTGGTGGATCGTCTGAAGGAACAATCAAGCAGAAGAAAGGCAAGAATAAGAGAAATAGGGACAACGACATCGATAATTCTGAAAATTTAAACTCAAAGGAGAAGCAAGTCTGTAGCAAGTGTGGAAAGACTCACGTGGGAGAATGCATGATGTAGAAGAATGTGTGTTTCCACTTTAAGCAAGAAGGACATATTTCTTTACATTGTCCTAAGCCGAATATGAGAAAGTATTTTTCATGTGGGAGAACGGGTCACGAATTCAACAAGTGTACTGGTAAGAAGAAGACTTGTGAAGGGAGTGGAAGGTAGACATCTTAAGTATAAGTGATAGTATCTTTTGATGGTGTGTGATATTAACGGTTATAATATCGAGAACGTTGTGTAAGCATATATAAATATATATGTATGTTTGTATGAATAAAATCTTTATTTTCTATAAGAATATAAGATTAAGATTAACTTGTGTGTTTTTAAAACTCATACTTATGGTAAGTTCATGACTCATAATTATATGAAATGTTTTGAACCCCTCAGCGAATGGATGCCAAAGGTTTGACTAGGATAAGTTCATACACTCATATAATTGTGGCAAGTTCATGAACTCATAAGTGTGGTAAGTTTGACAAACTGGGAATAGTTAGGTGTGAATGGAGAAGTTCAACTTTATGTGTAAAGTTGTGTTGTTAATCCTTATATTATTGAAAAGGGATAGTTGTATATGTTGAGTACTAAATGTACTATGTGTTATTTGAATAAATATGTGATTATATGAGAACTATTTTTTTTCCTATTATGCAAGCTCGGATGGAGGTTAAGTTTCTAGAACTGAAGCAGGAGACTATGCTGGTATCAGAATACGCTGCTAAATTCAGCGAGTTAGCGAGACTCACACCTCATTAGGTGGATATGGAGCTACGGAATGCGAGATGGTTGGAGAATTGATTAAAGCCAAGTATATATATCAAGGTAGCCGTATTGCAGATTAATACATTCGCGGCTTTGTTAGAGAAAGAAATTACTGTGACGCCCTCAAAATTAGGTATACATCACCCATCTTGAGTCGCCAGATACATGGTACAGAATTCAAATACAACTTAATAATACAATTATCGTGTACAATACGACAAAACATAAACTGTGAGTTTGAATACAAATATTTTCTACTACAGAGT